>QLNU02014176.1:153323786-153375551 GCA_006491805.2 Dysdera silvatica
CCCCCCTCCCAGAAAATTTCCAGAAAAGTCTTATGTAATGAATTTCAGCTACTTTCGAAAATGAATTTGAAAGTGAAATATTTTTTAAAAAATGCGAAAAACATGATTCGCTTTCAGAAAAATAAGATCTATTTAATGTAGTTTGCGGTTTGGAAAGCGGATGAAATTAAATAAAACAAATTGTGGCTTGTGCGTACACGGAGATTCAAACCTGGGACCTTGTGTTCCGAATGAGGTTAAAACTCATTCAGTGCTATAGATTTCTTAAAAAGGTGAATGAAAAATGAACTATTGGTTTAAGGGCGATCGGTTCTGATGCGTAAGCTGTATAAAAATGCACTTTAATTTATGCAAGTGACCTAACAGGTAGAAGTTTGAAGTGGAATTCCTTATAGAGGGAAAAATAGAATTTAAACATTATTAAAAAGTCCCTTTTTCAAGATTTCAATACAGTTGTCCTTCTGTTTAAAATTCGAGTTAAATATTCACAAGGTTTGAGAAAATTGCTTCATATTTTAACATTAACTAATGAGAGAAAGCTTTTTTTTCTAACTTATTAGCAAAAAATAAATAATTAAGTCCTGAATTTCAGGTAAAATTAAAAACGGATTTTAAAATGAAATATCATTCTCAAAAATATTAAAAAATGTGCATCTCATTCAGAAAAACACGATGCATTTAATGCAATTTACGGCTTGGAAAACCGGTGAAATTTGTAAAAAAAATACTTGTGCCTACTCAGAAATAGAACCCGGGACCTGGTGATCCGAATGGGGTTAAAGATCTAATAATAATAAATAAAATAATTAATAAGAATAATAAATAAAAATTTATTATTTATTAAAAGGATGAATGAAAAATGAACTCTTGGCTTAAGGAAGATTATTTTGAGTGCATAGGCTGTGAAAGAATGTGATTTAATTTATGCAAATAACCTAACTGGTAGAGATTTGAAGTGGAATTACTTACAGAGGGGAAAAACAGATTTGAAACGCTATTACAAAAGCCCATTTTTTCAAGGTTTCAATATAGTTGCTCTTCCGTTTAAAATTCGAGTTCAATGTTCACAACGTTTGAAAAAAATCCATTATTTTTTAACGCTGATTAAGGAGTTTTTCTCTAAATTATTAGGGAAGAATGATTAATTGAGTCTTGAATTTCAGAGACCCTTAAAAATGGATTTAAAATGAAATATCCATTTTAAAAATGTATAAAAATATACATCCCATTCAGAAAATACAATGTATTTAATGCAATTTATGGTTTAGAAAGCAGGTGAAATTTTAAAAAAAGTGACTCGTGCCTACAAGGGGATTCGAACATGGGCCTTTCTGGTCCGAATGGGGTTAAATTTCGCTGCAATGCTCGATGTTTCTCGAAAAGATAAATGAGAAATGGAGTATTAGCTTAAGAGAGAGCGTTTTTGGTGCGTAGGTTGTAGAAAAATGTAATTTAATTTAATCACATGACATAAAAGACGGAGGATTGACGTGGAATAGCTTACGATGGAAAAATGGATTTGAAATGTTATTATTATTTAAGAAAGGCCCCTCTTCAAGACTTATGATCGTTGTTCTTCTGCTCAAAATTCGAGTTAAATATTAACAAGGTTTCAAAATAAATACTTTATTTTTTAACCCTTATATTGGCACAAAGTTTGCTAAAATTTTGTTTTCAGGTAACATATAGTGTACTTTAAACATGTGAATTGAAACATTTGTTAAAAATATGTTCTCTTTGCCTGTTAATAAATATTCCATTATGGGAAGATCATCCCCGTTGCCTGTTTAGAACCGACAGATACATGTGTGACAAATATCTAACAAGGGAACCACTTTTATGGGAGCTCTAAGCTTCTTGTTAATTATATGCAGTTTTCATGAATAGCATATAAAATTTTTTTTCATTAATACTCGAAGTCCAAAAATCGCACTTTTTAGATGAAGTTTGATATTTTTTATTCGTATTGTATATGAAGATAAGAACTTTTTAATTCAATTCGAATAAAGAGGGTAATTGTATTTAACGGATAAAATTATAAAATTACACGAAAGATCATTCAGAGTATTTTAAAAAATTATATAAAAACTAAGCTTTTTAATACCAATATTTGGCGCGTTTGGCTATGGTTTTGAAGAATTGGCGATATCGGTATGAAGCATTTATTATTCAATTACGCTCATATTGCAACCTTCGTTGACACTATTTTTAGGAAATATAAACAGGGGCGGACACAGACTTTCATTTGGGGGGTCGAAGTGTGAGTTTGTCATGGTCTTGGAATAACACCCTTCATTTATCATGAAAGTTGGAATTTTTTACAGTGAAAAAATATATTTTGGGGAGGGTCATGACCCCTGTGACCTCCCCCCCTATATCCACGCTTGAACATAATGGCATAATAAAAAGGAAAAAATTCTAAATTTTATGGCCGTAACATCAAAATATTTTACGTAATTTTTTAATAAAGAAAAATGTTTTAATGAAGCTGGCATTTCAAAAAATACGTAAATATATATATAATACGTAAACATATTGAACGTCTATTATTTTTTGCGGAGTCGACCTGGCTCTCGTAAAAATTGGACGCGGAAAGTTTGAACGTTGTAAATCAAACAGATTTCCAATATGAGAAAATTATAAAAATGTCTCAAAATATCGAAATCCAGAAATATTTTTGTAAGTTATGGCATACGTCACTGTTCACGAACGTGAAGCATAATTGGGCCTCGCAAAGGTTACACTTTACAAAAGGATGTAAATTACGTTCATTATCACTGAAAATCGTGTCAATTAAGCGAAAAGATATTTCGTCAATATTTTTGAATTAAATGGTTTCATTAGGAGATTAGGAATGCAATTACAGTTGCACCAAGGATATTACAGCATAAGCCGATATTCGATATTGTTCAGCACGTAATTGGTTATACACCAAAAACTGAATTTTTAAAATTTCATTTTGATGTGTTAACATCAATTTTGATTTTATTCAGAACAATTTTGTTTGAAATTTTTTTTTGATGAAACATTTATACTTCATGCCGATATCGCCAATTCTTCTAAATCATAGCCAAATGCGCAAAATATTTGTATTAAAAGCTTAGTTTTCATATAACTTTTTAAAATATTCTGAATGATCTTTCGTATAATTTTATAATTTATCCTTTAAATACAATCAATCATCCACTTTATTCGCCTTGAGTTCAAAAGTTATTATCTTCATATACAGTGCGAATAAAAAATATCAAACTTCACCTAAAAAGTGTGATTTTTGGACTTTAAATATTAATAAAAAGATTTATATGCTATTCACAAAAAACTGATTTCATATTCTTAATAAGGAACTTAGGGACTATCGTTTGTGATAAGTCTTGTCTCAAAGTGCGAGCTTCCACAAAAGTGGTTCCCTTGTAAGTGGTAATATATTTCCCCCTTACCCGTTTATGGCTTATCATTGGCAGATAAGAGTAAACATTTTTTCTTTAAATTATTGAGCGAGAATAAGGCCTTGTCGTGAATTTCAGGTATTTGATTTAAAAATGGATTATCCATCTTAAAAATGTGAAAAAATATGCATTGCATTCAGAAAAATACGATGTAGGCTTATTTAATGCAATTTACGGCTTGAAAAGCTGGTGAAATTTGAAAAACGAAGTCTCGTGCGTAAACGGGAAATAGAACCCGGGACCTCGTGGTCCATGTGGGGTTAAAGATCGTTGCAATGCTAGAGCTTTCTTAAAAAGATGAATAAAAAATGAATTATTGATTCAAGGTGGCGGGGGGGGGGGTTGATGCAAGGCTGTATAAAATTGTGCTTTGATTTATTCAAACGACATAAAAGGTAAAGATTTGAAGTGGAATTTCTTATTAGGAAAAAACGGATTTGAAAGGTTATTAAGAAAGCCGGTTTTTCATAATTTTAGTATAGTTGTCGTTCGATTTAAAACTTTAATTAAATATTCACAAAGTTTGCAAAAAAAGTGCTTCATTTCTTATCGTTGATATATGAAATATAGCTTTTTTCTTTAAGTACTTATTCTTCCCTAATTATTTAAGTCGTGAATTACAGGTATTCTTACAAATTGATTTAAAAATGAATTTTATTTTTTAAAATGCGAAGAAATATGCATCGCCTTCAGAAAAATATCTATCTAATGCACTTTGTGATTTGGAAAGCGGATGAAGTTTGTAAAAAGATTACAAAGTAGCTTTTGGTTACAAAAGATTCCAAACCGGGACCTGGTGTTGCGAATTGTGTTAAAACTCGTTCAATGCTAGAGATTTCTTAAAAAATATGGATGAGAAATGAACTATTGGTTTAAGGGAGATTGTTTCTAGTTTGTAGGCTATATAAAAATGTGCTTTAATTTACGCAAGTGAAATAAAAGACAGAGGTTTGAAGTAGAATTCCTTTGAAGGGAAAATGGATTTGAAAGTTTATTAAGAAAGCCTGTTTTCAAGATTTAAGTATAGTTGTCCTTCTGTTAAAAACTCTATTTAAATATTCACAAGGTTTATAAAAAAATGCTTTAGTTCTTAAAGTTAATCAATGAGAGATGACATTATTTTTAAATTTGTTAGGGGAGAATAAGTACTTAAGTCGTGAATTTCAGTTACTCTTACAAATGGACTTAAAAATTAAATACCGTTCTTAAAAATGTGAACAAATGTGAATCGCATTCAGAAAAATAGGATTTATTTAATGCAATTTACGGTTTGGAAAACGGATGAAATTTGAAAAAAAAAGTGTCGTGTGCGTACACGGGGAATCGAACCCGGGAGCCGGTAGTCCGAGTGGGGTTAAAGCTCGGTGCCATGCTAATTTCTTAAAAAGATGAATAAGAAATTAAACATTAGTTCAAGAGAGATTTTTAATAACTTAAGTGGGGATGTCAAAACTGAAGACACTGAAGGAACAGGACTCCTAGATTTAGGTACTCTTAAGAATGATCCATCTCGGCCTTGAGTCAATTATCCAAAGAGTCAGTTTGGAGATAGCGATCCTTTCCAGCTAAATATTACGATACGTGCAACTGACTCGAATATGGCATAAATGAAAACACAATCTATTACTTTTATATGCAGGTAATTCTCGATAGAAGGCACACGTGAGCAAACTGAAAAGTTTGTAAACAGTGAATTTTGCAAATGGAAAAAATAACTGAGGCCCTTAACAAATTGGAGGATCCATGGCCCAAATATGGGGCTCACATTTGAGCCATAAATTCCTCAACTGCATAAATTTGGCCATGGGAAGTTGTTTTGGACCATAGTAAGTAGTGAAACCTTTTCCAATATGGTTCTAGGCTAAAACGGCAAATTTTCTAAATTTTGTTACATGATTAACTAATGTGGATGCAAATAATAGCAGCCCTATAGTTCCAGAAAGGCTCATTTTCGGGCATTGGTTCACTGGACCAAAGTTGTTTCTTTTGTTCTCCTTCACCTATTACGCATGCTTGACAATTCCCAATTGCCTCCAGTATGGTAAAACAATCGTTTTCCATACCTTTGATGACTAAATGGCAACACTGCTCAGGGCCAGGGAAGGGAATTTTTTAATTTTTTTTAATCTGCTGCATTATTAGGTCAATCACTTAAATTATGCGTCAAAAAAATTTTTTTGTTCATGTAATTGCCTACGTAGTAACGATGTGGATGTAAATAATACTTCCACTCCACAGCCAAATCGGGTCCTTTGCGGACATGAGGATTTCACCAAATATGGCTTATTTTATGTCCTTTACCACCCCTTTCAGTTTATTCCATTAGTTCCGAATCTCCCCTGTATAGGAGGCTAAAACTCAATAGGCTTTTACAACTTATTTTCATATAAAAAGAATCATGCTCCCCACCCCAGAAAATTGTCATAGCGTTCACAGGCACATAGGCATAGCTATGCCTATGTGCCTGTGAACATTTTATCCTTTCTGAACATTTAGTCAATACAAATATTGATTTCTGCCATACGCTAGTAGGTTAATGAATAAATCATAACTCTACTTCGAAAAAGGAAAAGTTACGTGTTTCCTCGCATAGTTCAATGGAAAAGTACTTAAAATTGATTCTTTGAAATTAGGGATGCTTAAACTCAGCAGATGTATCGATATTCTGATATATTGCAGTAGGCGAATATCGGTACGTTTTTCTATGCATAAGGATTATCAATACGTTTTTTGGAAATGTTGATGAAAAAACCAAAAAGCTTTTATTCAGGCCAAGCCCCCCCCCCTAAAAAAATGTTGTAGTTGCGCCTATGAATACTGTGGTTGGTGTTCATCGTTGTTGAGGTAGCCTCTATTCGCAGAGCCTTGATGTTGTAAGATTACTACTGGACACTATTTTTATAGTGGGCTACAAATCCTGTTACTGGCTGGCGTTAGCTAGTTTATTTTCATTCATTATTATTATTATTATTATTATTTCTTTTAAACAAATTACGGAAGAACTATCAGCAGAAAAAGATACGGACGAACAAGAAGAACACCACATATAATTCACCTTTATAGCTTAGTAGTTAAAACGTTGGGACGATGACCAATGTCCTCAGGTTCGAGCCCAAATGGAGACATGTTCGTTTCGTTTTCTTGTTGTGTTTTACGAGTTTAAAAGAGCTTTAGATTGAGTGAGTTTTTACAGATCTTCGAAATATATTTTTGTCAGTAGTTCGTACGTCATACCTATTTTTGCGTAATAGCCAAAAATTTTGCCTTTCATATTGAAAAATAGAACTCACAACGAAGTCCATGATATTAAAAGTATATTTTAAGATGAAACACTCTTATCCTTAAAAGATCAATTTCAAATTTTAAGATACGAAGTCGTTGTTTGACATTTTTAGTAGGCAAACAGAGATCCGAAGTTAAATGACGAGAATTTCCTTTGGAGAAGAACTACAAATTACGCGCTTTTGATGAGACTCGCGAGCAATTTTTATTGCGTCATTTTCAAACTTTGGGCCGAGGAAGCTATTGAGCGAACAAAATATTCAGATTTTTCTAATAAAAGCGAAATTGAGCTTGTCGATTACAATGACACAGACTTTTGACGACGTAAACTGCAAATGGCTCCCTTTAAAGGCCTTGAACAAAACTTGTTTTACATATTTATGCTTCTGGAATCGCACACATTTGGAAATCATTGCATAATTCTGGCCGTTGCCTCATATGGAAAATGACATAACCGGGACTGGAAGATTGAAGCTAACTAAAAAATAAAAACTTAAAGTCAGCTTGGACCGCAAAACTTAAACTGACTTAAATTGTAAAATTCACGGTGATTTCGACTGAAAAATTAAATTGGCTTGGACTGAAACTTTAAAGTGACTTAAACTAAAATGGTGCCATATGTTGATGCAAAGCTTTCAGGGTGTAAGGTTTGTGTGTATGTTATTTCACGTAACGCAGTTTTATATTATTTTATAGTATGTAATTTTATCATATTTTATATTATAATTTTGTAGTCTGTAATTTCGTGATATTTTATTTTATAATTTTATAGTATTTTTTATTGCGATAAGCGCTTCCATAGTATGTCATAGTATTTATATAACAATGTATACAATTTTTATAGTATTTTCATAATATTTTACGTTATTTATATATATATATATATTCTTTTATAGTATTAGTTGACAGACACATACTTAAAATATAGCGAGAGAGACAGAGATAGAGAGAACGCATTTTTCGATTTTTCATCATCATGCAGACCATACTAAAAAAATACAAAATCGAAACAAATGTAAAATCTGGGAAAACAAAAAAAAAGATTAAAAAAGGAGAAAAGTGTATATATTCGAAAAAACCCTAAAATCAGAAAACGCAAATTCAAAATTTCACTATACTATCATTATACTAATTATATATATATAAAATTATGTACAGTGAAACTTTGAATTGATAATCTAAAGAGTATGGTGATAGTCACTATATATAATTAATAAAATAAAAGAAATGTTTAATATAAAATTTTCAGGAGACTCCAGGGACATACTCACGACCTAAAAACTGAAAAGCAAACGATGAATCAAATTTCATATTATTAGGAAATTTTCCTTAATAAGTTAGTTGCCCACTGATGAAAAGCACTGATTATTTTTGAAAGTTAAGTAAAAATAACTTCTCTGAGCAATTTCGTTAATTTCCCAACGGTATATTTGAAATTGATTCTAGATTTTCAAGAGATTCCTCTGAAACTGATTGATTGGTTTTTACTAACAAATTTCAAAATAACCGATACTATTTTGGAGATTTCTTATTTCCCATTTTTTTTGTTTCTCTTGTCTACTATTTCTGTTCTCTGATGTATTTTCCCACGTTCTTTCCTTGTCTGATTATTACCGTACCATTTTTTTATTATTATTATTGCGCTCCTGGAGGTTTTTTTTTTATATTACACTTGTCATTTTTCATTGTCCTTTTGTTTATACTTTACTATTTTTGTGTAAAGGCAACCTTTACAAAAAAAAATACTTATAAATATTACTTATAAAAAAATACTTAAAAATACTTATACTACTATATTTACTGTTTAAAAATACCTTTTGTATAAAAGTAACTTTTGTGTAAAATAATTAAGCTGCATATTATTAACAAGTATGCAATAAATACCGCACTATATACGTATTTATTTGCTTTCATGCACCATCTTAGTTACATACATAAGTACCGTTAATTCTATTTTACGCTTAAAATAATAAGATAAATACGAACCAGGAGCATAACATCTCAAAAATTATAAGGGTTTAAACAACTTTGAAAAAGATCTAGTAATTTGGCATTATATAGAATATTGCACTTTGCTATCCCATGGGAGCCTTGAGCCCCTGCGCCCTTCCCTTTCCTGCACAACTGATACAGACGTAACTATCTTGTGTAACTTGCTCATACGAACCTGACATATTATTATATTATTATATAGACTATTATATACATTATATTATTATATAGACTATTATATATATTATATTATTATATAGACTGGAAATATATATAATATATTATATAGGACTATTATATATTATATTATTATATATATATATATATTATATTAGTATATATATATATATATTATATTATTATATATATATATATATATTATATTAGTATATATATTATATTATTATATATATATTATTGTAATAGACCACGTTTTCAAAGCAAATTTAAGTACAAAAATATCGCAGCAAATACTGGAAAGTGTTTTTGGAACCGAAGTTCATTTTTTACGAAAAATGTGGAAAGAGAAATTGATATAAGAAATTACACTCCTTTGCAACTGATTGCTAATTGCAGTTACCATCAGGTGTTAATAGGGATAAAACAACGTACCCAAAGTGTATTTTTGATAGCTATGAGACCATCTGCGTCTCTTCATTACACATATCACGGCCAGATATAATTCTTCTTTATTCCGGTATTTAGTGGACAGATGGTGTTCGTTCAAACAAAAACTAAGAAACTGGAAGTAGGCTTTGATTTAGTATGAAACCAAACATCTCATATGGGAACGTTCACAAAAGATGTTCTTAATGATTTAAAGTTGCCAACGAAGAGATATATATATTTTTTGTAAATGGGATCTCGGCGAAAACCAACAAACAAAAACGAATGTTTTCTTCATTTGTTTTTGTTCGTTGAATGTTTCATTCATTCAACGCTGTCTTCACCTTCCAAATAAAATGAGAACACTACAAATAATTCAAAATAAATGTTTACGAACAATGTGTGGAGCTCCTTGTTTCGTTTGAAACTCAAACATACACAAAGATTTAAAAGTCGAACTTCTTCACTGTGCAGCACTTGACCAATGTTTCACATCCTTTGGAGAGCTGGAGGACAATCCAATGGTATCACTCATCGACACCTAAAGTTGTTGTCTTCAATGCCTAATGTGCTCCAGAAGGAACAAGCTACGTTAGGTTTTAAGCCTTGGTAGGCTCATGGAATACCTGCAGCACGATGAACATTGTACTCACGGACGGATTTTTAATAATTAACTCACCTCGTGCTATCGTCGCTCGTGGTGAGAGCACTTGACTGCTCCCACTTACAGATAGTGGTTTCTTATCACAGAAAACCGGACAATGAACAAGCATGTTTCAGCTTGTTTTTGGACTGTTTCATTTGCGCTAGTACTGGAGTGGTGCCCAAATTTATCATTAACTTATAACAAAATCAATATCAAAGCGAAATGCATGGGCGCTGCCTGGGTCATTTGTACAAAAGAAATCAATTCTGTATCTGCGCAAAACCGAAATACTTACGTTTCGGGAAAAAAAGTATGAGTAGTCTAAAGAAGGGTTCCTAAATTATGTATCACGGAAAGGTTTTGAAACGTGAAAACGTAATTAGTTGAATATATAATATAATTCTCTGAATCATTTGCCAGAATCTCAAAATACCGTCGCTAAACAGAAATAACCCTTAATTAGAATGATATTATTGCAGTTTAGAAATTTGTATGAAATTTATGCAGTTGCCTATCATTAATCTGGTCTTGCAATATACCACTGAGAAACTCTATTGCTAATCGAGTTTTTTTTATAGTCATGCCATTTCCACTAACCCCTGTTTACTTTCTCACAAACTAAAAGTAGAGACACTATTCTCCAATGGATTTCTGGACACTGTGGTATCTATGGAAACAACAAGGCTGATATTTTGGCCAACAAAGGCTCCAAAGTGCAACAGTTGATGAACAATGAAACATCTTTCCACACTGTAGAACTTTCTATCAAAAGGTCTCTGAAAGTGTTCCATAACGATCTTGCGAGATGATGTTTCTGACTGGCCACGCCATGATGCAGTGATAACATTCCGTTTGATTACAGGACATGATTGCCTGGCGGAGCAGCTTTTTCGTATTGGTGTTCTGCCCACCCCAAACTGTCGGCTTTGCACAGGAAATGAGACTATGAACAGACAACACATTCAGCGACACAAAGCTCTTCGCTGGGTCACTAAGATTGAGCGCTACTTGAAAGCAAGATTTCTTATGGGATAATGACACTACATATTGAATTCTTTTCATTTATATGTCAAATTTCTTGCCATTGGAGCTTTTCTCACCGAGCATTTTGTTTTACTTCCTCTTAACCATACTGTATATTTCTACACACTACTTTGGCTTCTTTCTTTAGACGCCATGTCTTCGATCCCTTACAGAAAATTAGTAATACAGTGAAATCTGTCTACAACGTCAATATAGTGAAATCTCTCTACAACGTCAACACAGTGAAATATTTATAAGCAAGAACAATGTTATAAGCGTAAGAAATGTATTATATTATGTAATTACATTACTTACGCTTATAACGTTGTTCTTTGCTTATAAATCTAATCTGCGTAATGCTACGTCAAATTATCTTTCATACAGTGAAATATATCTACAACGTCAATACAGTGAAATCTCTTTACTATGTCAACACAATGAAATCTGTCTACAACGTCAACACAGTAAAATCCGTCTTCAACGTCAATACAGTGAAATCTGTCTGCAACGTCAGTACAGTGATATCTGTCTATACTTCAAGAATCTAAAAAAGATAAGATTATTATCAGTTCATCGTTAAAAACAAGGTTAAATCTAATACGTTATACGTCTGCCAGAACGGAGGGGAAAATATGGCTATAGACAAACTATCATCACAGGCAATGTCTTTATAGACGGATTTCACTGTATGTGCATTTCAACTGATCCAAAACATTTCTTGTCAAACACCGAATATATCAATTAATATAATAAAATGGTTTGTTTTATGGTGCAAAGGCAGCAAAAGTCACGTGTGTCGAACCTTCAGTTTTCCGGGGAATGCAAACCTCTGCTACCAGGAAAACCAAACCCCGTACCACAGTGGGTATTAAAACGGCGAGCATAATACCACTGTGAGTTAGTAAGACGAGTTCATGGCATGATGGATGAATACGATATCACTATGCCACTGTAGGTAGAGGACATACATTTTTCAAAGATACTCAAAACTCCTAAGGCCCAGGAAATTTACTCCCATGGAACACAGTGTATATTAGTTTGTTTTTGTTTTTTCTTGAGAGTCGCACTGGGCTTAATAGAATACTATGTGGACGTTTTATCATTTCAATGTCATAATATATTATAATATAACACACATACAATAACATCAAAACTAAGGGTAAGTTCCTCCTTTCGGAATATTTTATCAATCCCATATTCTACCGTGTGCATGGGATTGATAAAATATTCTACCGTGTGTACGGAATATTTTATCAATCCCATATTCTACCGTGTGTATGGGATTGATAAAATATTCTACCGTGTGTATGGGATGGATAAAATATTCTACCGTGTGTACGGAATATTTTATCAATCCTATACACACGGTAGAATAGACTAGAAATGGAATAGAAATAATTTTATTCAACCTATATACAGTGGTTGTTAATACATCTGTTATGATATCATTCTGACGATACAATTGAAATTTGGTTAAATTTAGAGAATATTTACAATAATAGGTTAGAAATGGAGGAGAGCAGAAAGCAAAAGCTTAAAAGAACTTTTTTTTTTGAAAGCAAACTTGAAAGCAAAAGCTTGAAAGAACTTACTTGAAAGCAAAAGCTTGTTGCGAGGCTTTCCACCAATTAGATAACATATTTCAAAAATGGTAATTTTACCCATTTTGGGGGTTCCTTCATATATAATATTTATATATGATCAATGTGTAGTGCAATAATTTTGTGTGTATATTACTCTGAGTTCATTATAAAACAAAACGATGTTTTATGTAGATATATGGCCCCATTTCAAAAACTGCGATATATGGCAGGCTGAAGCGTTGTGTTGACACAAGCGTCTAATTTGGATAGAAAGGCCCATTAGTTTGAGTGATAGAAAAAAAATTAATTTGCTTTAGTGAAATAATTTTAATGTGAATTTTATTACGTTAGCATTTTACAGATTTGGACCATGACGTCAGCTAACGTTAATATAAAAAGGGAAAAATATCGCGAAGGTGGAAGAGGGTTACCCATCCTATAAATATATCGCAATTTTGTTTGGGAAAAACACATTTACAGGTAGTTTAAACTTTTTGTGATTGGATATAGTTATATATCTGGAGATTTTAAGATGGATGGGAAAAAAATCAGACAGCCATATTTACTGAAAATGCTACATTGTTCTAGCATCGTTTTCAGGGGTGACGTTGAATGTTCGTTGAGTACATGACAATGATTGCTCGTTGTAATCTAGTCTATTACGCTTCTGTGGAATTTCTTCACGATATTGACTTTCACTGTCCGCATTTGTCAATAGCGATGAAATAACAGATATTTATGTATTATTATTGTACCTTAATATACAAACATATAATTTTTCTCATGTAACTCTTAAAATAGAATCAAGATGCAAAATAAATTATAAAAACTGCGCTATAATTTTATATCCAGCATAATGTTTTTTTTAAACAATTTTTACATGTTTTGAGCAAAATAAAAAATCGTGGAACTTGACTTTAAAGGCACATTTTATTCATTGGGAAATTGATTACCTGAAATAAAAGCTTTTTTCATAAGTTCATTTTTCACGCTCCGCCTCGCATAAAGCGAAAATTTGCGAGAACATAAGTATGATGGCGGCTTCCATCATTTTTCATTTCAAACTGTCAATAACACGCTTGTTTCTTCAAGGAAGAAAATAAAAGAAGAGATAATTACACGATTAATCGTTAATTAATTTATTTACGCTATAATCTTACTCGCTGCAAATCGATAGAAATATCGTATCGGACTTTTCAATTTCCTTCTTCTCGGAACAAAAAGTCAGTTGAATGAATATTTATTTATTGCGTAGTTACGTTTAAACTAACGATTTAATTATTTTTTTTAAATAAACTATTTTTTTATACTTAACTATTCTACATATTACCACTTATCGTTTTATTTGGCATGAGTTTCAGGATTTAATCTGTTTTTAAGGGAAAATGCAAGTCCACTATCCTATTGTAACAGTAACTCAGTCGTCTCTAGTTCCTTTAACCAGGTTTTACACCTAATGATGTTGTAGAACGCGCGTGCCTTCATCTGCTCACGTAGTACATTGCATCGTTTCCTTCTGGAAACCGTAAATCCCAATTCAACACGATCACTGCCTCCCTTGCGCCGTAAAAAAAAAATATATGAACTAGAATATAAACGATTCTTTATATCGATATACCAATCTGACGCTTATCGATATCCAATATCCATATCGCAAGAAGAAACTTTACTTTCTTCATTAATTAATAAAAATTGGCGTCTCTCGTTGGGTGAGTATCATTCCCAGAAACTATATATAAGCTGCAAGCTACCATACATAAGCTTCTTAAACCATCTCGCTCGGCAGGGCCAAGATAAACCTATACAAGAGGATTTGCCCCAATATTGCTGCCGGCTGTTTCTTTTGTTTCATCAGCCTGCACACTGTCAGTTAGGATTACCACGCCTTTGTGGTTTACTGGGCGGTGCTAATCCTACACATTGTTTTTCCCTCGTTGCAGCGAGCATCTCATACTAGCAGTATTCCGTTTGAAAAGTTGGTTTGGCTTGTTTTCCACTAGAAACGAATAACGCAGAATTGAAAATAGGTTAAAGTCCTTGAAAATCAACATATGGCAACACAAACAAACTGCATCGCATTTAAAAATGGGAATCAACTGTTTGTAAACAAAGATTAATTTGCATCCTTACAACCATGAACCATATTCCTACTCAAACGACAGTCTCAACAACAGGTCGGGGGTTCAGGTCCCACCGAAGGCAGAAATATTTATTTTCTTTCGAACGTTTCACCATCTAATCACGCCATACCATCGGCGTTGGTATCACTACGCCAATAAACGTTGATTGATTGACATTGTTGTTTGATTTAATCTGCGTAGTGTTCGATTTATATAAATACATATTTCTACTGTTATATGACGTCATCGCATTGAAATTTCGTTCAAAGGCGCCCACATTGGCAGCATTAAGGGTAATAGTAGTGGCTTGTCAATTACGTCACTGGACGTTCTCATGTTGAAATTGAAACGTAGTCTATTACATAAGCCACTGTGCTTAACCCCTTAGAGTGTACCTTTGCATTCTTTATTCGTGTACAATATGACAACTTTATAATATCACTACTGAAAGAGAGCTTCGTCACTCTTCTCCCGTTCCTTTCAGAAAACGTTGGTTCTATTATAGCAGGGTTGTCCAACATACGGTCCGAGGGCCGCAATCCGGCCCGCCAACGGTGTTTATCCGGCTCGCCGACAACTGTCTGGGATTAAAAAAAAAATCCAAAACAATATTTTAAATTTTTTTTCCAGAAATTAGGAAAAACCGCATGGTTCCATATCGCAGGTGAACAAATAAATAACCTTAAAAAACTCTGAAAAGATTTATTTTTACGAAACTCGCTAAAGCCTCTGGCCCTCGACATCCGTGAAAAATTTTTAAGTGGCTCGCTTCCCAAAAAGGTTGGACAATCCTGTGTTATAGCATTTAATATACTCACGTATTTTTTCTAGATGCAAGAAACCCAAACGTGCCTTTCGATACGTTTCTTTAGCTGTAACTAAACCATTTTTTCTGCACATAAACAATTAAAATATTATTACTATTTATAGTAAAATTCGTGGTACAAAGATAAAAAATAAAAAAAGTCATCATACCTTTGAGTGGTGATGTTGGTTTATTTCAAGTTTTCTTCGGACACCTAAAAACTACCCAAACATCGTCTGTCTTAACAATTGTTAGTTTACGTGCTGAACAGCAGTGTGTTACAAACCTCAACACAGTGTTACCGTTTCGTTTAATTGCAATGTGCTTAAATATTTACTAATATCTAATGGTTATGAATATATTTAATGATTTGGTCCCTTGCAAAGCGCATAAAAGTATTGCAGTTATATCAACGTGGGCTTTTAAGTTCCATTTATTTAAAGTTCTATTGAATTGAGTGTTGCCATTGTGCCTGTAAGTTCTATTGATAAATCACAGTATCGTGTAACAATTTTAAATATTCTTCTCCTTTTAATTTTCAAACTCATGATATATTGAGGTGTTTCTTAAGTAAGTGATTTTCTCCTCAATTAGCATAGTGTCTTACTTGTTAGTTTCAAGATTTCTCCGTCAGTTTATGTTTGAAACTGCCCAAGATTTTGTACAATTTATTTTCGACGACTTTCATTATATGGTTCAGACTAAATCTTATTCTCCGCTTTATCGTATTTTATGCAAAAACTAAAAACTTCTAGCTCATAACAGCCTCTGGCGAGCTGTACCAATGCCTTGACCGCTGCACAGACGTGCTTGGCTCTATTTTTATATGTACGTGTTTAATAAAGGGGTTTCCTTAAGGTTTTAATTTTAAGACAGGTGTGTGTGAGAATGAGGGAGGGAGGGAGAAAAAAAAAGGAAGGAAGGAAGGAAGGAAGGAAGGAAGGAAGGAAGCAAGCAAGCAAGCTCTTCGTTGGTTCACTAGTAACGCGTTCACTTGGATCACTGTTAATAAAGACTCAATTTTCAACTGTGAGAAATGTAAGAACGCTTACCGATTTACTGCTTAATATAGTCCGGAGGTTTATTCCCTAGGACTTTAAAGGCTCGTGATCCTCGGGTAAATATAGATCCGCTGTCCTGCGGTGGCGCAGTAGTGACGTATTCGTCTGGCGTACCATTAACCCGAGTTTGACTCCCACTGGTGTACTATTGCAATATTTCTGCCCATCGTAGACCGAAGTTTTATTCCTTTGGTAACAGGAGGTTGGATTCCTCGGAAAACTGCGGGTTCGGGCGCAGTATGGCCTTTGCTGTTCCTGCTCTATAAGAACACAGTTAAATGTAAACTTCATTTGCAGTCGTACAGTTGATACTACGTAACTGATCGTAGATTTGGTCGCCTTTACTTCGGGTCTCAAGTAAACCAACAGCAAATTTAGTCGCCATGGTGGTTCGATTTGGTCTCGAGAAAATGTAGCAGAAAGGAAATTCCTCCCAGACGCTTCGAGTTTTTGACATATTGTTCCCAAAGGTGAAGGAAGCATTTGAACTATGACAACCGGGAGTTCAATTTTGGAAAGAGGCGCTTTTTATTCCTTTCGCCCTCGAGTACCCCGCGGCTAGGCGTCGTTTAGCTTTTTCTGCGAGATTTCTGGAAAATGAAATAGAACACGATTGGTCTTTCGCCTTAGGCCGAGGTAATATAATGGGATAGAAGGAGCAAGCCAATCCGATGAAGATTCAAGCATGGACAAAACCTATCGCAAATTAGATGAAGTCGATGCGAAATGGAATTTTTGGAAGTCAGATTCTCTTCTTTCGCATAAATCAAATCAAGCTGAATAAATGCATTCAATAATGATGAAAATACGTATTTTAGATGAAATGCAATTTCTGTCCTTTCTTCGTCAATTACTGTGGATTGAAATTGATGCGCCTAAGCAGCTTAAAATAGAGACATTCATGTCTGATGAAACTTACGTTGTCTTGGGTGCAAGTGACATTGTTACATAATACGAAATTATGAACTAACCTTACACATAAATGTCACAATAGGATCGTGCTACGTAGGCTTATAGAACAATTGCGAATAAACTTAACGCCCATCGTTGGACTACCCGTACCAGAATTCGAAACGGTTATGCCTTGCTCCAAAATTTATTATATGTATAGTACAGAAATACACTTGGTTTTGGGAACAGTATTTTTCATGTTAAGGCTATTTGGGTCTTCGATGATGCGATCGCAGTGCCTTTTGTACCATAGTTAACTCTTTTCACTCTGAAAGAGAACACAAGATCGTAACGAATATGGAAACACGCACTAAATCACTATAGCGTCTCCAACGCACTACATTACTATAGCGTCTCCAACGCACTACATCACTATAGCGTCTCCAATAGTGTAACTTCGGTAGGTTTCAGGATAACATGGTACACAACTACTTTTAAACTATGGCACCTAATAATTTATCAAGTTATCTAATCTAATTAAACTAACCAATCTATTTAATCTAACAGATCATGATAATCCATCCAGTTTAATCAGTCTAGCCAATCTAGCTTATCTCTTCGTTATAATCGGTTTAATCAATCCGTCTAATATAACAGATACACAACCAATCTAATGCTCTATTTAATTTATAAATAATCTAGCTAGTCTAACTGAACTACAGCCAATCTATTTAACCTAATCTATGTAACCAAACTAACTGCTTTAATAAATCAATATTCATACACTCACGATTCCAGACTTTTTCCATTTGAATGTAAGGAGATTTTAAGAAAACCCAGTCATCACACACATACAAAAAAAAAATGCCTGAAAAATATGATTGTTCTGACAAAACCACTATGCTCCGTAATATTAAGTGAAAAAGGAAATTCCCAATTCCTCAACGGCCAAGTACTTTTCCCCTACCTTTGTAATTTGTATTCGTCAAACCCTTTTTGCCGTTGCCAGGTTAGTAATTCTAAAAAAGCGATTCCTCACCGGAAATGTCACGAAAAAGTCCAATTCATTTCGAAGTTTAAAATACGTCGACGGTCCAGATGCCGAAGCGGCATGAAATATGCATTTTCTTGACTGTTTCAAACGTCATCAGCCAATTTTCTCATTGGAATCATTCCAGTGAACTGCTTTACCTACAATTTGTTAACTTCAATTTTCCAATTCCAATGTTGAAAATTTGTGTTGAAAACCGGACTCTATTATACTTGCGCTTTAAGAAACCCGTATCTAAACGTTTAGTATAAAAGGATACAAAAACAAATCTTTATATATCGCCTCAGGGCCGTTCTTTTGTTGTTGGCCACCCAGTGGCAAAATAATGTAAGTTTTCACATTATTGTGAAGGAGTTCATCCCGTTCTAAAATGCCCAAGTACTTGTAATGCTCTTCCTGGAAAGTTGTTTGATTACTTAATTGCTTGATTACTTGATTGCTTGA
Source organism: Dysdera silvatica (assembly GCA_006491805.2). Lineage (NCBI taxonomy): Eukaryota > Metazoa > Arthropoda > Arachnida > Araneae > Dysderidae > Dysdera > Dysdera silvatica. Next base: position 153,342,737 of record QLNU02014176.1, read on the forward strand.
TTACTTGTTAGTTGCCTAAAAGTATATCCGCTGTGCTTTCCATCATTCCCCTTTTTTAATTGTAATCATGGCAAATTTATCAAGGCCAAATTCCATCTTGATATTTCACTAAAGGTTCTTACTATGTTTAATAATGTTTTCATTTCCTTTCTGGACTTTCCATATAGTTTTAAGTCATCCATACACAGTGAGTGTGAAATTACATTGTGGTAAAAAAATACTACTATTATTATGTATGTGTTCTTACTCTTGGCGGTATAGACTAGAAACTGGCAGTGCCAAGTATTCAAGACTTCCTTTTGTAGGTTATTCGGGTGTTGTATCTAGGAACTTCCTGACTGTTCCGCATGTGTTTAAAATTGTGTCCTTTTGTAGATAAATGTAGTTGTTGAAGTCAATTTCAAGTGTTTCCAACTCCTATGCAGTGTGGTTGGTATTAGACTTGTGGCTGTCAAAATGACAGGTACAATGTCAACTCTTTCCGTATGCCATATATCTTTAATTTCAAATTTAAGGTCTTGATATTTGGTAATTTTTGTTGTGTGTGTAGTTTGTATGTTATTTGTGTTTGGGATTGTTATATCTAAAATATTTGCAATTTTGCTAATTTTATTAATTAGAGCTTTGCTAATTTTATTATTATCATTATATTTTTGTTCCAGTGATTAGCCATGCTAATGATTAGTTAGTATCTGTCACTATTTCCTATTATGGATGCTTGAAATAGTCAAAATAGAATAATCACTGTGTAACCCTTATTTATCGAAAAAGCTAAATTTTAGTTAACAGCATTAAAACAATCTAAAGAGAAAGAAAGTTTAAAATTTAAAAAAAGTTAAATTATCTCTAAAGAAACTCTCTTAAAAATAGAAAAATCTATTAAATTGAGCAAATGAAATTTTCCTAACAATATAAAAATCTATCAAATTAAGGATAAAAATCTGTAAAAAATATGTCATTAAAATTTTTTTAAATTATATACAGTATAAATCCATTTATCCGAAACGAAGTGGGAGAATCCGATTTCGGTTTAGCTAGGAATTTTTATTTTAAAAGTAAAAGGAAACTACATTAATATATCCAAAAGCACGTTTAATTCATATTACAACACTATTATATTAATAATGAGAAACGTCATAAAATATACGTATATATGTTCATTGAGGTATTCACCGATTTGAATATAGTCCGATAATTTTGTATATATCAGAAATCCGCCATTTCTATTGGCTTCTTAGTGCTGAAATACACAAGAAAATAAATATAATTTTTTGCCGAAAATATTGAATGAATGTTTGCTGAAAATAATTAATAATAATTCTAATAAAAAAATTAAACGTAGCGGGTCATTTCGATTAAGCGGAATTCAAATAATTTCTTATTTCATTTTATATATTATGTGCTAACGAACTGATAAAACCACTATTCGAAATATATCAATCTATAATTAAAACAAGCAATATACCAAAGGAAATGAAAATAGCAAAGATTATACCTATATGCAAGAAGGGGAAAAAAACAGATAAAAATATCTACAGACCAAAATCGATCTTACCAATCTTTTCAAAAGTATTTGAAAAATTATTATATAATGAACTAATAAACTTTATACAAAAGAATAAAATTTTAAATAAAAATCAATATGGATTTAGAAAAGGTAAAACCACAGAAGATATACTGATAAAAGCTATAAATAAAATACAGGAAAAAAATTGACAATAAAGAATTTGTAATGGGATTATATTTTGATCTGAGTAAGGCCTTTGATGTCTTAGTTAGAGGGATACTCCTCAATAAACTAGAAGAATATATTATCCGTGGAAATATATACAAATTAATATAAAGTTATTTAAAAGGTAGAAAACAAATTGTAAAAATTGGAAATAGTTATTAACAAGAACTACAAAATAATTATGGGCTCCCTCAGGGGTCACTACTGGGCCGACTCTTATTCATACTATATATATAAACGATATAGTAGAATTAGATAGAGACATAAATTATTTTGCTGATGATATTGGATTGATTTTTGGAGAACAAACAACAGTATTTATATGAAACGGCAAGAAACAAATTACTAAATTTGGGAAAATGGTTTAAGGAAAATGGTCTAATTTTAAATACTGACAAAAATAAATATACTTCATAATATAAACAAAAAAAATCGATATTGAGGAAACGTTGAAACTAGACAATAAAATTATAGGTAGAACAAATGAAACAAAATTTCTAGGAATTGAAATAAACGAGCACTTAACTTGGAATAAACACGTAAAGGAAATTTTTAAAAAATATAAGAAAAAATGCAGGTATAATTGCAGGGTTAAATGACTTAATACCTTACCACTGTAAAATAACGCTATACTATTTATTGATACATAGTCACATAATTTATGGAAATAGTGTGTGGAGTAGGGTAAACAAGGTTAATCTAAAAAAATTACAATCAATAATTGATAGATTATTAAAAAGAATAGGATACAAAAATATAAAACAAGTAAAAATAGAAAATAATGTAATGAATATAGAAAAAATACACACACACAAAATATGAATAATGATATATTTAAAAATTACAACAGGTAAATATGAAACTATAAATACCTAGAAAAATTCAAACACAAGGAACATAAGATCAGGTAACATTTTAAAAACAGAAAAAATAAGAACAAACGTGGGGAGAAAACAATATAAATTATTATGGAATTGATAAATGGATTAAATTACCAGACCATATAAAAAATTGTGAAAGAGAAAGAGTTTAAAAGGAAATTAAAAATTTACTTAATGGAAAATCAACAATAAAATGATTATACCGACCATAACGGGAGCTAGAATAATAAGCCTTGTTTTGTTTTGCTATGCTTCCACCGTGCACCTAAATGTAATTTTAGCATGGAAATAAAATTGTATTGCATTTACGATCTTTTAAAAGTATTTATGAAAAATTTCCTAAAAGCATCTATGAAAAATTTCTTAAAAGTAGCTATGAAAAGCCTCTTGAAACTATGTACTAAAACTCTCTTAAAACTATCTATAAAAATCTCTTGAAACTATATACAAAATTCTCTTAAATGTGCCTATGAAAAATCTTTTAAAAGTATCTATAAAAAATTTCTTAAAATTATCTACGAAAAATATCTTAGAACTACCTATAAAAAATTCTTAATACTATATGATGTATTCTTTTTAATTATCTAATTTCTAAATATATAATTTTAATAAATTCCTAATATCTCTTTCTTTAAAATTACTTATATCTCTTATACTTGCCTAATAAACGTTATTTAATTATAATTTCATAAATTACTTAATTAAGATACACTAAAGATCAGTAAAATATATTAAATAAGCCAATAAAATTATCCTAAATATATTTAACTACCTCTCTAAAATATTCTTTTAAAAATCTTCTAGGATAATTTAATAAAATATATTTATAAATTTTCTGACTGATGAATAAATGTAAGTTAAAAATCTTTCAATTCAATATTTTAAAGCTAGTTATATAAAACAATTATTTAATATTCTTGTAAATTAAAAAAGTAAGTTTATTTGCACAAAAGAGGTTGTAAATTGGACGTAATTATTATTTAATACTTATTGGCGTCTAATAATTACTTATTTTATAGTAAACACATCACGGATAAAAATTCTTGAAATTCCTTTCCAAGTATCGAAATATTTATTTATGCTGAAATAAAATAAGAATCTTGTGTGATATTGCTAGTTCCAAAAAAATCCCCAAAACTATATCTGGTTTGACCAATTTTTCTAGCTTCAAAATTCCCGATCACTTATTTTTTTGTCATTCTTAACATCAATTTTCCCCTTTAATGATAAAACCGCCAACTGATAGAAAGTGTCGCCAGGGCGTAATATATCGTACGTCAAGAGGCGAGCTGACATTTGGTGTACAAAACGCAGACTTCGCTGAAGCCTTTTCTTTTCGTTTGAAGTATGCGAGTGTCAATTTGGCGCGAACATCATTAATTTTGGCGGTTGAAAACGGAAAAAGGGGAAAAAAAAGGACAGCCGGAGCCTTTATCACCACCCATTGCCGTAATGAAAAGGGGAGTGGAAATTCCCTCATCGCTATTAATGCATTTTTTCCCACAAAATGTGGAAAAGGAACTTTTTCTCTTCTCCCGAATAGCCGCGAGAATTTGGCGTGGAGATAGAGCTGAAAAATGAACTAATTCGCTAGTTTGGCTATTTTTTACTTAAAAATTCACGGGTTTGCCTATTTTTAACTTCCAGGCCTGCTAAGTGAGGGCCAGGTCCCTAGCACGTCCCTGTTCCATTTGTAATTTAACATGTACGTGCATTGTCGTTCAATCTAATAAGCTAATGGATTGCAGAGCGGTTAAAAATGAGGAAACATACGAGCTCCTTAAAATTTTGATGCACCGTTTTTAAATTTTCTACGGACAGTGCAAAAACATAGGTACATTAGTCTTAGGAAACGATACTTTGAATGTTTCCCGTCATGCTCTAGTGGATATCGGTATGTGCCGCCGATCCCTACTGATATAGGGTGTATCATATTCAACTTTGTCTTTAACGATATCTTTCCCGGTCCCTTGAGTATCGTTAAAGACAGATTTCACTGTATCAGCAAACATGTGTATATTTAAATAATGTTTTGGAAATACTTTTGGTGTGTAACGTCACTTCCGGTGTTTCCGTTTTTGAATTTGCAGACGAAGCAGACGATATTGAGACGTATCTCCTTGCCTTAACCTCCGAGAAGAAAAGAGAAACAATTAAGAATTTAAAATACAGTTTTCTGATTTAATTTTAAGAATAATTAGGTTTTAATTTCGGAAACATAATCAAATAATGTAGTTGAAATTTGCATTGACGTAGTTTGTTAGGACTGATTCATACGGATCATGTCTTGCAGTTCTTGAGTTTGTAAAATAAACACGGCATGTATGTCATAAAGGTTCAGGTCATATCTCGTAAAATAAGGCTAAGTCAACAAAGATCTAGGGACATCGTTAGCTTGGATTACCCATAGAATTTTTCCTAGGATGTGTGTACAGTAAAACTCGTATATAACGAGTAGCTTGTGACCAACACATATGCTAGCTGTATCTGATTGCTTATTAAATCCTTATACGTAATAATTCCGATACCCACGTGTTTTAGCTCAAACTAGAGATTTTTGTTATAGAAGAAAGCGAGGAATCATCCCCGACCTAAATTCAAACTAGGGTCTCTCCGTTGAACCCGGAACGCCATCAAGGACATGAAACGAAGCTCTTTTTCTCCGCATATATATATAAATTGTAAGATATTATTACCCTTCTCAGGGATAACACAATTGCCAAATAATGGTCAACACAGAAAAGCCTCCGGAACGAGTTTTTGTGCCTCTTCGTAGCGAATAATTATACGTGATAATTCCGACACCCAGGTTTTATAGCTCCTCGATAGCCAAACGATTAAGGCGCACCGAGCTCAACGGAGAGTCCCTAGTTCGAATCTAGGTCTGGAACGATGTCCCTTTTTCTCCTATAACCAAAAGCTCTAGTTTGAGCTATAAAACGTAGTACCGAAATTATCACGTATAATTATTCCCTACAAAAAAACACAAAAATCTCGCCCCGGAAGCTATGCAGTGTTGACCACTATGTGGCAATTGTGTTATCCTTGAGAAAGGTAATAATATCTTACAACATTATTGTTATATATATATATATATATCTCTGATCCAGTCATCTCAGCAACAGGGATAGTACCAAAGACGCTTGGACGAATTTGGATGTATTCAACATTGACTCAAACACCTGCATAGAACTGCAAAAAGCCACAATCCTAAACACGTGTCACATTGTCAGGAAGTTTCTAGACATGGCACATTAAGAAGTGATGTAAAAAGAGGCTTGGAAACATGGCCCTCTGCCCGTCCCGAGCCTGTTTCTGCCAAGAACGGGCGAGGAAACTTTTTTTATACATATGTGTGTGTGTGTGTGTGTGTGGAGAAAAAGAGCTTCGTTCCCCGTCCTCGATGGCCTAGCTGTTAAGGCGATCCGGGCTCAACGGAGAAACCCTAGTTCGAACCTAGGTCGGGGACCATGCCTCCTTTTCTCCTGCAACACAAAGCTCTAGTTTGAGATATAAAACGCGGTCGCACCTTCCATGCTCTGTTTCAGAATTGAAAACAACTTTCCGTGAAGTTTGGAACTCTTTGAGCATAAAACTCGTCAACACCCTCAGCAAAAGTATGAAAAATTGTTGTGCACTATGTGTGTGACTACCAGGGATAACCATACACCTTATTAAACTTCAGCATTGCCTTTTTTTAATAACAATTTTTCATTAAAGTTCAAATTAGTACTATGCCCATTTTTCTTTCAAACTTTCATTTTCACTCGTATGATGAAAGTCAATATTATCCTTGGTTGCCACTGTTTTATTTTTCTGTGACCTTATTACACCTGCATACCACTTTTAATTCCTTAAATATTCACTAAAACATCAATTATGCTTAACTTTTAGACATGAATGTATATGTATGTATACAGTAAAACTTACCCGAAATGCCACTTTTGGGACTGAACTGCAACGATCACCATAGACAGGTTGACACTATACCTGTTCTCTCTTATAAAAAATGGTCACTTTACTCAAGTGCTCAATTTACTCAAGTGGTCACTTTAACCAAGGCAGTCACTTCACCAGGTTCCACTGTATATATATAGTGAAGAATCAATAAATTTAGGCAGATCATAGCTGGTCTGAATAAGAAAGAAGAATTGGACCTGCAATGTACAAATATTCATTGGCGTTATGAGCCAATAATCATGGGTTAAAGAGTGTTTTAAGGATCCAACATTCCCCATTCAATGCAGACATTATACAGGAAGACCTGTTTGTTTATAACCATCCATGTGGCAGAGATTAAAACAATTTTTTGTTTGAAAGAGACAAAAATAGAAAGAAATAGAAAGTCGTATATACATCTCACATCAAAGTAACAATGTTGTATAACTTACAAGTAGTAATTCAACAAACTCAGTATGGCCAAGTAATACCACAAATGTAAAAAAAATATAGATGAATTTGTTCAAAGTCAGAAATTTTAATTTTTAAACATTTTTAGCCGAGTTTTTGCAAACATATTTTATTAATAATAAAATAGGAAGTAGTTTAAGTACCTTGTAATAGCAGTAATGTAGAAATTAAATTCAAACTCGTAACTAAAAAGATAGCACATGATCAGTCAAAGGCAGTTTTGAAAGTGTCGCCACATCTTATAAATTAAGCAATACCAGATATCCAAAAGGAGTAATGAACAGGTGCTTCCATCTATATTTGAGAACTGCGATTAGATATATTTAATTGCAGTAATTATTCATTATAAGGAACATTTAAGATTTCTTTCTAGGGATGAAATTTGCAAATGTTCTATTTATATAGTTCATTGGAAAACCATTTAAAACCAAACATTTTTTAAAAGATCTTAAGCCTTCAGAAATGGCTTCAACTCTATTTGAAAGCACTTTCTGTCTGGAGAGTTCACCTAAAATCAAATTTTTTATAACATGTTTTCTGAGACATGTGTCATATTGCAAGTACTGAACAAAAGCAAATAAAAATTGTTTTCTTTTATCGCATATTTGAAAGACAAATCTATTATTTTCATTGATAGTAATAAGTAAATCTGAAAAGTGAACTCGAATTCTAGATACAGAGGTATCTTTCAGTGTTAATCCTGAGGGATAAAAATCAAGGTCCAATTGATGCTCCATACCATAGCCTATACAGATTATATCATCTATATATCTGCCAAAAAATAAATCCGTTCTTGGTGAAGACAAACTTTCATATTTATGTAAGTATAAATCTGCAGCTAAAGAAGAATACACTCCCCCTTAAGAAAGCCCTCTTACCTGTTTATAATAACCAGTGCCATTATATACCATATTATAGTTAAGACAGAAGTTTAGTAGTTTTACAAACGAGATTTTGTCAATTGGTTTTATATCATACTCTGTAAATAATTCTAATAATACACGATATAAGTCTCCTAAATTGATTTGGTTAAATAGATCCTCAAAATCAAAGCACTTAATGAAAGTGGGATTCCTATCACTGGAGTTCAAAGTCTTTAAAAGTTGAAAACTATTTTTAAAAATAAAGGTATTTAAGGAAATTTTAACATAAATCTCTTTAAATGTTCGAAGAAGCAGTTTAACAGCTCTAACACTATAAGAGCTAGTAGCACATCTAACAGTGCGAAAACCAATTGGAAACTATTCCATTATACAAAATAACTATTCCATTATACAAAATAACTATTCCATTATATAAAATAACTATTCCATTATACAAAATAACTATTCCATTATACAAAATAACTATTCCGTTTACATCATTTAAAATGGGTACATATTGGGCTTTGGTTAATGGTATTGAGATGGGATTTAAATACCTGGTACTACAAATTTATTATGTTGGTGTGATATTTGTATATTTAATGATAAAACTATTCAAAAACAATGTTATTACTATTGTATAATTTGTTCTGAGTACATATTGTAAAATATTTTTTAATTGTTTTCAAACGCACATTATCATTACACATATATATATATATATATATATATATATATATATATATATATATATACTATATGCCCAAAAGTATCCAGACACTTTGGATTTTTTAATTTTTTTCAAATTTCCACAAAACTACACGGCCAATATATAGAACATGCTTGAATGTATACTGTCCAATAAAGTTTTGGTGACTTGTGCATTTAGGGGACCACCCACATATTGACAAAGTGAAAAAATATATTTGATCACCCTGTATCATAAAAAGCTGGAAATTATTTGTAACTTTCAGAAAATATTTAACCAGCTATGCTTAATGCCTGTGTGCATTTTCGTAAAACAAACATGTATATTCATGAAGATAGAAACGTTTCTTTAAGAAAACCCAAATTTTGTCACATATTTTTTGCTTATAATATCCACAATTTTCAGTCAAATTTCACGAAACTTACAGAACATTTGTCAACGTACAAGAAAAATATTATACTTAAATTAGAAATTAATATATTGAATACACGATGAGATATGAACATTTGAAGAAAATGATTTTTTTCTGCGCGTGCGCGAAAGATATGAATAACTTTCTTTCATAATTTTGTAGTCAATAGTATAGGGCAACTTAAAAAAAATACCAGTGGGATATCTTGAAAATTCAGAAAGTTATCGATGATATAGTGAGCCGTATTTCTCTAATTCTCTGAAAGTAGCTAGATGATAAGGGGTTTTTCCACAAATTGTCATATTTCAAATTCCAAACACCCCTGTTCAGAAAATGAAATATTCCAGATTTATGCAAATAAGGATCAAAAGTATCCGAACACCTGCATGTTTTGCTTCTCCTTTACAGAAGTCATAAACCTTGCTTGCTGCAGAATGACCATTGTTGTCCTTGCATCATAAAAATACAACAAACCAACAAGAAGTCAAAAATTAGTATGAAGTGGGACCACCTTTTGTTGCAGTGATGACTGCCACTCTATCTGGGAGGCTATCTACTAGTTTCTGGAATTTTTCAGTGGGAATTGCATGCCATTCTTGCAAAAGAATATTAATCAGCTCTTGCGCCAATGTGGGCCATTTTGGCCTAGCTCGTAGTCGACGTTCTAATTCATCCCATAGGTGTTCTATGGGATTTAGGTCTGGGCTCTGAGCAGGCCAGTCCAATTCCTCAACATCCATGTCAGCAAACCAGCTCTGTACAGCCCTTTCTGTGTGGATAGGAGCACGATCTTGTTGAAACAAGAATGAACCTACTCCAAACTGTTGTCACAATGTAGACAACATGGAACTGCCTAAAATGTCGAGATAGCCTTCCATCTTCAGAGTTCCCTTCAAAGGAATTAAAGTGCCAAGCTCGAACCATGAGAAACCACCCCAAACCATTATGCTTCCACCATCAAACTTAACTTGCGGCACAATACAGTCAAGTAAAAAGCGTTTACCCAGCATTCTCCACATCCAGTCTCTACCATCTGATTGCCAAATAGTTTACCGTAGTTCATCGCTCCATAACACTTCACGCCACTGCTGCAGGCTCCATGTTTTGCACACTTTGAATCATTGTAAGCGACGCTTGGCATTGGTTGCGGTAATGCTTGGTTTATATGCAGCTGCTCGGCCATGAAAACCAAGACTTTGCAGTTCCTGACGAACTGTTTTTGTGCTGACGTTGCATCCAGAGGCTTTTTGAAAATCCGCACAATCGGATTTTCCGTCGATTTCATGCGGTTCGCTTTCACAACTCTCTTCAGCACTCTGCGTTCCCTGTCTACTAGACGGAGTGGTCGACCAGGTCGTGGATGCACCGTTGTAGTCCCCGTATGTTCCCACTTTACGATAACATCATTAACGGTGGAACGGGGCACTCGTAACATCACAGAAATCTCACGAACAGATTTTCCACAGCGGTGACAACCAATGACTTCACCACGTTCAAAATCATTTAGCTCGCCCTTTCCTCCCATTTTACTTTTCTAGCTTTGAAATTATAATTGTTAACTCGTCAGACTTCTTTTATACTTGTCTGAGAGCTAGAAATTTGACGTCACTAACAGAATCCACCACGTAGAGGGGTGTCCGAATACTTTTGATCCTTATTTGCATAAATCTGGAATATTTCATTTTCAGAACAGGGGTGTTTGGTAATTTGGAATATGACAATTTGTGGAAAAAACCCTTATCATCTAGTTACTTTTAGAGAATTAGAGAAATACGGCTCACTACATCGTCGATAACTTTCTGAATTATTCATATCTTTCAAGCATGCGCAGTAAAAAATTATTTTCTTCAAATGCTCATATTTCATCTCGTATTCAATATATTAATTTCTAATTTAAGTATAAGATTTTTCTTGTACGTTGACAAATGTCCTGTAAGTTTCATGAAATTTGACTGAAAATTGTGGATATTGTAAGAAAAACAAGTGATAAAGTTTGGATTTTCTTAAAGAAACGCTTCTATCTTCATGAATATCATCTTTGTTTTACAAGAACGCACACTGGCATTAAGAATAGCTGGTTAAATATTTTCTGAAAGTTACAAATAATTTTCAGCTTTTTATGATACAGGGTGATCAAACATATTTTTTCATTTTGTCAATATGTGGGTGATCACCTAAATGCACAAGTCACCGAAACTTTATTGCAAAGTGTGCATTCAAGCATGTTCTATATATCTTCAAAGTCAAAGAATAATTGGCAGAGTAGTTTTTAGAAATTCGAAAAAAATTAAAAAATCCAAAGTGTCTGGATACTTTTAGGCATATAGTGTATATATAATATTCTCGATTTACTATTTGTAGTAAAATCTCTTAAAGGAGACTTCAAGTATTACGTAAGCACCTTGTGGGGAGTTGCCGTTGTGCTTATTTTCCTATGTTAGCCAATGTTAATTTTTGCTTACTAGGTGGGGGTGAAATGGCCAAAATATTGCTTACGTAATATTTTAACATTCCCTAAGATAGATGTACACTAAAATATAAATATGAGCGCTTTTTACCGTAAAAATGAACGAGTTTCCACTAAAAAGAAATAACGATAATAAAATAAAAACACAATTGACTATTTCTACCAATCCAGATTTCTTTTAAGAGAAATTTCAATAATCGGGTTCTGCTGTATAGTTACAGTTTAAGCTTAATAGAATTGAAATTCAAGATATGTACAAAACTATTTTAAAAGAAAATTTAAATTGAATTTCACTAAACATTTGTGCGGCGTTTAAACTTTCAGTAGGAACCTTCTGTAAAATCAAATGCCTTGTCCTTTTCCCTGAAGGCATGTTATCCAGCATGCATCCTCATAAGCATACGTACATTCAACACCACAATTGAAACACAAAAATAATTTATTCAAAATAAAATGTTTACCTATACGTATATCATTTATTATATATGTAAATAATGAATTTAAAACACGATATTAATACAAATAAAAATTAGTAAGTAAAATAAAAATTATGTATATTTTTATACTTCATAATTTTAAGTACTTTTATTTTTGAATAATTATAGTACTACTTTAATAGGATTTTTGTTGTTATTCTTATGTTCATATAAAATAATTAAAATACTACATTTTTAACCACTTCATAACAGGAAAAAGAATGTGGTAATGTAAAAACTATCAAGAAATACTGAAAATTTGGCGATATTTTCATCACTTTCACCAAATTTCGCCAAATCATCGATGGTCTAACTCTTTAAATCGTTACGGCAACCATGGCAAGCCATTACCAATATCGCGTTCATCGCAGCTCATTTAAGAAGCAGTTTTAAATGAACTGTGAAAACACTTTTTTTTTTAACATTTTAAGTTTTAAAAGTAAAAGTACTGAAAAGGAATACTTTGTTCAAAAATACATTTGTAAAAGAGAACATGTTACGGCGTATTTTATTTTATCTGTCACTTAGTTCTCATCCTTGTGTGTTCGAAAGGAAAAATCCAGATTTTGTTTTTAATACGGTACCAGGACCGTAGCCGGGCGGGAGCCAGGAGAGCTGAGCCCCTCCCCATTGGAAAATGTGTTTAGTTTTATTTTTTCTCAAAAATAATTATTGTAGAATTTTGTTTTAAACTTCTTATTGGTTTTTAAATTTTTGTTTACAAGTTTTAAGTTTTTTGTGGACGACAATGGAAATTTTACTTTGACTTTAAAATGATTTTTCGTGGCAGACCTTGTGTACGTCGTGTTTTTAACAAATTCGAGTTTCCATCTAGTCTACAGTAAAAAAAGGGAAATGTTATAAATTTTAGTGTATCTCTACAAGTTTTCGATGTATTATCTATGTTAAAAATTTTATTCGTTGATGTTAAAACGGATTAGTTTAACCTCATTTTTAAAATATTGAAAATGACATTCACATAAACCATTTTAAAGATTATGTTTGCTACATGTATTGTTTCATGCAGAGAAGGATCCAAAAAGTATTTTCAGGGAACATAAAACTTGAAAACAATGAAAAGGCATAAAAAATGGAAATTTATTATTCTCAACCTTTATTATACACAACCTTTTGCTTCGTCATCAAAATGAATTGTTGTGACGAATATTATATCACTTCTAAATTAGGATGCTAGATGCCGAAGTGTTTAAATTCTATGTCATTTTAATAATGATGATGATAATATCGCTATTCGCTGGAATAAAATAACTGAGAATACATTAGTAATAAATTAATTAATTGATATTTTTCAACAAAAATATTATACAGTCGAAGACTGTTATAGCAACGTTTAAGCAACTGCCAAAATTTTGGCGCTTTAATCAATAAAATTAATATTTTTTATATTAATTAATTTAAATAATACGATATATTCTTGGAAAATAATTTAATATATTCTTTGAAACTGATTTGAGATATTCTTGGAAGCTAATTCAATATATGCTTGTAAACTGATTCGATATATTCTTGGAAGGTAATTCCATATATTGCTGGAAATTAATTTAATAGGTTTTTTGAATTTAATTTAATACATTTTTGAAATTTAATTTAATACATTTTTGAAATTTAATTTAATACATTTTTAAAATTTAATTTAATAAGTTATTGGAGAATAATTCGATATATTCTTAGAAACTATTTCAGCATATTTTAGAAATCCGCGTTCAGATTCTTTCGAACTAAATTGCCAACCTTTGGCGAAAATGGATATTATATCTATTTTAAAACTAAATTCACACGTTTTATTTATTTATTTACATATGCTACACAAATCACTAATACAACCACATACACGCTAATTAATATTTTTGCAGGTGTGTGGGTCCTGAGAAAATGCAGAACATAAGCAGCTCAGGACCCGGGAAAAATATTATAAAATAAAGCATTATAAAATTAATATTAAACCTTCTTGGAAACTGACATCGTGCCTTTAAAATTATGCTTGGTTAATATTTATTATTTTTCTTGCGCTACAATCCCTTGAGGACCTGGGCTTCCTTCACAATCGCTGTCCTCTCTGCTCTATGTTTAAATCTTTCTCATAAACGATTTCTGTTACTAAACAGGGTAAAAGCTTTCTCTTGAAGGCAAGTTTCGTGACCTTTACTAATGCTATTATTTGATCAGTTTCATTTGTAATGCATCCCTTTCAGATTGATTTACTCTTTTTTGTATATATCTATTCTTTAGGGATCTCTATTCTTTGATGATGAGAATCATGTAGGAAACAATTCTGAAAATGCTTGTTTTATACAATAATTTTTGCCACCCACGTTTCAATTACAGCTCAAACTAGAGCTTTTTTTATATTTGGAGAAAAAGAGGCGCCGTCCTCATCCTGGATTCGAACCAGGGTCCCTCCGTTTAGCCCGCGGTGTCTTGACCTACTAGACGAATGAGGACAAGAACAAACGCATTTTTCTCCGTATATGAGGATGTAAGATATTATTACCCTTCACAGGGATAACACAATTGCCAAATAATGGTCAACACAGAAAAGCCTCCGGGGCGAGATTTTTGTGAGTTAAAAAGGGGGCTTAAAATTCGTAAATGTTTTGATGTATTTTATTAATATATTTAATAACACTAAATATATATAAGTAGACTAATATATTTAAAATTAATAAATAAATTTCTTAACATAAATTTTGCATTAAGAAATAAATTTTAGTATACCTCTCTATAATTTCCCCAATCCTTATTATAAAGTATATGAAGATTCAAACGTATATAAAAAAACACGTTATATACACAAAATCTACGGTAGAAAGCTATTTTGAATACATTTTTAACGTTAAAGAACAATCATTGTCATGTACAATTTCGTACAAAACAAAAAATTAAATAAAATTCTACAATATTTGATTTTTGAAAAAAATATTTTCCAGAGGGCTCAGCCCCCTATAGCCCCAGCCTGGCTACGGCTCTGTATTGAATTAGTAGAAAAAAACACTATTTCATTCTATTGGTTCTTAAGCCGTTAAAAAATTGATGCCGTGATTTTGTTCATGTTCGATTTTTGTCTTTTTCACATGACACTTTTTGGAGCGTTCTATTATTAGGAGCACATTCCGTTCTCGCGCGCGTGTATGTGAAGTTTCGAATTTATTATACCTCTGTTAATCATTTCATATTTGAAATTGCCATTAAAAATGACAAGAGTTGAACTTCAATCATGACTACAGCGATATGAGCCACATTAGGCTTGTGACACTTCCGACACGTGCACACCAGAAGTCCTGGCAAATCGATGACACGATGAATTAACGCATGACAAATTGACTATGACACGCTGTATTGATACACGACAAATTGAATACGACATGATAACTGCGTTTCCACTTAATGATCGACACACCCTAGATGACCAATCATTTTCTGGCTGTTCAGTAATCTTCAATATTCCTTTTCAAAGATCATTCATCGCTGCTTTTAGTCTTCGTTGATTTACTTGAATTAACTTTCAGAATCAAAGCAAGGACCGAAAGGTGATAGGAAGTACCTTCACCTTTTTCAAGGATGCACCTCATCTCTCACATACCATTACGATATTTTTTGCTCTCTAAGATGATGCCTCCCAAGGTGTGTTCCGCAGCAACCCATGGCGCCTCCCCGATCCTCTAAAAGTTCCATAAGAAATTTGTAAAACGTCTCCTACAATTTCCAGAAAAGTTGTAAATTCTATAATTTTCTTCATGACATCCCCATTTAATTAATAATAACCAACATTCAGCAACAATAGAAAAGTATTACTTATACCTTTTATACCAGGGTTGTCCGACATACGGCCTGCCAGCAGTCTTAATCCGGCCCGCTGACAATTGTTCGGGATAAAATAAAATTCTGGGATTTCAAAACAGAAATTTTAGACTATTTTCTTCTCAGAAATAAGGAAAATCCATGGAAACAACATGGATGACCAAAGTAAATTACTGTGGAAAATTCTAATGTCTAATTCTTTGTTTTACGAAACCCGCGAAAACCACAGTTCCGCTAGACCAGTGAAAATTTTCCAAGGGGCCCACTGACCAAAAAAGTTGGACAACCCTGTGCTATACTGATATATATATGTATATATATACTGATACATATATCTTAAAAGCTGGAGAATATGTAGAAGACTAAAATTGTGTTGCCTTTATTTCTAATGTAGAAGACATACTTGCAAAATTCTTTACCAAATGTCTTAACAGCGGTAACATACCAAACCAATGGGATTCTGCAACAGTAATTCTTTTGCATAAAAAAGGTGATAAAGAGGATTTGAAAAATTACCGACCAATTAGCTTGTTACCTGCTATTTATAAAATCTTCACAAAAGTGCTAACACATCGCCTGCAGAAAAAATTAGATGCAGCTCAACCAAGAGAACAAGCTGGATTTCGAAGTGGATTCAGTACAGTGGACCATATTCAAGTATTAAGAGAATTAATTGAAAGAACACATGAATATGAACTTCCATTGTGTGTGGCATTTATTGACTATGAGAAGGCCTTTGACTCTATTAAAACATCAGCAGTCATCAACTCTTTAAGATCAACAGACATTGAGGATGTGTACATTGACATGGTGAAACGTGTGTATAAAAATGCAAGTGCAAAATTTCGGTTACATAAAGATACCAAAACTATCAAACTTGGCAAAGGGGTGAGGCAGGGAGATACCATTTCTCCAAAACTTTTTACTTCAGCTTTACAGATGATTTTTCAGCAGATAAATTGGAATAACAAGGGAATAAAAATAAATGGTGAATATTTAAATCATTTGCGGTTTGCTGATGACATTGTTATTTTTTCAACGAACCCATTAGAACTCCAAGACATGGTACAGGAGCTCTCAACTAGAAGTAAAGAAGTTGGACTCAAGATGAACCTACAAAAAACTAAGATCATGTTCAATAATTTCGTAGAGGAAACAAAAATACAAGTTGACAACATTGAGCTAGAAATTGCTGATTCATATATTTACCTTGGCCAGCTGATTTCAATGGATGGCAACATTATGAAAGAACTCAACAGACGTATTAAACTTGGCTGGAGTGCATTTGGAAGAAACAGTTTTATCCTGAAGGGGAAATTGCCTTTGTGTCTAAAAAGAAAGGTCTTCAACCAGTGTGTATTGCCAGTCCTCTCTTATGGATCAGAGACATGGAGTCTAACAGTTGGAGCAATACGAAAGTTACAGACAACGCAAAGGAGCATGGAGAGGTGCATGCTTGGAATAACTAGGAGAGATCGAAAAAGAAACACTTGGGTGAGAGAGCAAACTAGAGTAGAGGACATCATTGTTAAAGTAAAAGGGCTGAAATGGCGATGGGCTGGGCATATTGCAAGAAGAACTGATCAACGATGGACAACAGAAATTCTGAACTGGATTCCAAGAGACCACCGAAGACCTAGAAAACGTCCTCAAACTAGATGGGTGGATGAAATAAGAAAACAGGTTGGGGTGACGTGGAAGCGAATTGCTCAGGATAGACTTGTGTGGAAAGCATTTGGAGAGACCTTCATCCAGCAGTGGATAGATAATGGTTGAATATGATGATGATGATGATGTTTTGATAATATTTGTAATGTCCAAAGTCACAGGGCGTTATAAAGCAACAATTCCATATATTTATATGTTTTAATATATATATATATATATATATATATATATATATATATATATACAAAATTGCACCTCAAATGGGAGTTATAACTCCCATCAACACTTTTCTGCATACGCCAGGGCCCCTACCAACCACAGGGTTGTTTTATCCCCGTTGAATCATAGGTTCTTCCTTTTCTTGGTCTCCGAGCGTCAAAGAAAAAGAAAGCTCTTTAGTTCGATCCAAAATCATGGCTATGCTGAAAAGAAACGAAGTGATTTAACACTCCTTCTCCAGCTTTCTTCTTCTTCAATGAAACCGACCCCTCCACCGACCTTCTTACGGGCATTGTGGACAATAACCATTGTTCATGACCCTTGCTACAAAATACCACAATCATTTGTAATGTCACGTGGATATTTTAGCTGATCAAACGCTCTCCCAAGATCATCCAAGAACTGGTACCATGTTCATTCGTAGCAAAGCTGTTATTTCTTTCCTCGCATATATTTTGTTGATGCTTCATTGTTGACCATACATAGTAAGCCCCTGCCTAAGATCTTTATGTCTGCGATCTTTTTTTCTTCTTCAGATGTTCTGATGGGTAGTTGTCACGAATTTCCAATAAACTATAAAACCCCCTTTGAAATCCGATAAAGAATGTTTCCCCAGAAAAGATATCATAGCTCATGATGTAGCAACGCCCAAAAATAGAGGAATAAAATCCTTCTTACGGAACGGAGATGATCCTGGAAAACGGCATTAAAGTTTTTGGCAAATGGACGAAGCAAGCTTTTCTTCTTGTTTTGTTTGCCGTGTAAATTTGGTAATAACATAAGAGCAATGAAGATCCCTAAATTTTAAACACGGCAATAATCTTTCAAATTATCTGAAACTCGTCAATTTCAATGCAAATTGTGGCGATCAGGGGCGTCTCAAAAGTGACAAGTATAATATAAGCAATCGGGCTTCTCATCCCTCGCATGTTACGGATTGTTATTAAGGCTTAATGGACGGTGGACGTAATGGGTTTTAAACCTTGGCGTCGGCTGATTTTCAAGCACTTGTTATACCCTCTGGTTAATCCGTAACAAGTGTCGTTAAAGTTAAACGTAACCGTAACAGCGCTGTTACGTTTATTCCCTGACGACCAAAGGACGTTAAAATTTTAAGTTAAGAAGTTTGAAGATGATGGAATAGTTTAGCGAATGCGTTTCACCATATAATGCTTGGAGTAACGATTTTCTTTAAAAATAATGGAAAACTATTTTATATAAAAAAAAACGTCGCGTCATGAAAAAGACATTGAGTCGAATTTTTGGGGCAAGTTGGGACAAGCACACTCTAACAAAGTTGAAGTTTTGTAAACGCGCTTAGACTGCATCATTAAATATTTTGTTTTCGTGATATAATATAGTATCTCTTAAAGAGTGTCATGTGGACCCGAGGGGCTCGTGATGACCCCAAGTGATGCTTCCGGATTTAAAAGATGTCTTTCATGTTTTTACCTTTATCGCGCGCTTCTTTTCTCCTTCCTTCGCTATGGCTTCTCGGTTTCTATCTCCCTTATCTATTAATTGTCACTATCACTGTGCGGGCGATTTGCAAAGCATATTAGGTAATTGCAGGGACGACCTAAGCGTCCTGCACATCAATATCCGTAGTCTCCTTAAAAACTTAGATCTAATCTCGGAGTTGCTCATGACTTCAAAAATTCCTTTCAAAATTATTGCATTAACCGAAACCAGAACTCTTTCTCAAATCGACGCTAAATATTTAAATCTAGATAATTACCGTCTAGAACACGTCTCCAGACCAGACAGCTCTCACGGGGGTGTAGCCATTTACGTGCATAAAACGGTTAATTACAAAATTAAAAACGTCGGCCCAATTGATTCCTGTGAATCACTCTTTCTGGACATAAATACTTATTCCCCCCTGAATAGCTCCTGAATAGCTGAGAGCTCCACACAACTAATACAATAGCTGACGCCTTCAACGAACTCTTTGCAAACGATCCCCCCCTCCCAACAGTAGTTCCACTCCCCCGCACCACTCAGAAGTTTTTGAACCCTTCCCCGCCGCCGGGTCTTCTTTCTTCCTTAAACCATTGAGCAGAAACGAGGTCAAGCGTTCTATTAATGCTCTTAGTTCCAAGTCCACAGGTCTCGATAATATCCCGCCGCATATTGTTAAAGCCAACCCAGATTTCTTTGCAAATTCTATTGCGCATTTAATCAATATCAGCTTCAATAAGGGTATTTTCCCCTCGAAGCTTAAGATGGCTAAAATTATTCCTATATTTAAAAAAGGCGACCCATCTGACATTCAGAATTATCATCCTATTTCTATCCTTCCAGTTATTAGCAAAATTTTTGAAAAGGCTTTACACAGTAGACTTGAATCATATTTCGAAAGTAAAAACTTACTTTACAAACATCAATTCGGCTTTCGAAAACACAGGTCAACAACTACCGCCCTCCTTAATATCAAAGAGATGATTTCTGACGAAATAGACAAAAGCAATTTTGTAATAGGAATGCAAATAGATCTCCAAAGAGCGTTTGAAAATGTTAAGCATGACATTTTACTGACGAAATTAGAACGGTATGGTATTCGGGGTACACCTCTAAAATTACTGAACAGCTACCTTTTCAATAGGCAACAGCAAGTTTTCATAGGTAAAACTCCCTGAACTCGCAAAACTATTTCTGTTGGTTGTACCACAAGGAAGCTGTTTAGCTCCGCTATTCTTCCTTCTTTACATCAACGATTTGCCCCAAGCTGTCCTGAATAGTCAGCTGTTTCTTTATGCTGACGACGCGACACTTCTGGTATCGGGAAAAAATATCGAAGAAACAGTGCAAAAAGTCAACCAAGATTTAGATAACATTTCACGTTGGCTTTACGTTAACAAACTAGAGCTAAACATTGCAAAATCTAACTACGTTATCTTCCATTCCCGGCAAAAAATATTACCTAACAGTTCTCCTATTACTTTCCGCAACTCCATCCTTCAGGAAACGAAATCAGCCAAACTTCTTGGAGTAATTTTCGATTCAAATTTAACCTGGAAAGAACACATTAACGATCTCACCAATTCTCTTAGCAGTCTCCTGGGAATTTTTTCGAAACTCAGACATGTCGTTCCTCAATATATCCTAATGATTCTTTACTATTCTTTATTTTATTCAAAACTTACCTACTGTCTTGAGGTCTGGGGAATCACATATTTTACTTCCCTTAGGCAATTGATAGGAACGCAAAAAAAAAAGCTTATGCGAATAGTTAACTTTGCAGGCTTCCATGAACACGCTGGCCAACTTTTTAAATTATGGCGCATTCTTCCTTTCACTCTCTTAGTAAAATATAAACTTGCACTCCTTATGTACAAAGTCACAAAAGGTGACCTAGTTTTACCTTTCTCCATCTCACAGACGACACATGATTACAATACACGTCACCAGGACGATATCAGGCTACCGCGGACTCGCACAAACTATAAAACACACAGTGTCTCCGTTACGGGTTCTAAAATCTGGAATTCGATTCCCCAAGATTTAAAAGCTCTGTCTTTTCTCACCCTTAAAGCCAAAATCTTTGATTAGTACTTAAATCAAGTATGCTCTGCCTGCTACTTCTGCCTTCCCACTCTTTCCTTTTAGTTTTCAGTTCTTCCCCCTCCTCTGCTCTCCCTGCTCTTCCTTTTCCATTTTTCTTTTGTCTGCCTTTCCCTTTAAAAGTCCTTTAAAACTGCACCCGCAACGGTCAACTCAAAATTCATTTACATTTTTCTACTATTTTTGTTTCTCCTACTTCTTTTCTCGGTACAGGCTACAAGGAAAAACATTCTTACTCTGCAGCCCACAAAGATTCCACCTTTGGACTTCAACCTTCACTTGTAACGTCTTCGAGTCAAGACTCTGCTCATAAACTCTGTAAATGTGATACACCTGCGAATGTAAATCTCTTAATAACAATGCGGATTTGTACGCGCGAATCAATATCTTTGTTGTTTCTTGTTGAATACGAGAAATCCCTTGTTTTTTCTACCGGAAAGAGAGCCCCGTTACTAGCATCGCTACTGCTCTCTTTCCATTTCCCAAGCAAATCGTTTGTATGGTCTCCTGATGTACATAATAATAAGGAATAAAGTATTACTTACTTACTTTACTTCACTTCACTTCACCACTTCACTTCACTTTACTTTACTTTCTTTCTTTCTTTAACCAATTTATAAAACAGTGCCTAATTTTCCAAGAAAATCCGTAAATTCTGTAATGTTTCTCCAGAAAAACAACAATAAGGGAAGCATAATATACAATGGAAAAGACATTGCCGAGTTATGGTCCCCTAAGGCATGGGTCCAGATAACCTACTCATTAAGTTGTCACGGCACGTAGGACTACTATACGAGTCCAATTGAAAACTTTTCTTTCTTAATTTGTGTTTTCCATTCCGTGTTTGTGTCCATCTGTTGCATTGTATATAAGCGAATTTTGGCGCCATTTCACTTATTACATAAATGCATAAAGCACGTGCAATAACCCCTTGGTACCTATTAAGCATCAAAGGGGCGCTTAATATGGAACTCTTAATTATAAGCATCCTATACACACAATCAATGTTATCATTTTTTTGAAGAGAACCTCGCCAACTTCCACAACAAAAATGAAGTTGAACAGTTTTTTATTTTATTCCAATTTAAAAAGGAAAGAAATAGTGTGGAGGAGAGAGGGGCAGTCAACAAGTTAGTCTCACTCCTCCGTAAAAATCTAAGTAAAGGCTATATTTTGTTAAAACTTTCTGGCAACAATGAAAACATTTATCTGTGGCACGTGCAGTAGCGGCTCTGACGTATCAGCTTTAGTTCGGTTGCTAATCAGTCATAAATATGCCTCGGCATCTGGAGATAATGTCCAAATTTGAAGTGCATACAGTTGTTCGTTTTTCGTAAGAAAAAGAGTGCAAATTGCACTGAAATTTTTCGGCAGTTGCACGAAGTGTACTGTGATGAGGCAATATCCCGCCCAGCTATCGAAAAATGGGTCCTCATATTCGAAAATTTACAAATATCGAGGGAAATTACCGCAAGAAAGGCACTCAACTTCAATGATGAATGAGAACGTTGCGCATGTGAATGAACTCATTCTTGAAAACAGACGAATCACAGTAGATGAAATTGTACGTGCACTGGGTATTTCACATGAAAGTGTGCATAACGTCATTATGCAGCATCTTCATTTACGCAAAGTTTGTCAAGATGGGTACCTCGTCTACTAACTGACGAATACAAAACGCCAAATGTTTTGAAAGTGATTTCGAATTTTTGAAAGGTTATCAGCAGGAAGGAAATGATTTTTTTGGACAAAATTGTGACTGGAGACAAGTCTTGGTTTGACAATTTCGTAGCAGAAATGAGAAGCAGCTCTATGGAGTAGAAACATTCCACTTCCCCTAACTCCAAAAAAGTGCCAAACAGTTCCGTCTACAGGTAAGTTGACGCTAATGACAGAGAAGGTGCAATGCATATTGAATTCATACCAAAGGGGGCCACAATTACTGCAGCTTCTTGTTGTGAAACTCTAAGGAGATTGCAAAGATCACTTAAAGACCGACGGCCAGGTAAACTTTCCAAAGGCATTGTGCTCCTACATGACAATGCAAAACCGCATTCGAAGACCCTAACGAGGAGCACTCTAATTTTTTTTTTTCTTTTTCAAGAATGAAACTTACTTGCTGAGCACCCTATGTATAAAATTTTGGCCACACTGCATATGACGTCCTTGTTTTTGTCGCCAATCGCGCCAACCACTTTCTTCTTGAATTACGTCATCATGGCTTGCCGTTTTGCATGTATTTCCGGTCGCCATGATGGAATACCGTTTGCAAACGGACCTATTTTTATATTTTCGGACTTTTTTTATATTTCTTATTCTTTTTTTAAAAAACTTACCTACGTATATAAGACACCTTCTCCATCTCCCCTTTTCTAACTCCTCTTAAAACTTATCGCTCATTCCTCCCCCTCTCCAACTCCTCCTAAAACCTATCCCTCATTTTATTCCCTCCGCAGTTGAATTTCGGATTTCCTCGGAAAACTGTGAGTCTCGGTGCAACATAACCTTTGACGTCTTTGCGCCGTAGGAACACAAACCAATGTCCAACAAAATTAAGTAAAATGTGCTAAAAAGTTGAAAGTTGATTCCATGTAAATACGCTGGAATTTGTTTTTAAAAATATCCATGTTTAGAGATTTCTATGTTCGTTTGCTCGTTTTAGAGCTTTTCTCACCGAAATATTTTCACAAGAAAACAGGCGAGCAAATAATTTAGGAACTCGGTACTGGGTTTCCGAATGCAGAATATCGTACATCGGTTTCGTCTTGCTACCAGTTTGCAGAATTTGCCCCCAAATCTAGCGCTCATGTTTCTTCAAATAAAAATATTTTTGCTTAAGAATTCTTGCTGAATTTTTCTGTCTTTCAAAAGAAATGCAAAGCGTTTCTCCCATTTCTTAAATACTTGTCGATTTCTGGAAACTTCAATTCTTTGCCCTTGTGAGCGGCACGGTGACGCAAAGAGAGAGCGTGTTTTTCTATCCGACAGTAAATCCTGATTTGACTCCCACTAGAACAGACCGCGTTGCTGTTTCCCTATCAATCCCTATTTAGGAGTTTGATTCCCTACCTGACGGGATTTAAGGAAAAACGTATCCTTTGGAAAGCTACAAGTCTTAACCTATCATGGTCTGAACTATCCTTACTCCATAAAATAAGACTTGACGTAGCATGATCTGATCCTTACTCCATAAAACAAGCCGCAACGTAGTATGATCTGCACTATCCTTACTCCACAAAGCCACGAGTAGTGACGTCGCAGAATCTGGACTATTCTTACTCCATAAAACACAGCAATATGTGAATTTACGAAGAGTGTTTTTTTTTTTTTTTTAGATTTGATTAATTGGGTTGTGGATTACGATGTTCATTTCTGTTAAGGCTAAGGTTTATAATCCGAAATAGGTATTCGGAGCATCGACAAAAATTAAACGAAAAGCTGATGGCTTTTTCCCATTGGTTTAAGAACAAGATTTCACTTTGCATCCATAGTCCTGAAATTTTGTTATTGGAACAGTAAAAGAATTAGATTTTCTTTTAATGGTGATAATAAAGTATTTCTGACAGTCCATAATGAAACGCAAGAGTTAAAAAATACAAGAATAATATCAAAAAGTCTGCTTGATATAAGTTACCAAGTGAAAATTATTCAATAAAAGCTATCAAGCGAAAATTATTTGTTAAAAGTTATCAAGTGAAATTTATTTGATAAAAGTTGTCAAGGGAAATTATTCGATGGAAGTTATCAAGCAAAAATTATTTGATAAAAGTTGCCAGGCGAAAATTATTTGATAAAACTTATGCATAGAAAATTATTTGATAAAAGTTATCCATAGAAAATTATTTGATAAAGGTTATCCATGGAAAATTATTTGATAAAAGTTGTCCATAGAAAATTATTTGATAAAGGTTATTCATAGAAAATTATTTGATAAAAGTTATCCATAGAAAATTATTTGATAAAAGTTATCCATAGAAAATTATTTGATAAAAGTTATCCATAGAAAATTATTTTATAAAGGTTATCAAAAAAGTTACTTGATAAAGGGTATTAATAGAAAGTTGTTCGATAAAAGTTGTTAATATACACCTGATTCATGAAAGTGTCACTTCACTTCACTTGGTGTGCATGGATTTAATGGTAAGGGTGTACCCCCGAAGGCGGCGCCGTAATCCCAGACAGGTTTTTAACGTCAGATGTTATGACGTCCAGTAGACCATGAAGGGGAGCATAGTGGGGATTGTCGATCCGTAGAGGCGTACAGAGATGCACAGCTCACAGTGGTATCGTCAATTTAACGTCTACCGTGAACCATCCACGGTCAATCCACCCCGAGAAGTTGCTGAAATAGATAGATGGCACAGAAGGACACCCCGGGCCGGCCGAAACTCCTACACGAGCCCACCGGGCACCGTTGAGTGGGTGCAGCGCCGCGAAACGGCAGTGGGGTGCAAACCAGCCCTGCAACCAGAACGTACAAACCGTCATCCATCCCGCAATGTACCGCCTAGACGGAATCCCATCCGCGGACCATGACACTTTTCCAGAGCGTCGGTGGTCTCCGCGAAAGGAGGCGGTAACCTAGCAGCCCGGAGCAGAACAAAGGACGATCGCCTGATCACGGAAGCAAAGACCGATCCGCGAGGAAAAGGCGGAGCTAGGGCCCAGAATAGAACAAACAAACATCACTCCACCGCTATCCAGCGGCCTGGTGAATATCCCAGTCACTCCGCCCAAGCGAGCCGGAACCAACAACCGCCAGTCCGGACAGCAGAGAACAGACATCCGCACGCCACCAGAGCTGAGACCGAACTCCTTCATAAAAGTGTCAATAGAGCACTGCTTGATAAACGAGCCCTGATAAAATGAATCAATTGAAAGCTGCTTGATAAAAATAATTTTAGAAACCTACCTGATAAAAATAGTTTTAGAAAGCTACCTGATAAAAGTTATCAACAATTCTCTCCACAATTTTCCGCATTAATATAGAATTCCAGGTTGGCTATCGTAAGTGGGAACTTAAGGCTAGGTAGGACTGTCATCTGTAGCTAAGTTACCAAAGAATCAGGGCTGAAAATTGAAGACTGCTAGATCGTGTCCGGCCTGGAGCATGACCTTTTTTTTCCTCCTCTGTCAAAAGCAGTCCTGGTATAAACAGAAAAACTTGGGCCCGAAGAAATGGTTCTATCGATTTGATTTCCCAGAAAAAACTTCCACATTAAAGCAAAACTTCTCTATTTCATAATATATTATTGATTGTTTGCGCTTTTACGACACAAGGACAGCAACTGTTATGCTCCGCCGGGACCTACACTTTTCCAAATAATCCAAACCTCTGCTGCAGGGACTCAAACTCCGGAGTACGGTGATGGAAACACAACACGCATTCTACCATGTTATTGTGAGCCGAATCCGTGTTAACGACACAAAAAACGAATACGCTGCATTACTCCCCCATGAGGCAGTAGACTTACTTTTTCCTATAAATCCGAACCTCTGAAAGGCTACAGAACAAAACCCCGAGCTACAATTGGTTGGTAAGTGTTACCACATTCTGACACCGTCTGGGGTTGAACCTCCAATCAACGGCAAGCTAGGCGGACGCGTTGCTATTATACCGCGGCGGTACCTCTACGTATTTGATAACAATTGTATAATAAATAACATCGCACAATTAAATAATATATAAATAATTAATATAATTTTAAATCGTTTATCCGTTCCCAAAACTATTTCTTAATTTTAACTGGTTTCTGGAACAGCATAATTTTCCTGTTATCAACCGTTTTCTCGCTTTCTCCGGAAACGCAAACGCTTACAGCTAAAACATTTGATACATATGCAATACACGAAAGTCCTAATATCGCGAAAACTTTCGTTACGAGAAACAGAGTAATTTCCCGCGGCCTTAAACTTGAAAAGCCTAACGACACTCCTTATTGAACGTCACGAATTTGGGTGACGCTTGCAGGCAAACCGTGTTGCCTTGAACAATACTTCCTTGTGAGTTTGCGTTCATCCGCATCCTGTAGAACTCCCTAGTGAGAAAGAGAGAAATATTCCTGAATTTCCATTATCCAAAGAAACTGTTTCCAAAGTTATGGAGTTGTTTACCAAATACTTCAATCTCTCACCTCTTCCTCCCAATCTCTTTCTTTCCAGCGTCAAATGTGGCAGCTTCCCTCGTAATGCAATTATTGCGCGATCTGTTGCAATTAAAACAGATAGCACAAAACCTTTATTTCGAAAAGAATTTTAGATCGCTTATGCTTTTAGGTTACTGTGGTTCGCGGAGGACGTATTTCGTAATTTATTTGGAAGGTTTAATAGCTCCAAGAATACACATGGACACCCATAAGGGGGGGCAAGGAACTCAATCCTCCCCCACCTTAGCCTTCGTTTAAAATTTTGATTTGCCTGATTCTGCTATTCTATTCTCTATTTAATGAATTTTTTTTTGCTTTCACTGTTTCCTGTTTGCAAAATGAAGTGATGATTCAAGTTGGGTGAGTTACGATGTCACTGATTTGTCACATCTAACTCAAAAAATACATAAACATGAATGTTCAGAGTCACATTTAAATTTCATATTATTATAACTCTGTTATCTTAGAAATGTTGATATTCTTCAGTAGCCTGACAGTGCTTTCTTTCTTTCTTTGTTTCTTTTTTTTTCTTTGTTTCTTTTTTTTTTAGTTGTATTGCAAGTTTCTTCAATCTTATACCAAGAAAACACAATAAATTTTAATCTATACATTTTGTTGACGTGTGAAAATTGCTTTTCGTAATTTATGTGTTGCAAAACCAGGACCTCAACTAGAGCGGGGAAGACGGGACACATGCCTTGGGCGCTATGGTACAAAATGTTAGTAGGGAGGACAATGGAGGGGCGGACGCCGTGCCAGAATCCTAATTTGCCCGAGGAACAAAGGTACTAGCTGCGCTACTGGTGAACCCCATTTGAATGACCCACCAGTCGCCACTGATAGAAAAGAATTACTGAGAACAGATATGTATTGACATGTGCAGAGAGCTTTCCCCAGAAGAGGATATATACTCATTAGGAAAAAAACGTAATTAAATTTGGATAATATTGGAAATTTATGAACATGGAAGAATAAAAGATTATCAGTCTCGTAAATGGCACATGTAGTTGCTGCAAGACCAGCTAGCTTTCAGCATCGATCATATGCAGTTTAAATGCTTTAAGAACTCCGCAGAGTTCTTTGCTCTCGCTAGTCACATGCTCCCATGCAGAGGCATAGGAAAGGAGGTGTCAGAGGACCCAATCCCCCCCCCCCACATTGTGTAACAAAGTATCTTCTTCTCCTCAACACTAAACCACTCGATCTTTTTAAAAGCTATTTGAGCCCCCATAACTTTTAATTTTCTACTTCCCTAGTCTGTATTTATCTTATTGTATTTTATTCATTACTTTGTGCCCTAAATGGCCGTAATTGCTGCGTTCCTACTCCCATGCGTAAAATTCATGTAAGTATCACACATATGGTTATATTCCACTTAAAAAAAATTCATCATGGAATAACAAGCCATTTTAACTTACACTACTATACTTAGTTAGCAATGGCTTGAATGACGTTCGTTATTGCTAATTATTTTTAGCAATTTTGGATACCAGTTTGGATGGTGGTAAACTTCTCTAGGAAACACTTATGGGTCTAACAGTGAACTGGTTTCCTTTGCCAATTTCTACAGTAAACTGCCAAGCGATCACAACATTTTCACAATCATGGAAGTGCTATCCATCTTGAGAATATAACGAAGCTAATTTCGTTTTATTTCCTCATCGATTTCTATTTTGCTGGAGTGAAGAAAAAACGGCAGTTAAGGAGAAAATTCCTATAAACTTCCGAAAGCACGTACCACATAATACAAAAATTTTTAATGGGGATCCCCCCTCTCTCTATCAATTGTAACACAATCACCCATAAATGACGTCATCGAGGAATTTTGCCGCGATGATTAAGATAAAATACCAAGTGATAGATTACTTCATCGATTTATAGATGAAATTGATGATAAATTGTCATTTCTCGAACACAACGTATTGATTCTTTATATTTACTTTTTATTTTATAATTAATATGCCTGTATACAGATATTTAAATACTGAGTATTTAAATATCTGTATACCGGCAGTATCTGTATACAGTGAGTATTAAACGGTATTTCTTTAAAAAAAACTTACGAAACCGTAATCCTTGAACTGTATGTATTTTGTTCACTATCTGCTCGAGGCAGGCCGTATAACTAACCTTCGTAATATTTTTCGCGATTCTTTTCAACCCTGAAATAATTTTCAATTTTTTATCTAATTTTATTAGATCATTTCGTTTCGTTTAAATGTACTTTTCATACTTATTTTACCATTATAATAGTAATTTGTTTTCATTTTAAAACCGTGGGTGCGGCCTCACTGTGTTTGACACAGAATGTCCCTCGTTGTCCTTGCGCCATAAAGATACAACTAATCAATCTAAACGCCCGTAATTGTTCAACACTATAAACTAGGGAACAAATTTCCACATATAATACACGGAAATTTATGAATAATCTGACATCTATGTGCTTTCTGACAAATAGATGATTAATAAGATTAATCAAACGGCAATTACCACATTATAACTATTACTGAAGTATTGAAATATAACAGTTAGTATTGAAAATCTGGGATTTATAATTTTTTTCAGTGTTTCGACATTTTCCTTACTTCTGCTGCTTATAAAATAGATCCTGCCTAAAGTGACCACCTTTGGGACTGGACTGCAATGGTCATCGTAAACGACAGACTTTGGTGTAGACGTGACAAGGTCCTTACCTCTTCCTTCTTATAAAAACTGGTCACTTTATGCAGGTGGTCAATTCACTAAGGTTGTCACCAGGTTCCACCATAGTATTGTATCTTCATCCCACTTAAAGAATTAATATACAGACGTATAATATTTTGAATATTAGCGTCATCTATTTTATAGAGAACGTACTTCGTTTGCAAACTAGATTCTCCTATACGCAGCACAATTAATTTAAAATTTTATGGAGTTTCAATATCTGAAATATTAAACTGCTGTTGCCATTCGTTGCTACGGAAATAGACAACCGAAGTGTCGGATTTCATTTTGAGTGACATGCATTTGGAATTGGCAGAGAAAATTACACGTCCATATTTCTCTAATTCTAGCATCACCGACATACCTTAAAATTATGGTTTAAATAAATCCTTTCTGAAGTTTAAAGGCCACGTAATGAATTGGCACACAAATCCATTCGTCCATTTTGCGTCTTATCAGATTGCTCCTCGGAGAAACTATCTGTAAAATCCAGTGGGGAAAATTTAATTATCATTTTCTAAGAATACAAATATATTTAAAGAAATGACATGAGCGCGATATGGAAAATGTGGAAAACGAACAAATGGGAAAAGAAATACAAATCTATTAAATTCAAAATGGATTGATATATAACTATAGCTTTTTCTCCTTGAATATGAAACAATGGCCAAAGCTATTTTACTTAAAATTGTTATAATTTTTCTTTTATCCAACGCTATTTTCTAGAATTTCGTCTGTTAGTATTCTAACGGCCCAATATCGGTCTGTCATTTGAAATAAGCACAATAAGATTTTTCTTCAGGATTAAAGTTCATGATGTTTTATCGACTTGGGCAAGAAACTGAGTAGTTCCCTGTCTTTAGGTCAATTTCACACAGGGGGGAATGTAGATCAATTAGTCAGGTTGATTCGATGGAGATGTTATTGTAAGTAGTCGTGTTTAGTCGTACGTTTGAAGCAAACTACCTCGACCTTCCTTGGATGTGCTCTTTCGATATTGTGTATTCCAGGAGACGGCCCCAAGGTTTTCCAATAACTTGATTCGTGTATTGTAATTTCCTTTGACGTTTTAAACTAACTTTAAAAATTCTTTTAACTGTTTGAAGTTCAAATGGAAGGGTTGGCAGGTTAGGCTTTTGCAAGGATGATCCCAACTTGGCAAATTGATCTGCTTTCTCATTACCAAGCGCATTACAATAACGTGAGATCCATTGTAGTGTAATTGATTTGCTGAAGTCAGTTGCTAAGCTTATGAACTCCCGACAGCACTGTACAAATAGAGAGTCAATTCTCATAAAATACGACAAACACGTCTACTAATAATGTTGGGATTCAAAATTCACAAAATCCTAAAACTATACTGATATAGATTATTAACTCAATACAAAAGAGATGAAAATCCAATGCGGTGTGATATGGAATTTGGTATAAAGTTTTTTTCTCACAAAAATTTTCATTTTCACGTTTAAAAGACAATATATAAATTTAAATTTGTATAATGACCTAATGGAAGATAAAGTGTTCAATACGGTATAGTGTTATATAATACAATAATATAAATTAAAATTATATATATAAAATGAAGTAATATATAGTAAATAACATAATGCATCCCAGGAAGTGTATAAAATTATTGTCATGAAATCAAAAAAAAATTTTCTTATTAAACTTCATCTCAAAGCCGTTTCGTTAACTGCTATATGGCTTGACGATTAGAATCTGTAGTTCGTACTGTTTGAAAAAACACTCGTATTAAATGTAATAATTCGCCAGCTTGTAACGCGTATTAAATCGGTTTTCACTTTTTACCAACTTGTATTAATTTCAAGCCGCTTGCACTTCAATTTCGGCACGTTGAACGCCAAAAACTACACCTTAAATATTATTGTCATCGCTAACATATGTCTACTTGGATAAGCATTGTATTGACCATGGACTATAATGGAATAATAAGCTTATAAAATTACACGAAAATTGTTTATCTATTTAATTAATTAGTCTATAAAACTGATAAATATAGATGATGAATAACACTAGGACTCAATTTAGATCTAAATTTCTAAGCTGTCCTGATCCTTTCTTTTCGTTCTTGCGCCACAAATGATCATGATTTCATCTTAGCTTTTAACATGTTCTTTTCACCAAACTAGCCTACTCATCATAAAGCGTTTTGCATAACTTGTAATTTATCATTTCTACGCCTAAACTGGTCAATCGAATGAATCTAGTGTTTTCAGTCAATTTTTTCATATTATATTCGATGTTAACTTACTTTATATTTATCAATGCAATGTCTATATTTCATATCAGATGCTTCTATATATTTCGTAAGACACCACACTGAATACAAGTATTATTTTATCCTTCAAGTGAACAGCGTTCAGCTTGTATATTACATGAAAATTGTTTATCTAATTAAATAATCTGTAAAACTGATAAATATAGATGGTGAATAATACTATGACTCAATTCAGTTCTAAGTTTCTAAGCTGTTCTAATCTTTTTTTTTTCTTTTTGTCCTTGCACCATAAATGATCATGATTTCATCTGAGTTTTAAACATGCTCTTGTTGTCAAACTTGCTTACTCATCACAAAACGTATTACGTAACTTATAATTTTTTTAAAAATTTTTACGTCTAAACTAAACAAATGAATCTATAGATTTCAGTCAGTTTTCTCATATTGCATTTGCTGTTGATAACTTTGTCTATCAATACAGTGTTTATATATCATATCAGCTTCTTC
>QLNU02014176.1:153389539-153403113 GCA_006491805.2 Dysdera silvatica
AATAGTGAAAGCGAAACAGAATGAACTGTAACCATTCAGTCCAGCTTCGGGATTTTTCCGACGTTTGATATGTTACAAGGACGTAAAATAGGACGTACTGTCTAACGCTGGGGAGTTGATCCCCAGAAATTGTTGCACCAGCTTAACTTGGAAGAGTTGACTAATCAAAGTAAGGCAACAGAAGCAATATGAAGAACTTTGTTTATCGGATTTAAACAGAACTACCTGCCATTGCTGTTATATTTGGCGAGAAATCGCTAAAAAACTCATTATCCATCGTGTAACCTCCACAACTTCCCTGAAAAAAAGCGATCAACTTTGATTGTTTTGTTGGAGTTCATCGTCTCAGTGTTACATTTTAAAGAGAAGATAAATGTGAAAATTAAATCAATATACGTATAAATAGATGAGGATATTCTTCCCGACTTGCAATGTCCTTTGTTTTCTTTGCACAACGTCATTAAATAGAGTGGAAATTGTTTATAACGAACTCCAAAGGACACTACTCAAATTCGGTTATTATAACGATAGTCTTTATAAACGATACATTTTAAAATCATTGCATGGTAGTGAATTTTGCAGACTTGCTTATTCTAAACTTATTTCTAAACATATATATATATAATGGACAAACAATGGAGGAACAATGGAGAACCCGGTTACAGCTAAACACGCCAGACAGTAAAATAGAAACGGCCGAGATCCCCATCCGCCGCGGAATCTTTCAAGGAGACGCACTAAGCCCCCAGTGGTTCTGCTTGGCGTTAAACCCCTTGTCAAGGATGCTGAACACAAGTAAATACGGATACATGCTGAAGAAAGACAAGAGAAACCTACATAAAGTCTCCCACCTCATGTACGTAGATGACATCAAGCTATACGCGCCAACAATCACCCAACTCCGACAACTCATCAGTATAACAGAGACATTCTCCAAGGACATAGGAATGGAATTCGGCCTCGATAAGTGCAAAATACAGAAGAATAGCAAAGAAGATTTACCAGGCATCGAACTCGAAGACGGGAGACTACTGAAGACCTTGGACGAGGGCGAAACCTACAAATACCTAGGGATAATGCAAAAACGGCAGCAGGAGCACAAGAAAGTCAAAGTCCAGCTCACGCAAGCATTCCAAGAAAGACTTAGAAGCATTGTGAAGACGAAACTGAGCGGGAAGAACACCACGCAAGCAATTAACGCATATGCGGTACCAGTGCTCACCTACTCCTTCGGGATCATCAAATGGTCCAACACTGAACTAGAACAACTCCAGCGGAAAATGAGAACCATCCAGAGAAGAGCCGGACAACTACACCCTGCAACGGCAATTGAACGGCAAACACTACCCCGGGAAGAAGGAGGACGCGGACAAGCGGACCTCAAAGACTTACATGACAAGCAGATCCAGAGCATGAGGCAATACTTCCAGTTGAAGAGTCCCCGATCGCCACTCATCCAAGCCATAATACAAGCAGATGCAAATTACACGCCACTAAACCTGTGTAGTACCGAAGAGCGTGTCCTCGAAACAGCCAACGAACAGAAACTGAGAACTTGGGCCGGAAAACCATTACATGGCAGGCACTACAATGACCTGCAACAACCACACGTTGACAAAAAGGCATCAAATTCTTGGCTGGCCAAAGGCACTCTCCAGCCAGAGACAGAAGGATTCATGCTAGCCATCCAAGACCAAGTGATCGCAACAAGGAACAATCAGAAATTCATCCAGAGAAAAGACATAGAAAGCGACAAATGCAGACACTGTCATGCGGCATCGGAGACAATCCAACACGTGATGGCAGGATGCAAGATCCTTGCGCAGTCAGACTACAAACATAGACACGATCAAGTAGCGAAAATAGTCCACCAGAAATTGGCAGCGAATGCTGGCTTTCTGACAGAAAAATGCCCGTACTACAAATATGAGCCAGAGACCGTGCATGAGAACGAAACACACAAGCTTTACTGGGATAGAGCAATCATAACAGACAAGACAGTCCCACATAACCGTCCTGACATAACCCTCGTCGATAAATCGAATAAGACCACGTACTTAATCGACATAGCAGTACCCAACACCAATAACATACAGACAACCTACACAACGAAAATCACCAAGTACCAAGATCTCAGACATGAAGTACGAGATATATGGGGTATGGAAAAGATCCTCATCATCCCGTTAGTCATCTCAGCAACAGGGATAGTACCAAAAACGCTTGCGACGAATTTGGAGATACTCAACATTGACCCAAACACCTACATTGAAATACAAAAAGCCACAATCCTAAACACGTGTCACATTGTCAGGAAGTTTCTAGACATGGCACATTAAGAAGTGATGTAAAAAGAGGCTTGGGAACATGGCGCTCTGCCCGTCCCAAAGCCTGTTTCCGCCAAGAATGGGCGAGGAAAACTTTTATATATATATATATATATTTTTTTTTTTTTTTTTTTAATCGGAACAATGTGATTTAAACGTTTTCCAGTAGCCGGGCGCACACTTCGTTCTAGTATGCTGTTAAATTGTTATAACTCATCTTACCCCATCCTTTATCCAAGAAAATAACTTCGTTAAAAAAAATATTGACGTTATCTGTGGTACATGGACCCATTGTAAGCAATATGTTTAATGGATAATGTTTCTGGCATCCATACTCACAAGTTCAAGCTAGAGCTGTTTTTGTGAAGAAGTAAAATATGCATCGTTTCTTTCTTGCTTGCTTGTTTAATTAACTAATTAAAGACCATAACCCTATATTACTATTGATGTTTACATTCGTATTACGATTAAAATGTCATATCTCGTCGAAAGTTGAGTAGGGCCTAATTAAAGTCATTTAATATTTCTCCACGTTTTTCCCCCCTCTTCGTTAAATTCGTTTCTTAAAGTTTTGATCCGTGTGTTTTTTGTTTTACCATTTCTTCTCTTTTCTTGAGGTTTTCAATATATTAGTTGTCTAAACATTGTTCAGTTTCTTCGGGGATATATGTTTCAGCCAATTTGCGTTGCTTAATCCCTCTTCTTCGGTTCTTTTAATTATTTCCATTTATTTTCTATTTTTTACTCTATTCTTCACTTTCTTTGCTAAATCTGTCCGAACTTATGTATCTCGTTACTTTTTTTACTACCTTTATATTCCTTAATTTTCTTTTGTTACTCTTTCCTTGAGTCTTTTTTCTTTCTTTCGCATTTCAACCAGTGACAAAATTTTACTAGCTATGTTAAAGAGAGATCAATTTTTTAATCGTTTTCTCACTGTATATATTTTTAGTTCATACTATATACCCGAGTATCATAACACAACTGAAGCTGTCAAAATTTAATCATATATAGTCATAGAACGTTCTTTGTTACTACATGAATAATTAAGGAACATACATATTGTCCTTGCCTTTGTGGAAAATATAGGCCGCTTCAAAGAAATTGAGAGATGAACTTCTGCCAACACGATTGTCAATAACTGAATAAATTATTTAAACGCGACAGTTTTGCGTCAATTTTGCTTAGCGTGTGCATGGCTATTTTATTTACATATCTAAAAATGCCGTCATGTCAATTACGCTGTTGCATGCTCAATTTTGTATGCAAATACTTGAGCGCATGCATGGTTATATTGCATTAATGCACATGCTTTTATATATGTACACGCATGAGAATGCGTAACAGGACGAGAACACTAATGATAGAAAAAACAAGCTTTGTAGTATTGACAGCCCAGATATCCAGCAACGGTTTTTAAGGATGATTGATTACATCAGCTTTTCATTTTTAATACGAATCACTTTCTTTGTCGATTACACAAAACCTAGCTAGAAAGTGGGAGTTACGGCAGCCAGCATGCGTGTTGCCAGAGTTCGATTCTTAAATTTGACACATTGCCTGATGGTGGACCGTTCAATATGTTCATATGAACGCTATATACACAAGGAATGAACAAAGTTGCGTCTGAAAGCCATTGACCTTGCCTTTCAGACACAATCAATCATATCCTCTTCCAATCAGGTAAACTGGAACACCCGACATTGCATACCCAAATCCAAACCGAAAACTCTACGTGGTTAGGATTTCTAGACAGTCAGATCTTTAGTGATGGATTGGCGAAGAAAGAGCGGCGCACGAACGGGGGCGGGACGCCCAAGTCCTGCTGATGGACTGATAGTTACTTACTGATGGATGAGGGCGAAAGTGGGGAACCAGTTTCTAAGCACTGTTCCTAAACAAAACCTTCGGAAAGTTTTGAATTAATGGATTTGATACTAATGAACCCCTTTGTTTTAACACTCCCCTTGTGGTTGGAAAAAGAAAGACAGACGAGAGAAACTCGACGTAAAGGAAAAGAAACATCGAGTCTGAAAGTCCCCAGACAAAAGCCCCGGAGAGAGATATCTACATTGTATCGTGGATTGAATGTGGAAGATAGCCATTTAGCTGTTAATCTAGCCTTTTTTACTCTGGTTTAGTAGCTTCATGTTCAGTTTTAATTACGGACGGACCAAATTATTCAAACTTTTGTAAGAAATTTTGTATTCCAAACAGGGGCGTAACAATTAAAAAATTATGGGTTTCCAAGTGGCTTTAAAAACGATCAAAGGATTCGATGTTAAGAAGAACAATATGCTTTGTTATCAAATGGGGGGGCTTCTGCCTCTGAGCTCAGCCCTCTTATACACCACTGGTTCCAGGTTATATTTTGCACAAATGGAAAAATATTTCAGTACATTCTCAAAAGCCTATATTCCGAAGAACTTTTCCAATGGAGTTATATATTCTTAACTTAAAATACCGAAATATTTGCAAATCTTTTAAGTATTTGTATATTCTATTACCTCGAATGTATTAATTTCAATATCAATTTAATATATTTTATATTTTTGCAAACAAATGAGCTATTTGCACTAAAAACGAGCAAAATCGAAATAAACAGAAACTTGTACACTGGAAAAATAAGGAATGTAATCAAAACATTTAATAAATGTTATGTAGCATAATTTAATACCTGCAGTATATTGTAGTATATTGTGTCATATTGTAATACAGGTTGTATGTCATATCACATAAAATCTATTATGGTATATGTAGTAAACTATGTAGTACAAGGCGTGCCGCATCTTCAAAAATAGCAATATGCAATAATACACAGCAACATGCGTATAAATGTACTTGTATTACCTTATTATCATCAGATCGGTGAAATATAGTATGTATATTTTATATTGATTGTTTTAAGTATGGTGTTGTGTCATCGTCTTGTAAATGGCTTCTTAACCACCTTTTAGATTAAAAGGAAATTTTCTAAGTTGTCTAATATCGTTATGAAAGCGATTTTAAAATAGTAAGTTTTAAATATCACTCGAAACTCCTGTAAAGTATATGTATTATGATATATGTTTATTATATATTGTCTATTGAATATATCTATTATATATATTGTCTATTGAATATATCTATTATATATATTGTCTATTGAATATATCTATTATATATATTGTATTTATTTAATATATCTATTGTATATATTGTATCTATTTAATATACATATTTTATCTATTGAATATATCTACTGTATCTTTTAAATATATCTATTGTATATGTCTGTTATATCCACTCAAAGCTGTATCCTACCGTGACGTAGAGACAATGCGTTCCTCTTTTCTGCCGCTAACCCGGATTCGATATCAGTGATATCATAGAACACGTGACTTTTTTAGCCTATCACAGTGCTTGGTTTGATTATGTGGATACAGAAGTTCGGATTCCTCGGAAAACTGCAGGTTTCGGCTCAGATTGACCTTACCTGACCTTTCACCGTAAAAGTGGAGCGAACAGACAACTCATATCTGGAACATTTTATATACCGAATGAGTATTTTACATGAAATATGCAGACACGGGTGAAATAGAAAAAAATATATATACAATCTTTCAGAAGCGTTAATAGAAGTACTTCATCAGAAATGATAATCATATGGTGTTCTCTGCCCTATCTCTTTCTAAACTCTGGCAAAAAAATTTCTGGCAAAAAGAACTGTCATCCAGTCAGTCCTGCAATATCGGGCAAACTCCCGGTCAGGGTAGAATCCATAAACTATTAAATCAGCAATTTTCAAATTCCAGTGAAACAACTCCTGTGCAAAAGTAATTAAAAAAATCAAACTTATAAGCGCAATAGAGTTAGAATACTGCTTTATTTGATGACGTGTCTTTCATTTCTGACGGGCTTTCATCTAGGAAACGCACGCCAAATAAATCAGTATTCTAACCTTACTGTGCTTATAACGTTGATTTTTGCTGATTTGGTTTAATCTGCATATCGTTACATCCAATTATCTTGCATAACTGTCCGTATGCCGTTGGAAATCATTGAGCCATATATCAATGCATTTTTATTTACAAGATCCTTAAGGTTTTAGAAAGAGTTGCCTGGTTTGACTTATGACGCTTCGATGTGGTAATTTTGTTGAGTTCCAATCAGGTTCGTGTCTAAGTTATAATGCGTGTTCCGCCAATTTTTTTGCAATCTTCATATAGAGTCTAATGACTAACATCAATTAACTCTTCAAGAGGAAACTGGATACTTAACTTACGATCGAGCTGTTTGTGGCGTGTCTGTAGTGATAGATCTTGGTATATTTGTTTCTTTAAAGATTGAAGATGTGGTTTCGAAAAAGCCACAACTTGCACAAGATCTGCGTGTATGCATGCAATTTAAATGCAAAACTTGCGTATTCTGTCTTGTCTTGGCTTTGGATATTTGGCGGCTCTAGGCGGAGATTCTAGCCATATCGTTATGTAGTGATACAGATGTAGGCATGAGGATCATAGCTCCCCTTCTCCTCCATTGGCGAAAAAATTGCATGTTCCCCCATATCTCTAGTATTCGAAACGTAATTTGGCACCATAATCCTACGCCCTCGCTCAATTCGGTTGTGCCATCCTTCAAGGGCGATATTAACATTCGAAATCCTTAAACAGAGGTTGAAACTACTTTATCGTTTTGAAGCAAAAGGCTTAGACAGGGGAGTCGTATTCCCTACTGATGGAAAAATTACGCAGATTATTCATTACTGTCATATTAGAAAACGAAATTCAGAATTAGAAACCGCCATTTGGTCTTACCTTCTCTCTTCACCTCTTCCGGTATTCTTAATATATGTCAGTTTATAAAAATCACTATAAAACTTGAAAGTTTAAGGGAGGTGTACACACAAAAGTTGTTGCGATATGTAAAGGGACATGGCAAATTATATGGAAATTGGTGGCAAAGGCTAGTTATAAAGTCTTGAGATCCTCGGCAACTCAGAATCCTTACAAAGCGGAAGAAGTCAGTAGCAAATAAAAATCTAGACGGCGCTGCGGTCGCCTTTATTCTACGGCTTCTTTGGTTTGCTGCCTTAGATTCATGAATTGCTACATCCAGCCCTGGTTCTGTTCCATTATCATTAAGAACTATATGTACCTAAGAAACTATAGCAAAGTGATCTGAAAGAGACGAATACAGATCTGAAATATGTTTATCTATTTTTTTAAAAATTAAATACGAAAATATAGTTTATTTCAGACAGACACACACACACACACACAAAATATGCATGGTCATACAAAGGATGCTAATATCAGCACAGATTTTTTATAAATTATTTATATGGCGACTAGTATTTCTTGATATCATTATGTGTTTTATATGTGAAAAAAAAAAGTCATAAAATTTTCATGATTTTTTATTTCATTTAATGTCTTTCATACCTTGTGCTGTTGTTAAATTCCTCTTAAGAATATTTACATATAAAGTCATAGGTAATTCCGTTTCTATAAGTCTTCAAGGTTTTTCAGTTTTAATACACAGGTTTTATAAGTAAAATATATTGCAAGTCAAAGTGAAGATATGTTGCTTTCCCAATGACGTAGCCTACAAGTGCTTTAAAAAGTTGTAGGGAGGGGCTCAATTCAGGGGCATAGCAATTAAAAGTGTGACCTGCGGCTCAATGAGGGGTTGAGTCACCCTGGAATCCCTCACTTTCATATATCCCGAGTTGAAATATTTGAAAATGATTATATGATTCGGAGCTGAAGAGAAAAACAAGCTATGCTTTCATATCCAGTTGGGGAGGCATACCCCACATCCTGAAGCCTTACTTCCTATGGCACTGGTATCTTCCATTTAAGCAAACCTTTTGAAAGTTAATTGAGTGTTTATTATGGGTAATTTTGACTTCGTTTATAATTCAAAGACGCTTTGATTCAAAAAAAACATATTTTTAACATATTAGCATGAAAAAATGAAACAAAATCACATATTAAAAAATATCGAACTGCAATTACCGGAGCATAATTATATCATCGAAAAATATAATAATTAGCATAAGCATGAATGCAAAGTGATGGATATTCATGGCATATAATATATTGGCATATTTGTAATTATGCAAAGTTTTGGTTTTAATTAGATGATTATAATCATTTCCAATTTTATACAGTTTTTATAAGTTTAAATAAATATCATGATTAATTTTTTAGCTAATTCCGAACATTGCCGAAATGCATTAGTAATTTTTCAACTCAATAAGCGAACAATTATTTCCGGATCTTCATTTTATGTGACTTTCGACCGGTTGTCAAATTTCTTTTCGATAAAAGGATTTAAAAAGGGAAATATAATAATTATGCCATTTTCACTCTTCATGGGAAAAATGAGAGATCTTTCATTTGGTGCGATTCGAAAGTAGAAGATGATAAAACGCCGCATGTGTCGGTTTCTCGAACTAAATTTACTTCCACGATTCATCGGAAAAGGGACATGTTAGGTTTGCTCCAACAAAATACATTATGCTATTCAGTTGTCTTCGTAGAAAATGTCATTCGAATGTTTCGAAGAATATCTATT
This sequence comes from Dysdera silvatica, assembly GCA_006491805.2. NCBI lineage: Eukaryota > Metazoa > Arthropoda > Arachnida > Araneae > Dysderidae > Dysdera > Dysdera silvatica. The sequence goes on from QLNU02014176.1 coordinate 153,398,428, forward strand.
CCAACACGTCATTTCAACGCCATCTATTTCCAGATCGATTTCACTGTATCGAAATTCTGTTACAGTTCCCTTCTTCCCCATTTTATCTCCAAAAGCCCCGTTTCTGCACCGTCCCATTTCTATCATGGAAAGAGAAACACACCCCAAAAAATATATATGCGCCTGTGTCTGAATTCCTCTGTCCGTCTTATCATTTTCCATTGATTCTTTTTTCTGGAAAACTTTACATGATAAAAAACCTTTTCTTACGGAAATAAATTCGGAATTATGCCATTTCATATTCAGATTATTTTATTCCTTTCATAGATTTCGATTCATGCCTGCATAAGTTTTGGAGATTTTTTATCTGTTGCAAAACTGGGCATATATGTATAGACGAAGTGGGGGGAAAAGTTAACATTTCAGGGGGAATTTTTAACTTTTTCTATTATTTTCACATTACTCTCTTCTCGGCAGAAATCTGAAGAAAAGTAAAAAACTAAGAGATGGGAATTCACTATTTGATGTAATGGGCTACATTTTAAATGAAATTTGGTGCACAAAGTGCGTTTTTTTTTAATTCAGTTTCATCGTTCGTGATTATATATAAATGCTACGTTAATTTGCCCAACGTCCTTTAAAACTAAATGCTGGGTAGGTAGATTACGGGGCTATGAGGTAAATCAGCTAGGTAGGTAAGCAGATGGACAGATATTAATAATTTGACAGAGAACTAGGCAACCCTGCAGGTTTTGCAGGTAAACAGAGAGACAGCCCTGCAGGTTCTGTAGGTAAATAGAAAGACAGGCAGACGGCCCTGAAAATTCTGCAGGTAAACATACAAACAGACAGACAACCCCGCAGGTTCTGCAGATAAACAGATGGACGGACAGGCGGGCAGGCGGGCAGGCAGACAAACAGACAGACAGACAGATCTACACACTGCTACAGACAGCTATTATCAACAGCAACGAGAGTCAATACTCTAAGAGTTTATCTCTACCATTTTGTGACTTTAATCTGCAAGAAGACTTACACTTCTTATCACTAAGTTGATGATTTTTTCCCTGAAAAACATCATGCAAAAAAAGTCACGCAAACCGCAAATTTCAGTGTGAGGAATATTATTTAGTGAGTTGTGGTTGAACGCACACTAAATATCGCATGTCCTCAACCTTTATAGCCCAATGACTCAGACCGTTCAAATCTGATTATTTTTACTAATGAACTCTTTATTTATAAAACCTGAATATTTATGTATAACATCGTAAAAAAAATACTGAACACTTCTCATCTTATTTCTCTATAGTTTACAACCCATATACATTATATTGGAAATCAGAATGTACCGTTATGGGAATACTTCTAAACAGGGGCGGGTTGGGTCCTCTCAAAAAGCGCGTATCTTGGATTTTCGGGAGGGGAATCCTTGCCCATCCGGAGACACGCGTCTTTATCGGCCGTGAGGGGGCACGGACGCGGCGCGGGGGCCGGCGGCCCAATCCGCCCCTACTTCCAAACTAACCTGAATATGGTGCGCATTGGTTGCATCGGTCCTTAAATGTGGAATCTTTTACCTCCGGAATTACCATCTCTAAACCCACCATCCCTTTAAAAAAATATATTCACGGACATCTGTCAAATTCAAGATGAACTGTTTTCATCCTATTAGCTCCTTGACTCTGCTCTTCTTATCCCAAATTCTACTTACTAATATTAATTCATTATTTTACTAATACTAAGTTATTGTTTTTCTAATCATGCGTTTTGTTCATCGTTTTAATAATACTAATTCATCGTTTTAATAATACTAATTCATCGTTTTACTGATAATATTTCATAATATTACTAATATTAATTCATCGTTTCGCTAATACTAGTTCATCATTTTAATAATACTAATTTATAATTTTACTAATACTAATTCATAGTTTTACTAATTCTAATTCATCATTTTGTTAATACTAATTCATCATTTAATTGTACTAATTCATCATTTTAATTGTACTAATTCATCATTTTACTAATAATAATTCATCATTTTACTAATAATAATTCATCATTGTATTAATAATAATTCATCATTGTGCTAATAATAATTCATCATTTTACTAATATTAATTCATCATTTTACTAATAATAATTCATCATTTTACTAATAATAATTCATCATTTTACTAATAATAATTCATCATTGTACTAACAATAATTCATCATTTTACTAATAATAATTCATCATTTTACTAATAATAATTCATCATTTTACTCTTAGTAACACGCCATTTTCCTTGAGTAAGCGCAGAATTCGTCAGACCTTGCAGTCTTTACCCGCTGTGGACTAAATAATTAAACATATTTAATGAAAATAACTATAGATTCAACTGTAATAAGAATTCATCAAAATAAAATTTTGTATTACATTGTATTATATGTTGGATGGATGAAATGTAGCTATAAAATACACCGAAATGCTCATCGGAAATATGAAACTAACATATTTAAATAAAATTTTAAACTGATCATAAATACATTTTAATGGAAACCCTGCATGCAAGGAAGCCGCTAGAAAATATACGTATTCCATCACACACACAAAAACATCCCTTCGTATTAAATCAGTTCAGTATAATAACAACATTTTCAATTATTGTTCCTTTTTTGTCAATTTGGAATGATAAATAACAAGGAAAAATTTATAAATTTGAATGCTTGAACTAAGAAATAAAATGCTTAATTTCTTTAAAAATTAAAAGATGAAGTTCTTTTTAACTGCAGGCAGAAATCTTTTCATCAGAATAAATTGCTAAAGATGAAATAGTTTTCTCTTTTTGATTTTATGTTTGGAAAATTAATGATGTTCTAACAAAAAAAAGCGATTTTAATTTTCACTAAGAAATTGAATTTTTGAAACATTGAAACGTTAAAAAATTCAAGTTTTCTTTTTGTTTTTGAATCAGAAACTCCCTAATTGTTTCAAAAATGTTTCATTCCACATTTGAAGTCTCTAATGATGCCCACTAGAGAATAATTAATAATAATTACGCTCTTCTGACAAAAATTCTTAAAATTTAAGAAATCAACTGCAAGAGATTGAATGCAATTTTTATAGCTTAAAATATAACATAATAAATAAATAAAATTTTGAATTTTTTAACTGACTTCGAAACAGGAATCACAGGCCTTACACTTCGCTTTGGGTTGTCTGAAAAACTGCACAATATTGAAAAATTGCATTCCTTGTAAATCCGAAAATCTGAAGCGCGAATTTTGGTTTTGATACTAAATTACCTATTTAGTTCTCTGTGATTTGACTCTGTGCAGCAGAAAACAGGTCATGGGCACTGATGTACGCAGGGGGGGTGTTGATGGGGTTGTAACCCCCATTGCAATGAAATTTTGTATATTTAACATAGGAATATATGAGTTGTAGCTCTGTAACCCCCCATTAAGCCTATAACCCACCTAATGAAATTTCTGTCTACGCCTAGGTTATCGAACTATGCAATAAAACAACACATCGCAATGTAGAAACTCTTTGAAACAAGATACAGATTTTAAGAGCGAAACATTGCGTAATAAACTGTAAATAACAAGGAAGGAACTCTACGTAAAAATCCATAAATTGTAAGATTAAAACTCCACATAAAAACTTACAGATTGTAAGAATATAGATGAAATAAACTACAGATTATAAAAACATTGATGCAAAAAAGTACAGACTATAAAGACAAAATAACAGCATGAACTGCAAGTTATGAAGGTGGAGTTTAGTGTAAGAAACATCGGATCCTTAGAGCAAAATCCCATGTAACAAGATGCTGATTACAAAACTAAAACGCCCAGTAACGAAAAAATCATACAAATAAAGGTCAATATACATACAGATTTTGAGAAAAGTACTCCATGTAATGGGCTGCATTTGCAAAAATAAAACTCAATGCTAATAACTGTATAATGTAAAAATGAAACTCAATGCTAATAACTGTATAATGTAAAAGTGAAACTAAATGCTAATAACTGTATAATGTAAAAGTGAAACTAAATGCTAATAACTGTATAATGTAAAAGTGAAACTCAATGCTAATAACTGTATAATGTAAAAGTGAAGCTCAATGCTAATAACTGTATAATGTAAAAATGAAACTCAATGCTAATAACTGTATAATGTAAAAGTGAAACTAAATGCTAATAACTGTATAATGTAAAAGTGAAACTAAATGCTAATAACTGTATAATGTAAAATGAAACTCAATGCTAATAATTGTATAACGTAAAAATGAAACTCTATGACGCAAACTGTAATTTGTAAAAATGAAACTCCGTATAACAAACTGCAATTTGTAGAAATTATGTTCCATATAACAAACTACAATTTGTAAAAATAAAATTTCGTGTAGTCAACTGCAATTTTCCAAAATAAAATTCTATGTAGCAAAATGCAATTTATAAAAATGAAACTTCGTATAGTAAACTGCAATTTGTAAAAATGAAACCTCGTGTGGTAAACTTCAATTTGTAAAAATGAAACTTAATGAAAATAACTATAGATTATGAGGATAAAACTTCATATAAAGAACAGTAAATTACAGGAATAAAGCTCAATATAAAGAAGCTGCCGATTTTAAGAACGAATTTTGGTATACTACAGATTAGTTGAAACAAATAAAATACAATTTTTATGGTGCAGTTATTTAAAATCGTTAAAAC
>QLNU02014176.1:153403213-153416005 GCA_006491805.2 Dysdera silvatica
TCTTAATTATGCAGAGAAGCCAACATAAGGGGCAGGCAGGGCTGGATTCTTAACTGTGAGCAGTAAACACAATTTAAAGCAAAATACAGATTTTTCCAAATTCATTGTGTAATATAGTAGACACTGTATATTTGAAAAATCTCGAAACCAATGTATTTCTCTGCATTTCTAAGTGTGTTATATACATTATATAGGTAGGAACCTATTTATCCTAGTTATATTTATCCTATATCGTTGTATATAACCTATTTATCCTATATCGTTTGTATATAACCTATTTATCCTATATCGTATACATAACCCATTATCCCATATATCGTTGTATAGTAACCTATTTTATCCTATATCGTTGTATGCGTAACCTATTTATCCCATATCGCTATTAAGAACTCATTTATCCGTTATATTTATCCCACATCGTTGTATATTATGTAACCTATTTATCCTCCTCGTTATATTTATCCTATATCGTTGTATATGTAACCCATTTATCCTGTTATATTTATCCTATATCGTTGTATATGTAACCTATTTATCCTAGTTATATTTATCCTATATCGTTGTATATAACCTATTTATCCTCAATTTATTTCTCGTACCCACTATATGAGAGATAGGCAGGTACCATTTTAAAACAAAAAAGGCCTTTCTACTCTACGCAATATGTTGCACCATACAAACTAATAACACTATTAAAATTATCCAAATTTTCAGATGATTTTAAAAATTAGAAGAAATAAAATTCCTGCGCCTGCGTTTTTCGACTCAAGCTAAATCCCTTTGATCCCTGTATCACAATTTCGAAAACTGTGTCGAAAAACGCGGTTATCAGAATCTGATTTAATCCATTATTAAATACTCCTCAAATCTCCGCTTGAAAGACGTGGTGGTAGTATAAAATAACAATACAGATACCAAGCTCATGTGCCTTCACTTACCTAATCATAGTTATCTTACCAGAAATTCTAAAAAATTAATACCTGATTTTTCAAGTACTAATCTCGAAACGGCACGTATCACTTCTAAAGGTTCTTGAAAAGTAAATTTCCTCCCTAACAGATTACAAACACTTAGTCATTTTTCTCTTTTTAAACACATGTCCTCAAATATCTTTCAGAAATTGTCATGGCCTTTGTTTTGATGTGTTATATTCTCATTGTGATAATATTAAGATGTCGTTTTATCACTGTGTGCGTCTAAATATTGCAACACTCTTTTCTTCTCTTGGGAAGCACGAGCTTCATCATACTCGATGGTCTATACCAGAGATGGGGAACCTTTTCATGTTGGAAGGCCACATTAAATTGTAGTCGAAAAAGGCCGCATTCGAGAAATTTCTCTTAAATACAGAAGTGTAGCAACTCAAAAATTATGGGGGCTCAAATAGTTTTCCAACAGATCATGCAATTTGACGTGAAACTGAACAACGTGATTTGCTAGGGGGGCTTTGAGATCCCTTTACTCCGCCACTTATTAAATGTATAGAAGAACCCCCCATTATTCGAAGTCCATTTAACAGAAATGGATAACTGTATTTGTTATTAGCTTAGTGGACAATTTTTCAATGCTTTCGACAAAAATGCTCATATTCGCTTTTTAATATGCTCAGGCCTTAAGAGAAAAAATGATACAAATGTATATAAAAAAAAGTAAAAAAAGTGCATATAATAAAAGAGAAAATGATACAAATATATATGTAAATAGTCCTTCTGGTTTATACTTCTTTAGTAATGATCGTTAGTTTGGGAGGATAACTTCGTTGATACTTCTTTTATCCTTTATATTTTAAATACCTTCATTTCAGATAATAATAATAATAATAATAATAAAAATAAAGTAAATGAATAAAAAATAAGATGAACAAAATCATATTAATAAAAATAAAAGGATTTGGTTTTCAAAATTTGGATTCATCCGAAAGGCCGCACTTACGGGTTCCAAAGGCCTCAGATTTCCCACCCCTAGTCTAGACCCAATGCTGCCTAAGCGGATATGGATTTGTAAGCTTTATATTTATCTCATAAACTTCATGCAATCTTCATAATGTAACATGATTCCTCCTAGATAAATTTGTAATTTAATTTTAATAATAATAATGGAAGTCATCCCAGGTAACTAGTGTGGTGAACGATTGCGTTACCACTAAGACACCGTTGGGCACTTCATCTGCATTTTTCCGAAGAATGCAAATATTTAAATTCCTAGGAAAGCAATCCAGTCCCCGGACTATCTAATAATTTATCTGCCCTGCTGATGATATAAGACAATATACGGTGAGATGAAAAGTCAAATAACAATCTAATGTTTTTCTGCGGAAGGTTCTATTGGACGTTCTACAGATATTGGCCTCGTTTTCTCTCAGCTCCCCAGGCTTGTTCGATTAGTGAGATCTGGGTACCGGGCTGGCCATGGAATATATATATAAACCCCACAGAGACATTCTGGGAGTGTTCTGTCGTATGAGGTCTAGAATTATTATACAATAATTTTGCCACCCACTTGTATTATACCCACATATATCTACGTCTAGAATTACAATATTAATAATGTTTATTTGTCACAAAGGTTACATATTGCATCCAGTTTTGAAATTCAATCTAACAGTAAGTACTATATCATATTGGTAAGTATGTAGTCCTGAAAGATATGACAATATAGTTCTGAAAGGCATGATAATATAGTCCTGAAAGGCATGACAATATAAGCAATAAATTCAGATTACAGAATGTTATCAAGCGTTGCACTATCATCATAAGTTACAATTTGTAGAGCCACCTTATATAGGGGCGGAGATGGCGATCGCCCCCCCAATGAAAATTTAACATTGAAAAGATACAAGGTAAAGGTCCAATGGGGTATCATTTTCAAAAATCAAATCATTAATCGTCCCAGTTGAACTAAGTCCGCCCCTGACCATATATGATAACAAATCGCCCTTATTTTACTTAAAAAAAACATACTTTTCAAGTCTATACGTTGACAACATTCTACAGTCGGTTGCACTTCCCCGATTGTTGTATTTTACAATAGTAATGTACTTAAGAAATTACAGTAAGGTATAATCAACAAACTGGGGAAAGTAAAAATCTTACCGAAAAGGGGATAATTGAAAAAAATGATTAATTCTTGAGGGGAATTATTAAAAGGAAAAAAAATGAAAATTCATAACCCGTGTCCTTTAAACACTTACGATAGAAATACAATCCATCCTAATAACTCGAACATATCATAACCATTATTATGATACTATTACAGCCAAAAAGACTACATGTAGCTAATTAATTGCTTAAAATACAGCTTCGTCTAAGATTGCCTAAACTGTTTCTGCATTTATCCAAATTATGTTTATATTGTCAAAATATGCATGAAAATACATAGTTTTTGTTTAATCTACGTGGTGTTGTATGAGCAATATCTTCTCGAGCCGTCATTTGAAAATATTTAATAAGACATAAAAATTCTTAAAGCATCAAACAACGTTCAAAAAACGATAGCGCCACCTTCTTTTGGAATCGTTTTCAATACATCTTCGTCCTTTTCTAAAAAACGGCTCTTTTCTCTTTTTTTTTCAGAAAGAACATATATTTCAGAAACAGACGTTCAATTTATTAGTTTTACATTGTCCCGGTTTATGTTATCACATAAAAAACAGATGGACTACTTCAGCCTAATTAATTTAACTGGTCTTTATTTACTTTTGAATTTTGTTGTTTACTTTCTAAAATATTTCTTTTATTTTGATTACCTCCTAAGTTTTTAAAACAGGGATAATTAATTAAATTTAATTGAAGAAAGGTCATGCGGATGATGCATTTTCTGTATTCAATTTAAATTTAATTTAAAATATTTTTACGTATGTTTCTATATTGAACTCGAACCCATAAATTTCATCATGTTTCTATCCCAAATTCCGCCATTTTGATCTAAATTTAATTTTTAAATTTTATAAACTTGAAAAATAAAATATCATTTTTAAAGTTAATTTTTTTAATCTAATTAAGCATTTAACTTTCGTTTATGTTTATCTATGAGAGCACATGAAATTCGTTTGTGCTTTTGTGTAGATTGTATGTGCGTATTCGTGCATTTCTAAAAACCAATCTAATATTAATTTGTTACAAAAAAAGTGTTTATAATACGTTCATACACTTATACTCACTTGTATTAATTTGATAACGTGTTTATAATATGTTCACACACTTGTACCAGTATTAATTTGATAAAGCGTTTATAATATGGTCACACAGTTGTACTAACTTGTATTAATTTGATAAAGCGTTTATAATACGGTCACACAGTTATATAAACTTATATTAATTTGATAAAGTTTATAATACGTTCACACACTTGTACTAACTTGCATTAATTTGATAAAGTGTTTACAATACGTTCACACACTTATGCTAACGTGTTAATCTGAAAAAAATGTTTATAATATGTTCACACACTTGTACGCTGTATGCTTCTCTATAATAACATATTTGTCTATATTTTTTTATATTAAAATGTCTATGTCATCTATATAACATAATCAGCAAAAATTTAAAAAAAATATAAATAAACTATTATCAAATTTTAATTATTCGGTAAAGTTTTAATACCTGAATAACATGTATTATTAATGAAATATTATTTTCTAATAGATAGATAATAAACACTCGTGATATTGTAATAATATAGCACCGATCGCATTGAAAATAAAACATAAATATTCAAACCGAGAATAGTAATATTTATTAACAGCCCTCGTTAGCTTCTTATTATATAGTATTTTAAGGTAGCTACAAATTATTATTGACCAATTTTTAGCCGCTTGTAATTTTAGCATGACCCCTAACCTGAACACTTAATTAATTACCAAATGCGCAAAATTACTACCATTCGTATTTCCAGTAGTAATGAACGTAAAATAAAAGTTTAAAAAGCAGGAAAAAATACACTACACAATCTTATCTGCCAAGTTGGGGAGATACTGACACTTTGGTGCATTTAAGCGAGCCATAAAAGCCTTAAACTACGACAAAAAGTTCCTAGATTGCAACAAAAAATCCCCAAATTCGAATACGAACTTCTATAGATAAGAATGATAAATAATTGAGAGGAAAGCGTTTCACCAGCAGATAAGGAATAGCGCTAGAAGAGTATAACAACAAATTTTTGTAAAGTGTGTATAGGGAGGTTTAAAAATTAATAAAAGTTAAATTCTCAAAATTACTACTTCAAAAATTTAAAAACAAATTTCTATGCACAATATGAATATACACGCAATTTCTCGCTTCTCACTCGCCAAACAACCTACGAGTATCCAAGGGCGAATAGATGGGGGTCTGCAAGGGTCATGACCCCAAAAAATATATTTTTTCATGTAAAAAATTCCAACTTCCATGATAAATGAGGGGTGGTATTCCAAAACCATGTCAAATCCTGTCCTTGATCCCTCCCAAAATGGAAGTCCGTTTCCGCTCCTGTATGTATCTCCCTTCTGATTTGCATTTTCATTTCTTGTGCAATGAATATGACAAAGCTTTTGGGTTGTATCGGGAAAACTAATGGCGTCACGTGACCCAAAAAGCATCTCAGTAGTTCAGTGGTTATATCCAGCTTTGAGGTCCGCTAGATTTAGGTTTAATTCCCAGGTGCGCTTAGTTGGATGTAAAGGTATCGTAGGGTGACGTTAGTCGCCTAATATCGTGCCCGTGTGGCAAACGATGGATATATATCCGTCATTACATAACGACAGCCTTAACTGGCAGACACAGAATGGTTAAAATGGCGGATATTTGTTAAAAACAAGCAACGATTTTATGGACCAGTTTTTTCCTAATTGATATTTTCTATCTTTTTTTATAAGGATATTTTCACATCTTCTGATGAGGGGATTTTCTTCCACTCAGGCCACCTTTTCCAAAAGACCACCTCCCTTTGTAAAGGATTGTTTTTCTGTTGAACGATTTTCCATACTGTGTTTTACATTTTTCCACACAATCAGCCTTTTGACGTTCTCAACCTGAGACAACAGCTTTTGCAAGGTAGCTATCATACGGTTATGGTTTTCTATATATATATATATATAGCATGTTTTCTGTACTGAACGCCATCTTAAATGACTAACCTTCTCTTACGACCACTTCTCTATTTCTTGGTAAAACTTTTGAAGTTAAAGCATTTTTTAATGAAACCTAATTGGTGGAAATCGTCGCATTGCCTTCCTTTTCGTCGCGTCGCGTGACGTAGCGTCTTTTCTCGTCTTACCAATCACTTAACGTCAAGCAATGTTAGTGTTGTGTGTATGTATGAGTGTACATCGATGTGTGATTTCTGTAGAACGCCCGGTCTTCTTTCTAGAATGTTTGTGTTTTACTCCGTGTATACTTTACGTGGTGTTTAACGAATATCTATACAGAAATTTAATAGCTTTTTCTATTAAAGGTGTAAAATTAAATCTATGCACTTTTAATACCAATGAAAATATTACTGAAGGTTTCAATTTACTTTCACATTCAGAATAAGTGGACAAGGGGGAGGATTGATGAAAGTCGTAATCTCCCATTAAGTATAAATATATTACTGTATACATGTGCCAAAATTTTGTAGATGCATATATATGCGTATATATGTACATGTGGATTAGTAGCCCTATAACTTCCCCCTGTAAATATAGTTCTGCTTTCACCAGTGGATTCGGATAGAGATTAAAATTTTAAGGCATTTTCAGGAGAAACATTTGGATTTAAAAATTACACGTGATTTGGGTATCGATTCAGCAGACGATGTATAGATTCAAATCGATTATTCGGCAACATCGATTCTACACAATTCTGCATTAGATCAAGGAGTGGGAACCATTCGATGTAGAAATTATGTATTTTCCATTGGTCCATGAATATATATATGCATTTAATAAGTTTCCAATGAAAAACGTTTAAATATGGAAAATGAAATTCATATATTTGAACTAAAAAATGCAGATGGTGCTTTGAAATAAATGATTGATGGAGATTAAACGTTGAATATTAATAGTGTTGTTCAACGTAGTTTTTGATGTTGAGTAGGAAGTTGCGTATGATGTTTGGTATGATGATAGTATGATGTTGCGCATAGATGCGTTTTAAGGTCACTTTAAACATTAATTTATTATTGCACTTCAAGCTTCCTTTCGTATTGCACTTTAAACTAGCAGTGGGACCTCGTGTTGTATTTAGATGGTGAAGACACCTACCAGTTTTCTGTGCATCTCTTCTATACTACTTCCTCTTTGCAACATGGTGCCTCAAGCCATCGCAATTCTTCATGTCTGCCATGACCACGGTGAGTTGGCGTGGAGAACGGTATAAGCATAGGCTTGAACTGGCTCAAAGAATCCTCAAGTCAAGAGGATTTTAAACAGACATTGCTGTGCTTCATCATGAAACATCATCAAAGCACAGCGATGGCTGTCCGAAACGCGTAGTGCTAAGTAGAGTTCCATGCATAGATTGAAACGTTGATGTTAATTTTAATCTCATTAAAAACCCGGAAAATTTTAACATGTAAAGATTTTGTATCTAGAAGATTGATTTTGTCTTCTTCTTCTTTCTCAAATGCCTTCTCTGATTCGGAGTTTAGCGAGCAAAGTGAATCATACTTCCATATTTCTGCTCCCATAGATAATGCATTCTATGTACTATCCATTCCAAGACTTTAAATCGTCCATCCACTCTCTTCTGTCTCTAAATCTCTTCTCTATGATGTTTTCTCTCTAGTGGTAATTGTGGTAGCTTGCATTTTTCTCCCCTCACTATGCGTCCATAATATGCTAACTTTCTACTCATAATTGCAGCCATCATAGTTTTTTTTTGCGCTTGGTTTATTCAGGGCTTCTTGATATAAGACCTTGCCACTCCATTTTATTTTCAATGGTCTTCTAAGAGTCCACATCCTGAAAGCTTCCGTTTTGTTCCTGAAGTCCTGTCTTATTGCGCAGGTCTGCAAGCAATATAATAGAACAGCCCAAATACAGCACTTTAGAATTAAGATTCAAATTCGCAAACTTAAGAATCTTCCACGCAAGACTTTTGTATTTCATTGAATTTTGTTTTAGCCTAGCCAACTGATAGCCAGCATTGATCTCAAGTTAAAAAAAATTTACTTTACCGTCTCGAAATCAAACGGGCGTTCTTAAGGCAACACTAGCAAATACATGTAATTTTATTTCAACACTTACATCTGATGTTCGTGTGGTGCTGGAAACGGTGTTGTGCGAGTGCGTAGAACAATTTATCCTGAGTTCCGAACCATGAGATTACGACTGGTTGGTCCTAACCAATCAAAACCGTAAAACAGAATTTTCGATCCGATTTGGCCGATAGCCACGAGTGACACTAATGAACCCTTGCGTGCTAAAACAGTCCTAATGAAGCCCATCACGCGACTCGCTAACGCGCTGTTGCAGAATTGCCCAACTCATCATCTCTTTTGAGGTAACACTCTCTCAAAATAATCTTTCATCAGCAATGCTCGAGCAATTTCCATTACAAAGGGGCGATTGAAATTAAGAAATAAAATCAAAATTACTTACCAAAAGTTTAGCATTTTTCTAAGAATGATAATTTACCGATGTTGGAAACCGTATGCAAAAAGTAAACGTGAATTTGTTTTTTAAATTTGAAAATTCTGTCCTCTTTCGAAAGAAATAGTCAAAATAGGGGATAAAAACGTTCCGATTCGTTTTATATCAATTTTATTAAGAACAGGTAATTAAAAGTTAAATTAATATTAAATTACAGGTGAAAAAATATTTTCGTTTTTGCGTTTGTGAATTATGAGGACGAAATTGAAATCAAAACGTGACGAATAAATTTTACAAAAAAAAATGCGTGATATATTTTTAAGTGCAACCTTAATAAAAGTATTTTTAAGTTTTAAAAAGTAATAAATATTAATAATTTAAAGGCTTTTTGACCATTTTTTTTACTAAAAATTAGGGTATAAATACAGAACATCTGAATTTCTTTGATTGTCTGCTTAATGTAGAAAACACTGCTTCTCATAATGTGGCGACATTTATAGAGTTGGAAGGTTTTACCTTTCTAGTTCTTAATTCTGATTTTATTTTCGCTTATCTCTTTTCTTTATTTTCTTTACCTTTTCTCTTCGTCTTTTTCTTTAATTTTTTTCCTTCTTAATTTAATTGTTCATTTTATGGTACATTTCTCACTAATTCGTTTATTATTTTCTTCATATTCTACTTTTTTTATTTTAATTTCCCGTGTATGCAAACCAGTAATTATCATTTTATGATTTATTTTATTTATTATTATTTTATATATTTTATTTTTCCGTGTTGCATATTAGTTAGATAAAATAAGAAAAAGTTAAAACTATACAGGTTTTCCGATTGTATTACTTAAATTTCTCATCCCAAAAATGTTGAATGAACCTTTACCAAATCTTAGTTCATTAGAAAACACGCAGATCGGAATCAAACACATGGCACATATCCAGTAAATAGAGAATTTTGAAAAACACTATTTTTCCAAAAAATCAGATATTTTTCCTAAAGAAATAAGTATCTTTGTTTTTATTAAATGACGGAATAAATATATAAATATAAACATCATTAATTGTCATTTCTTCTGTCAATTTCAAAAATAAAATACGTTAAAATTATTAAGCGCAAATTTTAGAAATTACGGCTTTCATAATAACGTCACCAGAGCTCATTAGCTTCCTTATGAAACCCACAGAATGCCATAAGCAAAAATCCAGTTGATTGGCAATTATCGTAAATTTTATCGTTAGTAACGACGTTAGTCGTAAAAATACGATCCCTGGCTTCGATAAAGAACACAAATGCAATTTGGTTATCTTAGACGAATCCCAGAGCACCTTTCCCTTGAGTCTGAAATCTTTAATCAACGACAAACTGAACAATCGTTCGTCAAATATCGTAACTAAGTATAATGTATCGTAAACTTGAAGAAATATAATCGTAACATTATTTCAGATAGAAAAAATATTTTATCCGAATTTTAAATATATAAAATTCTGAAATTTGAAATCCCGACGGTCCCTCATATTGCAATAATAAATAATTTTGTTCATTTGCTATAAATATATGCTAGAAAGTGATGCTGTAAATGGCAATTAATCTCACTATTCATAACTAATTCCTCTCCTACTTTTTCTTATTCTTCTTTCTTTCTTTTTTTTCTTATTTTGCGAGTTTCTTAATATCTTCCTGTGTCGTACTCGTCTTTACTTCTTGAAGTTCTCTTCCATGTATTTTATGCTCTACATCATTCTCTGTTTTCTCGGAAATTTCATCCCATTGAACATCTACGAACATTGCTCAATTTCTTTCTATGTATATATGGCAAACTTTATTTTAATTACTTCTTATATAAGTTTTTTGGCAGCAAATATTTTATAGTTCTAGATTATTTACGTTTTCTGGACAGTTTATTTCAATAGTATGTGGAGATAATTACTTTTTAACATCAATTTAATTTTCAATCGCTTTGATTACTCCTATGCTTGGCGTGCATGAAGCGGGAGGGATTTTACACTATTTCCAAAATTTTTGAGTTTGTTTTCTCGTTCTGGTTGTTGCAAGTTCTGAATACTTTTCAGTTGTATAACGTTTCCCCATAACATATAATTAAAGCAATTTATTTTATTCCAAATAAACATTAGCTTTAAAATTGCCTAATTTACCTAATTCACTTTTTATGTAAATTACAATTTCGTTATGTGCCAGGCACTTTTCCCTAATTTTGCTTCCTGAAAACCTTTCTGGTAGAATATCAAAACGCGGACTGGAAATTAAAGATGATTATTCACAGCACGTTACATTGCAATAATTATACGTCAACTGATTTACGCGTATGTAACAGGGTGGAAGACTTTGATCAGATTTCCTTGATTAAATGTGTTGAAAATTTCCGTTTTCGTAGGTACACATTACGAGTAATTTGCTACAATTACGACAAACATCTTATAGTTTAGGATTATGGTAACATTTTGTAATCTAACCTCAAAGATTTTGTAAGTATATGGAGATTACAATAAATACTTTATTTTAAATTAGCTTGTAGGACAGATTTCTGTATTCATGTGTTAATACATTCATTTATTCTGCTATCAATTAATTCAATATGTCTCTAATTCATTTTTAGTAGTTTGTTTATATATTTTTAATTGTTCTTCGTTTTTTAAATAACTTGTTTATATATTTATTAGAAAGATCTTCATTTAATTCCTTGGTACTTCCTTATTATAGAGGCCCCCAATTTTATTTGGCGACTTTAAGATTACGCCAAGATCGCCAAAATAAAATAAAAAGGATAATACTCACATATTTATTGTTTCCTGACATTATTTTTAATAATCGTTACATTATACTAAAATTTATACAGGGTGTATACAAAATGGCGGAAAAAGTTCACTACACGATTCCTTGTGAAAAAAGGAATAAAAAATGTCCAGTGTAATTTTTGCTTAAAATCAATATTTAATAAGATAATTAAGGCCAAAGATGAACGAATCACGCCCCAGACACGCCCATCATTAGAAAAGCAAACCAAAGAAATTCTTGGAGAGGCACGGCTAAGCACAAGCTTTCTAATTCGTTAAGTTCAAACCTGAAAATTTAGTTGCGTGTCCAAATACGTCATTGGAATTCCGAAGTATGGCAACCTAGTGAAGGTTTTTTCATCTCCAAAGAAAGCCAATGGAATACCAATCTTTTTCTAAATCTGGTAACTTTATAAAAAATGTATCCTTTGGCATAGGGAGCATTCAAGTATTACGTAAGCACCTCTAGGTGGGGAGGGGGTGGCCCTTTTGCTTATTTTCCTATGTTAGCTAATATTAATTCTTGCTTACCAATGGGGGTGGTGTTGAAAATGGCCAAAATATTGCTTACGTAATACTTGAAACCTCCCATAGGCGCGATTATGGGATGGGGGGGGAGGGGTAATTTCTTTATGAAAAGTGAGCAGAAGTACGGCAATAAGGAAGGGGAATAGCCATTTTGAAGCCATCTGCCCCTTTTCCCGGCATTTAATCCTGTTGTTTTTGTATTCGCATATCATATGACAGCAGTGGCGTACTGATTACCTCTGCAGTAAGGAAAGCCCGAGAGGAAAAGGACCCAGTTCGTCATTGTTCATTTTCCACAAAACTTATAGTAAGTACTTTGAGAAAAAAAAAAATATCTATTATTTTACAATTAATGAGGCAAAAATTAATCATATGAAATTTTCTTTAAAAAATGAAATAGCGATCATCAGTTTCCAAATGGAAGGAAATAGCCTATGGCAAACTCAGAAGTAGTGTTGCCAGATCTGAAGACTAAAAAGTAGCAAACTGTGCTCCAAAAGTAGCGGATTTGAACTATTTGTAGCCCAAACATAAAAATGAATTATTTTGCAACTACTATTGGTCGTAGCTCCAATAAGTAGCCTAGAAAAGGGATGGTGGCTCCGGTCATCACCGATACGGCCCTGACATGCAACATTTCAAATCTCCTAAAGTGCACTCTGAATACGGAATATCGTAATCGTATCTCCAATAGCAGACTAGGAAAAGGATGGGGCTTCGGGTCGTCCCCGATACGCTCCTGGCATGTCTGGAAATTTTTTTAACCCTTGGATTTGGCATTTTTGAAACGGCCACAATGCGTTGTGGTCTTTTTTCGCTTATTGAGCGTTTTCGATGTTTGAGCCTAACAGATATACTTATATAAGCAGATCAACATGATCATTCGTATACTTACATTGCTGAACAAAAAACATAACGAAAATTGAATGG
>QLNU02014176.1:153416105-153438203 GCA_006491805.2 Dysdera silvatica
ATGGTCATGCTGCGCCGGGACCTACTGTTTTCCGAGGAATCCGAACCTCTTATGGCCTAGGGAACCAAACCCCGGACTACAGTGAGCAGTGCGATCTTTTTATGAGATCTCTGAGTAAGCGTTCTTTGTACACTGAAAATTGAATGGAATGCAAGTTAAACTAAAATCATTAGTTTAACTGTGGAAAGTACTGCCAAGTTAACGATTTTCCACAGTGTCATGAAGTGTACAATCCGAACTTGAACAAGCACGCACCATTATAATCAAGAGCGGATACAGACTTTAATTTTGGGGGAAGCGGGGTCAAGGACAAAATTCGCCATGGTCTGGGAATAACACCCTTCATTTATCATGCAAGTTACATTTTTTTACAATGAAAAAATATATTTTCGTGGGGTCATGACCTCTGTGACCCCCCCCCCCCTTGAATCTTCGCTTGTTTATAATTACGTAGTGTGATATAGGAAAATACAAAAATTGACCTTACTAATGTGGTTCCATGGTTTGCACCTTCGAGCCTATATAGCGTATATATACTCGAAGGTTTGCACAGAACTGCAATGTTAAACGAGTTTCGGAGCCACTTTTGGGTGGTGTTTCAACCCCTTGAATAAAATAACGCGTGACCTAAGCAAGTTTTTAAAAACCTGTGAAATCTTAGCTTCTCATCTTTCTTCGTAGAAGGGCCGTACATGCGCAAACGCATGTGTCGTTGTATTAAAGCGATGTTAAATGGGCTGGCTTTGCCTTGTTATTGGTTTAACTATGATTTGAAATAACTTATTAATCTAATAACTTATTGATCTTAAGCAAAAATTGTACTGGACATTTTTTATTCCTTTTTTCACAAGGAACCGTCTAGTGAATTCTTTTCCCGCCATTTTGTATACACCCTGTATGTGTGCGTGTATATATATATATATATATCATCATCATATTCAACCATTATCTATCCACTGCTGGATGAAGGTCTCTCCAAATGCTTTTCACACAAGTCTATCCTGAGCAATTCGCTTCCATGTCACCCCAACCTGTTTTCTTATCTCATCCATCCATCCAGTTTGAGGACGTTTTTTAGAATTTTTAATATAATTCGTCAGCTAAAAATTCTTTAGCGAATTCTTTAAGGCAAATCTTTAGTAAAGTGAATCATGGAATTTTTTAATATGGTTCTTTGATTGTAAACAAGGATTTTTGCTCCATTCTCTCTCCCTCGTTATACGGCAAAAAATAAAAGAAAGCTATATAATACAATAAATATAATATAATACCATAAAAAAGCATTAATGCTTTTTTAACCTTTCCAATTTGAGTTAACAAAATTTAATTATAAATTAATGTTCGACAAACTTTTTAAACATGTTTTGTTTAATGATTAGCAAAATGGAAAACATCATAATGAGTTCATTAAAGAGGGAAAAAAGCAAGAAATGCTCCGATTATTTTAATATATTTTATTATTTTTACTACATTTCATTGTATTCTTCTAATAGGAAATCGACTAAGAGCATAGATATTATAATGAACATTTTTTAATATCAGATATTTAAACTTTTCTTTGTATCATTCCAAAAACAACACCAGGGCATAATGCGAAATATAAAACATACTTACGGGTATCCACGTTTCACTTTGGAGAAACGTGAATCTAATAATGTCAAAATTCAAACATATATTTTGTATGCATCAAAAGGATCTAAGTCAAAATTTTTACTATTTTGACGAAAACAAGGAAACTGTATGACATATAAACTTTCCATAATTTAGCAACATAAAAATAACATGGTCTTCTTCCTTGTTACACTAAATATTTATATTATTATTATATTCTTTATTGTTATACAGGATATTTAGGTGCGTTTCCGTGGAAATGTTTAATATATTATTGGGAAAAAAATTTTTTACAAAATAACAAAGCACAAAAAATCAAATTTCATTTAGGTCCTTTTTAACAGTTCCTTTTAACAGTTTTCTTTTTTCTTTCTTTAAATCTTTTTCTTTCTTTAAATCTTTTTCTTTCTTTAAGTCTTTCTGTCTTTCTTTAAGTCTTTCTGTCTTTCTTTAAGTCCCTTTTAACATTCCTCTACTCATGTAGATTTTGCAACGTATTTTTTTAATATATTTAAGTTTTTTTTACTTAATTTTTTATGCTCTTCTAATTTATATTTATTATCCCTTTGAAGATTTTTAAATAATGTGTGTTTATGTTCTTTAAATTATTACATGTTCTGTACTCTTTAACTTGTTATATGTTTGTCATTTTTAATTTATTTTGTGTTTTATTCCTTAACTTACTAGATGTTCTGCATGCCATTACGCTGTGTTTCAGTTTTAATTTTATTCTGCTTATTAAATTTTCTTACTCAAATTTCACAAATTTTCAAACACTATGAGTTTATTTTAAAATGTTCAACTCTATTTGTAAAATAAATTGGAGAAAAACTTGATAGTTTGTGTGGATATTTTGTTTCCCCCCTACAAGTTTCCTCGCATCGAAAATTCCAAAAGTGGGGATAGAATTTCAAATTCATGAGGGGAAACTTTAGGGGAGATTCCCGCGAAGGGGAACTCGCATTGTAGTGTTGCCATCACGTTCAATAAGAAGAGAAATGTGACGAAATTTGAATTTTAACTTTTATTTCCCTCCTGACGTCTCTCTTTTTCCAAAATTATCCCCTTGACAGAAACTGTGCTGTACAAAGACCTATGTATATTGTACATACAGTACTATACTGTATCTATGCTGCATGAAAAAAATTGCAATTTTTACATCTATGAAATCATTACACAGTTTGGAAAATCAAAACCATAAATGAAATACATTGGAAAACATAAAAAAAATAATCAACTAAAAAATAGGAAGATCTCACTACGCCCTCCCAGTTTTAATATCAACAAAAGAAGTAAACTACTTGCTGTACAACTTCAGGGTTTCGCTACAATTCCATGAATACTGATATTTTAGATAGTTTTAAGCTAATCGAAAGCTTACAGCTTATTATCTTTTAAGCCAATAGAAAATTATATAACTTAGGAAAATAGTTTTGGTTTTATAAAATTAAATAACTAATTTTTTAACACCCTGTATATTAAATATTCATAACATTTGCCAACCGCTTAATGTTTTAGCGGACGTCAACTTGAATATACCAAACTATAACTAGCAATAATAAATACAAGAAATTCCTGCGCCTATCAATATGAATAATAATATAACAATACTTCTTAAACATTTTATTTCTCTCTCGTATTTGTCGTCAATACCTTGGTGTATTTTTATCTAACCGGACTATTTTCCTTTCAATAATAAATATTCCTTAAATACAAAGTAGATTAATGTTAAACGTCACGAAGGATCGCTTAAAAGTGATCATTAAGGCGATGTTATTAATTAGCCTACATATCCGAGATATTAGGAATGATTCCCGCTTTTCCAGCATCTTTTTTACCTTAAGTGTTATGGGTGTGGTCAGTACTGACTATCGGGTGATATTTTGGGTATAAACTGCAGAGGAATGGATTGTGGGAGGGGAGAAAATAGGTTCTAAAGTTCGCAATATCCCTACGGAGAAGGAGTTTCATCATCCGCCCTTTAAAATGAAACATCACGATGTTAGTGAATAGCTCCAGCTTATATGTATACTATGTATACACTGATGAATTTATCCGTAGACACTCATGCACGCTGAGGGAAAAGCACATTAATACATTTATCCCTTTATCCCTACGATATATGTTCTCCAAATATTAGAATTGTTCTTATCGAACACGTACAACTTACCAATATCTACCTCTTGTACAATATTCAATTTAAAATATAACTATACATCTAAGATCTCTAAACAAGAACACACTAATCTACCACAAATAAAGTTATTCACACCAATATGTTTATATTCTGCACAATAATGCCTATAATATACATTGTCTATAATATACAATGTCTGTAATATACATGTCTATAATATCCGTCTATAATATACATGTCTATAATATCCGTCTATAATATACAATGTCTATTATATACAATGTCTGTAATATACATGTCTATAATGTGCATCTAAAATATACATGTCTATAATATACAATGTCTATAATATAAAAGTCTATAATATACAATATCTATAATATACAACGTCTGTAATATACATCTATAATATACAATGTCTATAATATGCATCTATAATATAAAATGTCTATAACATACATGTATATGCAATGCAACAGGAAAGATCTCTTCCATATGAAATATAAAGATATCTCCTGTTTTTTTCCAACATTTCGGACCTAGGTTGTTCTCGTCCGCATTTTGAAAACGACTATTAAATATAGTACTTAAAAAATGGAAAGAACCAAAAATTGATATATTGATTATTACTCATAGAGCATAGCATCATAGTCATTTCAGTATTGATTTGAAATATCGGCATTTGTACATCGTAAGCGTCGCAACTGATTAACAGATAAAGTAATCGACAGATTTTGTTTAACAACTTTATTTTGGGTGGTTAATGAACAATAATAATAGTACATACAAATAAACATGGTAAAGCAGATAAACAATAACCTTGATATTACAATAAGGAACATAGTTTATAACCACCCAGGCACAAACCGCTTACACTACAGACGAAAACAAAATTATCCGCATTTAGTATGGGGATAACTGTGGGATACATGGAAAACGGAAACAAATGTGTTCAACATTGGCACGTGATGTTTGCAGCACATTAATGCACAATCAATAAAGAGTGAGAGTAAACTAAATTTCGATAAAATACAAATGGTTACCAAGTAAATATGTGTGTAGGGTACACTCGAATAGCAAGCAAAGTATTAAGCTACCTAAAGCAAACACCCATATCAGAATACGACATTTGTAGCTCAATATTGACCTTCAATCGATATATGAGGACAGAAAATTAAAAAACGATAAAACACTGATAGATAAATATTTCAAGTCCAAGAAATTATTTCCTATACATCTTTTAGAGTTAAAAGACTAATGGACACCTAGTGTAATCATGCCCCGAACTGAGTCGTTATACAAGTTAGGTTTTGTTTGTCATGATTAATAGCAAATCCCAAGTTCCATCTCTATCTGTGACTCTACACGTGAATTTACTTGGTATGAGTATTAATTGAGATTGCCCATCTGCATATATTGAAAAAACAAAGTTATTAGTATACTTGAATGTGATTGCATCTATGTGTGCGATCAATGGTATTTTTTGTTGAAGTCATAAAACCTGAATTGAAAGATGTAAGATATTCGTTAGTATTAGGCAATCCAGTTAGCGACACTCAATTGTAAACGGTTGGTTGAATGTGTGTATGGCGCAAAGACAACAATAGTCATACTACGAGAAAATCTATGTTTGTCCAAAGTCGTCAGTATATTATTAATGTATTCATGGGCGTTAGAACTATACGAAAACATCATAAGATACACAAAGCAAAGACGAGATAATTCGTAGTTGGTATTGACATAGCTATGAAAGTTGGGCCTTGACATAGCTGTAGTTGGTATTGACCTTAGCTGTGGTTGGTATTGACATGGCTGGTTGGTATTGACATGGCTGGTTGAGGCCCATTGACATAGCTGTAGTTGGTATTGACGTAGCTGTAGTTGGTATTGACATAGCTAGTAGTTGGTATTGACACTTGGCTGTAGTTGGTATTGACATAGCTATTAGTTGGTATTGACATAGCTGTAGTGCTCGCGGTAAGCACAATCAGGTAACTCTTATGTGAGAACACTTTTATGGCATGTTATTGATGCATAATTCATCCACAATAACAGAAAACACACAATAAATTAGGGAAAGCAAGTGGTATGTATTTTTCAAACAGTACCATATAAACAATTGATCAAATACCCTAGAGGCTGTTTGTATTTCTGAAGCACAAGGGCGGCAAAGGTCATTCTGCGCGCCAAACTGCATAAAAATAACAATCATTATCGTTGATTCAATTTCTCAAAGATAGGATCTGTACCAAGACAAATATCAAATATTAAAAAAAATATGGTTTCACAGGCTAAACAGTTGCCTTAGTAATAATTGAAATGAAGACAAATAACGTGTCCAAGAACAGGATCCATTATTAGATTAAATTATCATATTTAGTTGTGCCTATAGCGCAGGGCTGAACAGGGCATATATGAATGCCGTGTTGATCGGCAATCCACTCCCCCCCTCAGCCGCCTAGGCGGCTGATTGCGCTGTTCAAGCGTCCTGTCTGGGATCACAGCGCCGCCACCTTCGGCGGCCACCATTCCCACCCACCCCCTGCAAAATACACTCCCTCCGCACACACTATGGCGCAAGGATGACTAAGTTTATTCTACGCATGGCATTTCCCAATGCATCGTGAGGTATGAAATAAATGTGTGATAAGAATCGAACTCGGTGGACGACGATTGAAAAGCATAAACTTAATATATAAATCATAATATATCGTAAGCAACATTATCGGTTAAATATTAGAATAACTATAATTAGAGAAAGAAACATTAGGAAAATATGTAATATACACTTTATGAACAATAGACCAAATGCCAAAGATTAGTTATATATCTATGGTGCAAGGACAGCAAAGGACACTACATCAAATATACCATGAATATGATTACTATCATCAATTCGATCAAGAAAAACGCAACCGTTGTGATGCTACATCAAATAAACTTACTTTAGAAAAACCAAAGCAAAACAAAGCAGTAGACGTATATTTACATATGAAAATTTGATTTGATGCCGAAATAAAGTTTAAAATGCTTGCTCAATTTCAGAATATACATATTTTTAATGTAGTATACAATTCCTCTCTTTTTAAGTGTACACCAACATCGTTTTAATCCAAGTTCCACAAGAATTATTACATAGGTGTTTCCTGGTTTCTCCGTAAGCATATACATCTAAGTTTTCATCATTTAATATTTCAATCTTTATGAGTCGGGGTTTTTCGCCATCCTTAACCGCCATCTGGAGGGAAATCACTTCACAGATCAATTTCTTCTTTATTTCTGCGGGAGTAATGAGAATCTGAAGCACATATATTTTTATGTAACATCTATTTAAGCATATATCTATTTATTGTATCCGTTTAGTATACATATTTAGTATACCTATTTAGTATATTTATTTAGTGTTGTATTTTATCCAAAATGTATCTTCGCATGCATTTTTGGCTCTTTGTTCGAACCACAATTAAGGTATGCAATGGATAGAAGAACGATAATCCCTTAGCGTGAATATATGAACGATAACTCCTTGACGGAAAGAATGGAATCATTCTCGTAACCACTCAAGAATGAATGGGAGTACCGGTTCTTATTCTTTTTCTGCGAACGAATAAATGAATTAAAAGATCGAGAATCAGTCTCAAGAATACACTCTTTTAAACATACGAGATTAAAAAGCTGTATTCACTAAAGAAGTGAATCATTTTGCCCACTTCTTTAAACCACAGGACCTAAAAGAGCTATTCTTGTATCCAATGACGTAATGAAAGCTTTAGGCATTACGTTCAAGTCAAAAAACTCTATATTTAATTTTCGTAATGCAGTAGAAAGTCGATTAGATGTGTCTTCGGTCATCGACAACGTTCTTGATAACGAAAAAACGGATGTCGTCATCATCACAAAAACTATAATATCGATATTTTGATGTTTTAAATAATTGCCATCGATTGAATTAATAATGTATAATTTTCTTAAGAGAGAAAACAATAGCTGTGTTTTTGTAAAACTTCGGTTCACATAATTCTTATTGTATATTCAATGATATAATATGAATAGGAATTGTAAACATTTTTTCCTTTGATTCTTTCAAAAGGATTTGTCCACTTTCTATGTCTTAATTTTTTTCCCCTTTCAGCCCATCACTAATCAATTTCTTAGCATTTGATATTTTTTGGGAATTAGCGAGTTTGAAACATTTGTTAAAAAATTTACTTTTTAAAATGTGGTCTCGCTTTATTACGTCCTCACTATACGTCGACCCTCTCCCCTCCAAATACCCAAAAAATTAAATTAAAATTCGCGGGAAACTTGGGGAGCGTGTACAATTAATTTTATGCTAAAACTAACAAATACAATTTCGTTGATCCGACTCCCCAAGTGCGACGGAAAATCGAGGAGTACGTGGAGGGGAGGCGGTTTATGATTACCTAATGTAGATTATGGTAAGATAAAATAACTATGGTTTTGTGCGAATTAATTTATTTTATTTGACAACGAAATTTTTATTCCCAATGTTTTATTTTGTAGGATAGGGTGGCCTGTTTCAAGAAAATTTTCAGAATTTCAAATTGAGACAAAAACGGGAGATACGTTTTCGAGGGGAGGGCAAATCGACGGAATTCAATGGACCACGATTGTGCTTAATTATATATGTGTTATATGAGATGTTCGATTATATAGATTATCGATTGTTGAACTCGAATGTCTTAATCACTTCCGATAGTCGATGCTCTACTATAATCAACACTTAAAACTGTGATTTTTATCTGTGACTCTTATCTGCTCCATGCAACTAGTAAGTACGATCTTCACTGATCAAACCCATGCTTTCCAGTCGCCCATTTCACCGCGTCAAGTATAACCGGGGCATGAGTCCATCTCGTATAAACTTCAAGGCGGTTTACAAGAAGACGGATAATGGGAAAATATTGAGATATCGCACCAATAGCCCCAAGAATAAAAGATAAAGAAAAATAGGAGGATATCGCACCAATAGCCCGAAGAATAAAATACAAAGGAAAAATGGGAAGATATCACACCAATAGCCCCAATAATAAAAAATAAAAAAAATAGGAAGATATCGCACCAATAGCCCGAAGAATAAAATACAAAGGAAAAATGGGAAGATATCGCACCAATAGCCCCAAGAATAAAAGAGAAAAGAAAAATGGAGAATTATATGTGTATGACAGCCATGTGAAACCAGACAATGGAAAACCGGGAAGTTGATATAATATTTATTCGATTTCAAAGGAAAATTACAAAAGATGCACAGTGTACCTGCACATTTTAAAATTATGCACATGCACACTGCATATTTCAGCCCTACTCTATATATCAGTGAAGCTCGATCCTCTATCTTTCGTAAGAAGTTGTAATATATTCGGAAATTGCCCTTGGCATTAATGATCGATATGACGATCATTAACGTCAATGTGATGATCAAGAATAAGAATACGATTACCATCAATACCAATATGATTATCATCATCAACGGCAACATGATTATCACCCATGGCAATATGATTATTATCAATGCCAATATGACGATCATCAATATATGATGATCAAATGATGGCAACACCAGTTAGAATTGTTTTGTCCAGCCTTGGTGACGATCAAGTCACAATTCAAGTACAGATGCTTGATCATGCGAAGGTCGGAGGAGGTCTTTTATTTCCGTGTGTGTATTCTCATTTTGTTCGTTTCCTGTCCTATAATTGTTAGTCGTCCTTCCACATCTTGGATGCCGGCCTTAAATAGGTTTTGTAAATTACGGGTCCACAGATGTAAACACCTCGAACAACTCACTTTTCCTAAAAATCGTCCTAACCATAATATCATCCCACGTTTTATCTCACTTACATATAATTTGAGCCCAAGTTTCCGTTTGGATAAAACTCTTTTCGCTTGCAAATTAAGTATCCTTCACACTATAATTAAGCAGGTTCATAGAAAGTTGGCGCATATCGTCTATGAGTTATACCGGCTCTACCTTAAACTCGGCTCCTGCGTCCCAAATTTTGATTATTGGGACAAAAACAGCCTGGAAAAATGTTTGGCGTTGTCAGCCCAACACCGTTCGCGACTCGCTAAAAAATTTTCTTCGCTGCTTCCCCCCCACCCATTATCACTCAACCACCTCTTGTCCAGAAAGCTGTTCCTAACCTTTCTAAGGTCCCACTTTCTGAATAACAACTTCAGCTACTTGCTCTGAACTCTAATTTTTGTATTTCTCTTCCAGTTCGTGACTTGTTCATCAATAGTGACTTGATCATCATCAAGGCGGACAAAGGTGGCCAAGTAGTTGTCATGGACAAAACCAATTACGCTGAAAGTGTCAACAACCTTATCCAGGATGTCCCGTATACTAAAATCAAGGTTAACCCTTCCACCTCCCAACTCTCACTGATGGAAAAGACTGTTCCCAACTCTGTTGTCTTGGGTCCAAAAACCACGGCAGCTGTGGTTCCATCTATTGCTAACCTTGCCAGACTTTACGCTCTTCCCAAGATCCATAAGCCTGGCATTCCGTTCCATCCCATAGTATCCAACATTGGCGCTGCCTCTCATTTACTTGCTAAATTCTTAGTTCGCACATTCTCTCCTCTCTTAGCTAACAACCGTTTCACAATTCTCAACTCTTCTGATTTTATTTTTAAACTTAATTAAATCTCTTCCTTCAGTACTTCAAACATGGTCTCATTTAACGTCAAGCGTTTGTTTACTAACGTTCCGGTTCATGGCGCTATTGATTCTCTCATCCTTCGTATGGGGGAATTTCATTTTACAGGTCGAGGTCCGGGAATTGGCAGCGCTGACCGAACTTTGTATCACCCAAACATGTTTCATCTGCCAGGAACAACTTTAAGAACAAACCAACTGTCTCGCCATGGGCAACCCCCTTTCGCCCATCCTGTTTAACATTTATATGCATTTTGTTGAAGAAAAAATTCTTAAATTTTTTTCCGTTCAAATTTTGGGTCAGATATGTGGATGATACATTTACTATCCTCCCCGACAATTTTACAGACCTCTCCAACATTATCTCCATTCTTAATTCCATGGACCTCCACATCCAATTTACGTTTGAAGAAGGGAATAACTGTACTTTGTCTTTCCTGGACGTCCTCGTACATAGAACACCATCTGAATTTCTAACGCAAGTTCATCGCAAACCTTTTGCTGTGAGTTTGCCGCCCCACGCTACTTCCGCACATCCACAAAGCCAAAAATTGAGCACTTTTACTGGATTTTTTCGCGGGCCCTCAATTTTTCTTCAACCAGTGAATTCCTCAATAGTGAACTCAACCACATTCGGGACATCGCTTTAGATCGCGGCTACAATCCTGGCATTATCGGAGCCTTGAGATGACTTTCACGATCCCAGCTGAACAGCACTCTCTCTATTGACTCAACTCCTTTCGAAGATACTATCTGTATCCCCTTTGTGCCACTCATTTCTTCAAAGATTGCTTCCATACTTCGGAAATTTAAATTCAGG
This sequence comes from Dysdera silvatica, assembly GCA_006491805.2. Taxonomy (NCBI): domain Eukaryota; kingdom Metazoa; phylum Arthropoda; class Arachnida; order Araneae; family Dysderidae; genus Dysdera; species Dysdera silvatica. The sequence continues at coordinate 153,427,355 of QLNU02014176.1, forward strand.
ACAGTTTTCACTCTATCTAACAAATTAGGCTGTTCTAAGCTCAAGGACGTGATTTCTGACACCAATTTTTGGGGAATTTACTGCATCCCATGCCAATGTGACTTAATACACATTGGCCAGACACGACGGGCTCTTCACTTCCGTTTGAAAGAACATAAAGCCTATGTTCGAAAACAAGAACTACATAAATTAACTCTAGCTAAGCACGCCTGGAAAGTTGGCCACAGTTTTTCCTACGATAAGGCCCAACTGGTTGAAAAAGTCCGTTTTCCGTGGGACCTGGATTTCTGTGAAACCTTTCACATCGTATCTAAATCTGCTATCACCATTAATGACCAGCTTCCTCTCAATAGCATTTCTTCCAGTTTGAGAGCATTCCTCCGTCCAATGGCTCCGGACGCGGTCGGTAACTCGTAGAATTTAATTTTTCTTCCCATAGCCGGAGATGCGGCCGTGCACCCACATCCTATTTTCATATCCAATTTTAAACTGGGCGTTATGGCAACCGCAAATGTTTTCGCACCTGTAATGTAATACTATTTTGTATCGGTCCGAAGAAGATAGCTGTCGCTATTGAAATAGCTATCACCGCTACTTTTAATTAAATTTTAATTTATTAATTAACAGCGATTATTGTGTCATTTTTGTTTCGTACCATAAAAATCGTCCTTTTTTTGTAACTGTTTTCCTAGCAATTTTTTTCATCAAGTTTTTATGCCAAATTTACGCCAATATGTGTAACTTTCAAAATGACATTTTCAACTTCAATTTATTTTTAATTTAATTAAATATTTAACTTTTTATCAAAAGTTCCAAGGCGTATTCGATTAAAAACATGAAAGGAAGAAATAAAAAATGCAGGAAGGTTATTCGTAAGACGAAAAACCTATAAAAATAACTATTAACTAATAAAATAAATCTTTTCTTTTGTTGCATCAGTTCTTTCAGAATTTTTTTCATTTTCACAGCTGTTTTTAGCATCTTTAAAGCTGCCTTTCAGCACCTTTGAAGATCATATTTCAGTATTTTCCATCAAGTTTCTTGAAATTTTTTCGCTATTTCTTCTAGCGTTTTTAAGAAGCTTTTTTAGAACAGTTGGAGCAATTCTTGCAACTTTTTTTATGGTTCTTGCAAAATGTTTTAGAAAAGTTTTCGAGAAATTTTAGAACATATTAATTTCTTCCATATGTGGTCGTAACTTCCAATTACCGATGAGTTTCGGAAAAGGGAATTCTTTTTCATAATCATCATCATCCCATTTTATATGGGGTCGCCATTTTCGATGAGCTTACTTCCAAGAAAGGAAATTATTTACTATGTAAATGGAAATCTTTAAAATACTCAGCCAATGCTTGAATTTTATTTTTCTTGAAATACATTACAAATGAAATTTAAATGTACTTTTTAACGGTCTTTTTCACATACAATAATTGAAGTCATTGGCTTAAGCAGAAGGTTCATAAAGGGAGAGTTACAGAGTTACGATTCCACATATTCATATTTATACATATACAAAATTTCATCGTATATGTATAGAGTGTATATGTATGTGGGGAGTACAACACCCATCAAAGCCCCACCTACGTACGCCACTGGTGGCAGTGCTTCAATATTTAATTTCCTGAGTTTTCTGAGACCACACACGAATGATACACGGAGTTTATAAGCCCGTTGTGCAAGCAAAGAATGAAAAATTTCTTGAACAAAACAACATTCGTTGGTGAAAATGACAATTCATGACAATTTCGCGCTTTCTCTGTCTGTATGTCTGTCTCTGTCAGTTTCATCCCTTTTAACGAAATATATCAGAGCCGAAAACTTCAAGCGTGTGACCGAAAAGCGAAAGTCGGAAAAAAAGGCTAATCAAAATCTCTCACCGGAACCGAGCCGGATGTACAACGACGGCTGTTCCGGTATTGTCCCCGGAAATTGAACGGAAGCGGAAGGGACATTTACAGGTTCGGTCGAAAAATATATATGTATTGTAAAAGTTCAAACCTTCCGACTTCAAGAAACTCACATTTTTCAACTTACACACTTTTTAGCTTTTTTTGTTTTAGAAACTTTTTCTCGGAATGGGTTTTGGAAGCAAATGAAGTGACGCAGTGTGGATCAACTTGTCTCTTTCTTTCTGTTATTCTTTCTTTTGATGTCTTTGGATATCTAATTCTTTTGGCCCGCTAATATTACACATGATATCTCCTTTGCATCTTCGCTAAATCTTGTCCAATTAACCAAGTACCAGCAAAATGCATGCTTATAAATTACGCGAAAAAAGAATAAAAAAATAAAAGATTTTAATTAAAAAATTGCAAGAAATTTACAAGAAGAGTCGAATAAACCTGTTCGTAAATTACAAAATATATACAGAGAAAAAATTATATAATGTGATAAGATTTGTGAAGCTATTTAATTTTTGTTTAAATTTATAAAAACAAGAGACAGATGTTTAAAGAAAATATAGAAGATGATAAATGTAAGACAAAATTTTCCGACAAATATGCAAGAAACATTTCTAATATAAGAATATAATAAATATACATGAAAAATTTCTGATAAATATAAAAAATATGCGATAAGTATATAAGAAAAATATACAATAAATATGCAAGAAGAATATATGAAAACAATAAGTAAATGTACAAGGTAGTTCTAATTACAATTTTCTTATTCAGAACTCTCTATATATAATAAGTGAAATAAGTCCAAAATTTGTCTATATATTACTGAAACCATGGGCGAAAAGACGCGTGGGGGAAAAATTAGCTTTAAAATCTATCGCTAGGGAAAAGTATGGTGCTATACAACATAAAATACATGAGAAAAGCAAAAAATAAAATAACTAACACATATTTAAAATGAAATTGTCCATTGTGTATCGAATGACATCTCTGGCAGAAAACATTGGCTAAATAGGGAGGGGGTGCTATCGTATTGGGACAGGTTGTTTTGAAAAAACTATTATATGGGAGATTAAAGGTCCATATTATATAAAACCGAACCTCCCTATATCTAAGTTGATATAGTAAGATCAATATATAGGAAAGATTAGCTGTATTCACACGTACTGTATAGTATATTGCATTTAGAAACGCATTTTCTAATCAACGCGCTCTTCCCCATAACTAAATAAATATGAGTCACATCACAGGTACAAATAGGGATATGCCAACGTTTTGGAGAGGTGGGGGGCGAAAGATTTTGACGACCATAAACTAATGGCGCCATCTATTGCCACAAATCCCCAATAATTATTATAAAATATCAATTAGATAAATTAATTGTTAATTAGATGTTAATTAGTTAATTAAATAGTTAAAATAAACTGAATTACAAAACAACAACCACTTGAACGATTTCAATTTTACTGATTTCGCAGAGCACCAAGCTTTAAGATCGATGGTTTCACAAAGACTGAATGAAAATGTACAGGTTAAGTAACGCTAATTTTTTTAACAATGGATACGCCAGGGGCACTGTCAAAGCAGTATTACTGACGGTATAGTAGCAACATCTATCGACAGGAAATGAAATTAGTATCAAAGTTATTTCAGCTTTGCTACATTAGTGGCAATGTTTAATGTTATTTATTTATTATTATTATTTTTTGAGTTAAAATTTTAATACTATTCCTCGATAGTGGGGGGGGCGAAATATACCTTTCGCCCCTCCACTTCCGGAACTGGGGTCAAAAAACCCTGCCTCCCTGTTGGCGTATGACTGGGTACAAACCATATTCATATAGATAATTAGAAGTAAGAACAACAAGGAAGCAATGTGTTGAACGTACATCATAGCTTACAGTGTCTTTTACATCATAACTTCAAGCGCCATTCACATCATACCTTACGAAGTTTCTCCCATCATGAATTTCAAAATTTTTCAAGCCATGAATTAAATAGATAATAGCAATAATTTAAGATGATGATGGAATGGTTAATAATGGCTGCACAAGAGCAAGCATTCAGAACGAATGTAATTAAATCAAAAATAGAAAAATCGCCCCATAATTGCAGATGCCGTCATTGCAAAAAACGAAGTGGAACAATGGATCATCTGATCTATATCTGCGAAAAGATCTCACACACGGAATATTTGGAACGAGACACTAAAGTATTTTTTACTATTCATCGAAGTCTTAGGCAAAAACATATTTTTATTTCAACAACAACTGGTGGGACAACAAAACTTATTGAAACCGACCCGATCAAAAGCCTGTGAAACTTTCGAAGTCAAACTGACAAGCACTTTTCTCATAATACCCCTGATTTAACGCTACTGAAAAAGCAGTAAATGCAAATAACAAATACAGGCTTATATATAACAAAATAAGGCTGCGCCTGGAGATTCAAAAAGTGAATATAAGGAAGTTGATAGAATCACCAAAAGATCTTCAGATCGAAATCGAAAAGTCATTGCAGATGAAAAAAAAGCAAAATTCGTCTTCATATCAATAGGAATATCAGGTGCAATCCCAGTGCCCTGCCTTGGGAGTCACCTAAATACGACAGAAACGGGCAAGACGGCAACATACCCACTTCCAGATACCGTTTTTCTTTGAATTGCCTACATCCGATTAGGGTGGTAATGCAATCAATCGATGTGCCAAATCAGTGACTAAATCACTGAACGGGTCCTTGTTTATGATACATGGGCAAAACCTTTCATTCATTCGTTCAGTAAATGTTTTGACTCACTTGTGAAAGCTCGGGATCTTAGAAACGATCCAATGTTAAAGGATTACGTTAGTCGTCAAATTTTAAACCGGGCTTTGCGCATATATCTCATGATAATAATTTTATTTATTTATTTATTTCATACAAAGATAATTAAAGGAACAAAGGTTTACCATAATCCGTGACACCACCAGGCAATCCAATGGGTCAGTCAATATGGCTCTTAATATTTTCTGAACTAAAATTCTATTGAGTTACTGACGTCCGCAAGGCGAATTGATGGGGTCATGACCCCCCTTATTACGATGAGTTTTGCATATACACATATGTCCATGTGGAATTTTAGCTCTTCAACCCCTTTTTGAACTATCTGAGTACACTAATGTATTAAATACGTAGGATAAATTGCAATTTTGATGTATTATACATTTGTAAATATTCATTGTTGATAACTATACAATTGAAAATAAGCAACGCGATACACAGTTTTAAGGACTTTTCCAAACTAAACCAAACGATTCACAATTATAAATCTTATTTAAATGTTTCAGTGTATATAAAATCGAAGTATCAAAGGCCCGCAGACCTCTTGTACATATATATATACAGAGAGAGAGGGGAGAGAGAGAAAAAGAGAGTCTTAATAGAAGTAAAATTAAAAAGAAAATAACAAAACAACGATTATTTCCAGAGCGTAATATTTCTATACCGTCCTAAAAAATCCCATTTATAAATATGTCGACTTTATGACGCCTTGTAACCAAAAATATTCAATAGGAGCTTCGAACTTTGCGATATGTAAATACAGTGCTGGTGTGAACATAGGTCGCCATATTATGATGACAAATCTCGAATACCATTCCGAAAATTAATGTCCTACTTCACATGAGTCAAAAAGTTGTCACAAAATATTCTCGGAAGAATGATTTCACATCTTTGAGTAAAATAATTTTGCATTTGAAAAGATCGCTGGACAAAAATATGGAGGAGTTTGGAATATCGCCAGCGGACTTTGTATATCGTGAAAAAAGATTTGGACGATGCATGATTTACTGTGCAACGCAAGTTTTACATATCTGAGAAATACGCTTGATATTCTTCTTCTTTGAATAAGCGAAGTTTTTTCATGCAAAAAATTTCAAAAAAATATATATTTTTGTGTGACCAAAATGCACAGAAAAGTCTTTGGGCGCCCGAATACGAGAGAAACCTATCAAAATTAAGTCACATATTTTGCTGCTTTAAATAAATAAACAAAATACACATACATTACCCAACAATAATAGCTATCTGCAACACAAATTTGTGTATACAAAATTGTGTTGAATAAGCATTATTATTATTATTAAACATAGGCATATATGTGAAATTAAAATCTGGTATTTATTAAATTTAGGAGAAGACTCATTATAGTAAGGGATAGCATCATTCAAGTAACTGGCCACTCAGAGGACTTCGTCCGCTTGGCGGGAAATTTGGCGCCTGGAATTTTATCAACCGCGTTTTTCTGCATTCCAGAATTAGGCGATAAATAGCCTAATAATATTCAAGGCTACCTCATTTTTAGCCAATTACGTTGCGTATTATTTACGTATACTTATTGCACAGGCGTGAATAGGTCGCCATAGGTTTAACACTGTACCAGATTAGCTTTACCGCGAGTATATGGAACACCGGATCCCCCCGCCTTCGCGCTGAGTCCGTGGCTGTGCTAAACACCTTCCTTTCCGGGCTTGGCCGGTTCCTGTAGGTTACTCGGCTGGCCCATGGGGGTGTCTCCGGTCCTGCTGCCTGGGCCGTGGCCGTTCCCCGTGGCGGCCCCCCGGCAGCTGGTTTCGGTGTGCGTTGAATGACGACTTTACGTGAACGTGCATCTATGAATGCCGTGTTGATCGGCAATCCATCTCCCCCTCAGCCGCCTCGGCGGCTGATTACGCTGTTCAAGCGTCCTGTCTGGGATTACAGCGCCGCCCCCGGCGGCCACCCTTCCCAATGAAACCCTTGCACAATCCTCCTCCTCCTCCTCCACTGCGAGTATATGCATGCCTCACAGGGCTAGATATGAGCTAAAGGCTGCGTATTATTTTAACAGAATATCTTGAAAGTTGACTTAATATACTTCAGTTCTGTTACACGGAAAACTAATCAGTGGCGAACAGTCTGATATTTTGATTTCATCTCAGAAAACCAAAGACAATCTAGAAGGCGGCCTAAAACAAGATGGAAAGCTCAGCTAAGAAAACAAGTTCCAATAACGCGGAAGAAGACGAAACGAAAGGCATAAATAAGAGAAATTTAAAAAAATTGCATCCAAGAAATGAAGCTGTCTGCAAGTAATATAACAAATATTATCACCATTTTTATCATAGTGTAATTAATCAGCCAGTTGAAGCAATAATACTCGATGTAAGAGTAAAACATATTCATCTGGTTTTTTTTAAGATATTTTACACCATCCTGAGCGAGCTATTAAAAGACAACGAAAAACAAAAATGGCGAGCCATCTTTCAATCCTTTGTGTAATAAATCTTATAATTCCATAATAATAAATAAAATATACTGATTTATACAAGTAAAAAATATGTAGATATACCTAAAATGCGCGTATGTAATACAGTCGAACCTCGTTAAGACGAACACCAAAGGGAACAGAAAATCTGTTCCTATTAACAGTAATTCGTCTTATCCGGAAAGGGTAGTATGTTATACAATCTGACGGAACTTCAGAAAACTGTTCGTATTAAAAGTAATTCGTCTTAAGCGTGTTCGTCTTAACGAGTTTCGGCTCTATATAAATATATAAAATTATCGAGTGTGGTTAACAAAATAAAATACATGTATAACTCTTAAAGATATCTCTTATCACAGTAACCTAATGTGTTAATAAAATCTGAAAAAAGGACAAACTCAATGGTTATGTAACAAGCTTATCGAACCGATATACTATATTTTAGTATCATAATCCCATTATATATTTTATCGTTATTAATTGATTTAAAATATTGTATGTTTAGAACCGCAATTGTTAAAATTATATTTGTTAATAAGGTGAAAATAATAGTTTTAAAAAGGCTTCACCCTTTATTATTAATTCAGCGCAATAATAATAATGGTTAGCCTAAAAATATATAAATTATAACTAAAAATATATATTATAACTAAAAATACAAATTATAACTAAAAATATATATTATTGAGTTAAATAATTCCTCTGACTTTCAAATATGAGCAAATAATGGCAAATTACTTTAGAAAAATTTCTAAAAATTTATATGAATTATCTATTTGGTGCAGACCAACTTCTGTTGCCAACAGAATAATATTTTTCAATAAAATTTATGAATCTGGCCTCTATATTTCCTTTGAATGTGCTGAAATACCATAAAAATGTCATTCTGCTGAAAACAAAGGCTATTTTCCATTTTTTTTCTGATTATTGACAGTTATGGATACCCATAAAATACATTATCACCAGAGCTTGGCTTTTCCCCTAGGGATTTCGGCGATTTAGAAACAATTTCAGAAAGTTCTTGCAAATCTCGACCATGCAATAGATTTTCCAATAAACTTTAACATTGTTTCCAATGAAAATCTCGGAATATCCAAGGATTTTTGTAAAATGGGAGAAATTTGTTATCGACCTATATCAATGCTTGGAAATCCCTAAAAGGACAAAGATCCCTTTTTCAAAATTCGATAGAATCGTTGAAGGCAAAACTAATGTGAATTTGCATGAATAAGTACATTAAAACACTCATTCAAAATCCCCCTATTTGTCATAATACTGTATGTGTTGTATGTGTGCCTGTTGCATGTGTGTGTGTGTTGTATGTATGTATGTATGTATGTGTATTGTACGTGTATGTATAGGTGTAACTGTTCTCTAATGGGCAGAAATATGGCATTTGACACCCCCGCCGTGCTGTAGATCCCCTTTCCATTTGTATGCACCCCGTAGTTCGAAATTTGATTTCCTAGACCGGAGATTCTCAAACATTTTACCCCACGGAACCCTTTTCTTACAGCATGCACAACCACAGAACCCTTTTCTTACCACATGCACAACCCCATAACCCTTTTCTTACCATGTGCACAACCACAGAACCCCTTACTTATAACATGCATAACCCCAGAACCCTTTTATTGCCACATGCGCAACCACAAAACCCCTTTTTCTACCACATGCACAACCACAGATCCCTTCTCTTACCACAGGCACAACTACAGAACTCCTTTCTTTCACATGCACAACCACGGAACCCTTTTCTTACCACATGAACGACCTCAGAACCCCTCTATAAATATCATTTAAGGAAAATTTAATGTGATGTTCTTTATTATTGTTAGGCGTAGTCATAAAAATAAACAATGAAACGGCATAAAAAGATATTTAAGACTTTTCTAGTGTTGCAAAATATTAATTATGGTTAGTTAAACCTACTTAAGGGGCTACCATGATGAAAAATTATAGAATTTACAGATTTTCTTGGAATTCGGCAATGCTTTACAAATTGCTTGCAGAAGCCCGAAGTTTCGCGTAATATACTTTGAGAAACTTTGCTTTAGAGGATAAAGAAAACCATCATGTGGAAGATATCTAATGGCAGAAAAAGATGAGGCTGGACAGATGTGAGAGGGATTTAAAGTCTTAGACTGGTACAAGCACACAAAGAATTGCCCAGGTAAATACGAAAAATATTGTCCATAATGGTCACCAAGCCCCAAATCAGTGAAAGCGCAACAACAGCAAGGCGGAGGCGATACAAATTCGGAATCCTCATTAAACTGTTGGTCCTGCAGCAGCAAGACCTTTACTCTCCTTGCGACATAAAAGACAGACCTCATGTCATGTAATCAACTCCTCACACTCACTATGGATATTGTATGAGGAGTTGATTACATGATCTCATGTCATGTAACCAACTCCTCATACATATCCATAGTGAGTTTCCTTGAGAAAAGAACGTGTTATTCCAAATTTCATTCATCACCACTGAAGTACGATACTCTACGATTCCCATGCCAGTGTATATACCTGCGATACTTAGTATTAATAAACAATATAAGCAATGCTTATTAAATATGACATACGAGACTTGGAAAATAATGAATTAAACTAAGCAGCTGCTTCGCACTTATAATAGAAAGCGTTGTTCCGATCTTTAATTTTCCTGAAATTTGACAACATATGGAACTTGTGAATGAGTTTCGATAGTTTTCCGCAAAAAATCAAATTTGTATATTAAAAGATTTGGCCGCGTGGGAGAAATTCTAAATGAAAGAAAGCAAAGAAATAGATAAATAAATAATCAGAATCCAAACCCAAGATCAAATTGGACCAAATTATAAGACAGCATCATTAATAGCACCTGGTCTTAATCGAACCTTCGGTCCAAAATAGAACTTTTTCAATCGTGAAACATTTTTATTTTTTTCAGTTCCAAAAAAGGGAAAATGAAACTGCAAAGAGGCGGGTCGTCCGGAATTAATTTTCCCTCTTGTTCATAAGCAGGCCTGAAAAATTGGGGTCAAATAATTACCGCCTGGAAATTGAGGGGAAAAAATGAATAATACATATGTGGTGGGAGGTGGGAGAAGGTTTTTTTTTTATCCCTCTGAAATATGATGGAGAAGAAGAAGAGAAGAAAAAATGTGCTAAAAATATGAGAAAAATGAGAGAACCTCATCAGCTATGCATAGGAGAATATTTATCACTGAAATTTATGATGAATTTGGTGCTTGAAGTGCGGAGCGAAATTAAGCTAAGAAATAGATTGTTTTGCAATAGTGGGTTTTTTATTCCTGAAAGAGATCGATTTATTTCTTTTCCTCGGCTTTCGATTTGATGTTATTATGTTTGTAATTATGATGCTCATTGTCTTCTAATTATACTTCGGTTTTCTTCTAATTATTCACTGCTAAAACTGCTCAATGTAATAGAATCTCTACTTTGATGTTTGCTGGAATTTTTACTTACAAGGGGAACCTACAGGAAGTTCCCAGCCGATTTTGATGAAATGTTTTGATGGAAGTATAGCCGAAATAAGGAAATACGTGTCTCGGCATTCGTGCCAATGCGGCTAATTTCCAGAGACATGGATTTTTAAAGATTTTGCATCCGATATATGAGCTTAAAACACGACATCCTCTGCAAGCCAATCGGTAGCTTGGTT
>QLNU02014176.1:153438303-153454389 GCA_006491805.2 Dysdera silvatica
ATCCATAAGAGAAGACTGGCAATACACACTGGTTGAAGACCTTTCTTTTTAGACACAAAGGCAATTTCCCCTTCAGGATAAAACTGTTTCTTCCAAATGCACTCCAGCCAAGTTTAATACGTCTGTTGAGTTCTTTCATAATGTTGCCATCCATTGAAATCAGCTGGCCAAGGTAAATATATGAATCAGCAATTTCTAGCTCAATGTTGTCAACTTGTATTTTTGTTTCCTCTACGAAATTATTGAACATGATCTTAGTTTTTTGTAGGTTCATCTTGAGTCCAACTTCTTTACTTCTAGTTGAGAGCTCCTGTACCATGTCTTGGAGTTCTAATGGGTTCGTTGAAAAAATAACAATGTCATCAGCAAACCGCAAATGATTTAAATATTCACCATTTATTTTTATTCCCTTGTTATTCCAATTTATCAGCTGAAAAATCATCTGTAAAGCTGAAGTAAAAAGTTTTGGAGAAATGGTATCTCCCTGCCTCACCCCTTTGCCAAGTTTGATAGTTTTGGTATCTTTATGTAACCGAAATTTTGCACTTGCATTTTTATACACACGTTTCACCATGTCAATGTACACATCCTCAATGTCTGTTGATCTTAAAGAGTTGATGACTGCTGATGTTTTAATAGAGTCAAAGGCCTTCTCATAGTCAATAAATGCAACACACAATGGAAGTTCATATTCATGTGTTCTTTCAATTAATTCTCTTAATACTTGAATATGGTCCACTGTACTGAATCCACTTCGAAATCCAGCTTGTTCTCTTGGTTGAGCTGCATCTAATTTTTTCTGCAGGCGATGTGTTAGCACTTTTGTGAAGATTTTATAAATAGCAGGTAACAAGCTAATTGGTCGGTAATTTTTCAAATCCTCTTTATCACCTTTTTTATGCAAAAGAATTACTGTTGCAGAATCCCATTGGTTTGGTATGTTACCGCTGTTAAGACATTTGGTAAAGAATTTTGCAAGTATGTCTTCTACATATTCTCCAGCTTCTTTTAGGATATCTAATGTAATACCATCATCGCCAGGGGCTCTTCCTTTCTTCATACTTTTTATTGCAAATGAAACTTCTTCTTTTAAGATTTTAGGAGCTGTTCCTTCGACTATTTCAGTGTCTTCGTTTAATCCACTGTTACTTTCATATAGTTTTTTGTAGAATTCTTCAACTCTTCTAAGTATTTCTTCCCTATTTCTTGTTACGGTGCCATCCTCTCCTTTTAATGCAATGATGTGTTTCTTCCCAACAGATAAACTTCCTTTAACAACCCTAAGGCTCTTGTTATTTTCAATGGCCTTCCTTACTAACTCACAATTGAATTTTCTTATGTCTTCTTTCATGCTTTTGCGCAGAGTTTTACAAAGTTCTATGTACTCAATCCTGGAACTGGTATTTCGATTGTCCACCTTCATATCTCTTCGCCTTTTCATGAGCTGTTTCGTCTTCTCAGATAATTTGCTATTGTGCTTTTTACAGGTTACACCACCAATTTCCCCAGCAGTTTCAACTATTGTCTTAACAATGTTTTCATTTGCTTCTGAGATATCACTTTCATCAATAAGTCCTTCCAGTGCAGAAAAGCGATTTTTTAATTCCAACTTGAATGCCTCGGTATTTTCTTTTAATTTCTTTAAATCCACCCTCTTACTTACTTGTTTCCTAATGAGCTTCTGTCGTTCTAATTTAGTATTTAAGTGCACTTTACATCTCACCATTCGATGATCACTTCCAGTATTAAATCTGTTCAGTACACTGCAATCTTCAATAATTGATTTCTTGTTTGCCAGGATATAGTCAATTTCACTAGTTCCCCCATTTGGGTGTTTCCATGTCCATTTTCTTTGCGGTTTCTTCTTAAAAAATGAATTCATGATGCTAAGGTTTTCAGCTTCTGCAAATTCGATGAGTTGATCGCCACGTTCATTCCTTTCCCCATATCCGTATTTACCAACCGATGTCTCTCCTTGTTCCTGTTGTCCAATTCTTGCATTGAAATCCCCCATGATGAGCTTGATATGTTGTTTCCCTTTGGTGTGTAACTCTTTGATTTCTTCATAAAATTCTTCAACCTCTTCGTCGGTATGGCTTGATGTTGGTGCATATACCTGTACTATTTGAAGTTGGTATCGCTGGGTTAGTTGAACAACGAGCCTCGCTGCTCGATCTGATGTACTTTCAACTTCCAGAAGACAGTCTTTAATTCTTTTGTTGATTAAGAAGCCAACACCACTTGTTCTTCCAGTTTCCGTTCCTCTATAATAAAACAAATGTCCACTTTTAAGTTCCACCAACTCTTCACCTTTTCTTCTAACTTCACTGAGTCCTACAATGTCCCATTTGATCTTGTCAAGTTCTTCTTCCAATTCCTGAAGTTTTGCTTCAGAAGCAAGGGATCGTCCATTAAACGTAGCCAAGGTCAATAACAAACGGCAGCCTGGGCCATTCCAGTGATTCTTAGCACCCCCTGCTTTCATGCCACACTGACCGCTGCCTTGATCAGGAGCACTCCAGCACCTGGAGACTAGGGGCCATGGTTTCTGGTGTGTCAACATAATGGAGGAATTAGCCATAATTTCACCACGCTGGCTAGACGGGTTGGTGAATTAGCCCTCCCCTTCCGCCTTTCTATCCGTGCAGCAAATATTAATTTGCCACATAAATAGAAAGCTCAGCCTGCACCACTTGAAGGCGGGGTAGGACACTAGGTTACTGGCCTGGCCGGTTCCACACATCGTCACATACGTTCAGCGTGTGGGTCTCCTTCCAGTTAGATACCAGCAACCCTTTTGCAGGCCACATTAAGACAATAAAATATTAAAAACATTAAAAATGCAAATAATGTCCAGATTTTTCTGCGGACCACCGGTTGGCGACCGCTGATCTAAAGTACAAAAAAAATGCAGGGATTAAAATTGATTTTTATTTTGAAAAGAAAACTTATTAAGATTAATTTTAATAAATTTTTCTTACATCAGTACATTTTTTTTACATCGATACTTTTTTCTTATATGAGGCAAATCAATTTAATATGTAAATAAAACCTCCGCTTTAAAATTGTTGAATTACAATTTGTAATTGGTTATATTTTGATGCTATTAGTGTTCTATAATTTAAACAGTTTAATGGAGGCACACTGCCCTAATCAATGAAAGCAAAAATATACAAATGTTAATGGTGCAGTTATTTTAAAACGTTATAATTACAACGTCGCTAATAGCTATTTCGATAGCGTTAACCAGCTATCGTCGTCAGAGCGAATGGCGGCTTCTGTTTATGTCCGTGCTGTTGGTCGGTGTTGCCATCACGTCGGTTGGAAACTTGATTGGGCGGGGGAGTAAAGCGTATTTGTGGAGACGTCTTCAGCCGTGAGACATTTTTTTTTTTAATTTATTGTGTCTGACGGACATTATTGTGTCTGATTCTATTGTTCTATTTTTGGCGCAGTATAGCCCAGATGCTCTTGCGCCATAAAAAAGCCAAACAATCAATCAATCTATCGTTCTATGATTTGTTTTATAATTATGTTCGGTCATGTTTCAATGCTATTCGTATGCTCCATAAATTGTTTTATATTTGTGTTCGGTCATGTTTTGATACAATTCATGTTTTATAGATTTTTTTTTATATTTGTATTAATGAACCTTGTAAATTTTTTTTCATTTATCCTCGAAGCGAATGTTATCCGCACTTTCGTGTGGCTTATCGGCTTTTAATCTCTTTCTAATGAAGATAAAGTGGACGTCTGGTTGATGCGGATTAAACGTAATCTCTCCGTCATTTTTTATGCTTTCACGTGTTATCTGTCAAGGAAAGGCCTCTCGCGTCGGATAAAAGGATTCATAACAAAAATCGGATTATCCGTAATAGTCGATCATAGATCGATAATGGACGTTCAGTCGATATAAACATCGACTGTGACTAATTTAAAATAAAATCCTCTGACTAAAACAAAATCTGTTTCCTTACAGACAAAATCTGTTTCCTTACAAACAAAATAAAGTTCACACACACACACAATTTGCATAGATAAAATTAATGAACTGTTCGTAAATAATTAATTAACAAAATAACTGATTAAAATATGATAAATTAAATCATATAAAATTTTTGAACTGAACGAACCAAAGAAATATAATCTTATATCATTCTATATGTAAATGTATGCAGTAATGCCCTGCATTACGACAATTGTCATATTTATTACGAATAACCATTTATGCGACGATGTATCTGTTCACAAAAACAGTTTTATTGGTAGCTGAGCCGCGAATCAACTGAAACAGTGCGTTTTTATCCTGGTAAATATAAATAATAATAAATAATAACTTAATTAATAATATCTTTTCGTTTCTTAATTTTATTTATTATTATTTTATTTATAATCATATATTTATTATTATTTATTAGTCAGATCCTTACTTAAATGAGAGAAGGTGGAAAGAAGGAAGGACAATGCTATTTTAAATGGCATAATAATATAAATAATATAATTATATTACAATAAACATTATATTAAAATTTTCCTCATAAATGAAAATTATTGTTTGATACTTTGATGATTATGACGATTATGATGGCAGTAGAAAGAAGTATGAAAAATCATTCACTTTGAAGAACGTATCCTTTGTTCTCATTCTTTTAAGAGAATATGTTCTTCATACTAGTGTTTTTGAATCATTTTCCAAATAAGAATGGTCCTTCATCCATATGAATGAATTACTATCGTTCTCTCGTTCACCACTCCCCTCTAAGTTGTAAATCCCAACGGAATTTGCCATCACTTTCCCCTAATTAGTGAATCGAAGCAATTCGCCAAAACCTCGCCATGTCCGATCGTCATAATTCTAAGTTTCAAAACCCCAAATAAGAGTTAATTAAACGAGGTTCCGGAAAACCACTAGAAGCAGATTAAAACAGCTCTCAAAACTAAATCGATTTGTCATAATTTTGCAATAATATGTTATATCTCCGACGAGAGTCGTAAGTGCAAAGGAGAAAAAGACACCAAAAGCACGAAAAATAAGGTCCCAATTCAAAACTCGTAAATCTTTACTGCCTTGGGTAGGAAAGGTCCCAGTGATAATTATGCTGATGACTAATTAACGGATTCGGTATAATTAATCACGATGACAGACGCAAAATCGTAAATTGCGGGGCTTTTCGAAGGCATTGTCATCGGAAAACGAGTAACTAATGATAGAACCACTTATTTTTAGTTAAAGCTGCAATTGGAATTTGAACTATTTCCTAACAGAAGGAACAAGCTTTTGTTAATAGTAATTTCTCTACTGTTACATCTATGACATTTGTGTAATGTCAATGGCAGTGTTATTATCATCATAGCCCCTTATTTATTAATTTATGGCAATAATTATGTTCGTTTCATGTTTTTGAAACTATATTAAAATATATTCCCTTGCAGTTTCCCTATAAAATACTATTTAATTACATTTATAGATAATGAATTCTTTTACACTCGAAATAAACTGACAGAGGTTTTTAAATTGGAGGTAACACCCCCCCCATGGGGATTATCGCTGCAACTCTTGCACAATCTCAAACGGCTCAAGGTTGATTTTGAGCCTAGACAGCCTAGCAAGGATTGCTTTTTGCGCCCTCCCCGCCCTCCGGCGAAAACAGGAGATTTTCACAGATGCACAGTGAGCCATATACCCTATAAAAGTGGCCAAAAGTCTCTGAAAGTCTCTAAAAATTTCTTTAAACTTGTCTTTTTTTAGAGAGATTTTCTATTGTTGGGTCAATTAAAAAAAATTTGAACTTGACTTCAGTTCGGTGTCCTCATCCAAACGGGGCCCCCAAGCGGCCTCCAGGCTCGCATAATCCCCAAGCCGCCCCTGATCCGATGCTCTTAATTGATATCTGAAATCTTGATATGCAATCAGTTTTCCTTTAAATTTATATTCATTATATATTATGTTTTCTTAACACTAGTTTTAATATTGTATAAATTAGATATTTAGTTACATTGATGAGATAAATGTTGAAGAAATGCGGTAATTCATCCAATTGAAAATAATATTTATTGATACATTATATGTTCAGAATCGTTAATTAAGACGCCAGGAAGATAAATAATTAAATGCAACGTTAAAGAAATTAGTACGCTTTTTTGGCAGAGTCTTCGTAGTACGTTTGCACACGTCGATGGTAAATTGAAGACTGATTTGATTTTAAAATTCGGAAAACAATTACACGTACTGTTGCCAAATATAAAATGTGAAATTATAATTATACAATATATTTGTTGCCAGATACGGAAAGTAAAAGTACATGCATTTAGAAAACATAATGTAAAAAGAAACCATTTGGCATTTTGCCAATTTTAGGAATTAAACTTAAGTTTCCTTTCCTTGAAGCTTTAAATGGCAACAATTAGGAATGCCTGTGAAATAAACATAGTGTCTCTATTGTGAGAGCCCACAATATCTATGCTGTAAATCACATCTGATCTTTTACGTGGTGTTATTCTATTTGTCATGCTCACTTGCTACGTAGGCACAATTTACAAGCAGTGAGAGAAGGCTTAAGACAAGTGAAGACTACGACCTTATTTAAACAAACGTTGATTCGGCGTACGTTTGCGAAACAGCTTCCGAGAAGCATGGAACTAAAGTAATCTTAAAAGTTAATAAAAGTCAATTCTCCCTTAATATAATTTACTATCTCAAGAATCTAAAGCATTAAACAGAAATATTCATAAATGGTCAAGTAGCATTAAATGTAATAAAGCTAGAGATTATATCAATTCATCATTATAATTATGCAACTCATGGATATGATTATACATAGACAAGCATTATTCATTTTCCTAAGTTTGTCCAGAAGACGTATTTCCAGAAAATTTAAATTCACGAAATTTATCATTTGTGATCGATGCTGCCAGATTCCAACCCCAAAGCTTGACTAAAATGCATTTAAGTTAGATATCGTTACCGTTAAAAATTTTTTTATCCACTATTCATCAAAGGCCTTTTGCTCTCAAGTGCGTTAATAAATATGTAAATAGGAGGCAGAGAACGCTTTTTGGAAAAAAATAGATGAGAAATATAATTTTTAGAAAGCGAACGATTTCGCTTCTGAACATGGCCCGAGGATGAAATGTTACTTTGCAAATTGTCAGCTTTAAAAAGAGGTGACGACTTTTTAAGAACCTTTGCGGATCTTATTTAAAAATTTAATTTTGCTCTGGGCAAAATTTTTGATAAAGATCGTTCTTCAAGAAATGCGTAAACAAGGTCTTCCATTTCTTGCTAGGTAAATACATTTAACAGTAAATTGTAAATGAAAAGTGAGCTAAACCCAAATTGGATGAGAAAGGTTGATTCCCTACATTTCAATCCAATTTTTTTTATCCCCGTCCTGGCTTTTTATTTTAATATTTAATACATCTCAATATTATAATAAATGCATTGCGAAAGGTTATTAATATTAAACATGCTACTAATGCATTATTCTCGTATTTGTTGCATATTTTAAGAACTTTCGCAAAGGCTCTTAAATATATTTTTGATGTACAAATAAAAAAGTCTTTTTCTTTGACATAAAGTCACTGTCTTCTGGTTTTTTTTAGGAAACTGATCTACACCTTGTCAATTTCATAGCATGGCAATTCGTCAATTTCGATGTACATTTCTCAACGTTGAAATGGCAACACAAAAAGGCGGGAAATGACCAAATTTCCCGCGAAAACGCAGTGGTGCAAACGGTTTAGAATGGGTACAAGGTATTCACAAATCAGAAGTGTTCATTCAATGAGGAAGGTGAGAACATAGAACATAGTAACGACCGTCACATACCAGCAACAAGGTATTTTATCATTGTTTACATATGAATCAGGGGCGTAACTACCATGCTGAAAAAGAAAGCAAGACCTAGGTCTCCTACTTCACATTTGGTTGCTCATTTTAATGAAAATAAAAAGGCCCAAAATACTTTGGCTACACTACTGGAATAAAATGTCATTTTTTTACCTATAGGTATCCATAAAATATTCAGATGGAAATTATGGACCACCTAGTGTTGTGGTTGATGAATGACGTCACATATACACGCCCCATTGACGATAAATTGGATGAATGATTAGGTCATTAATGCAGATTATTATAATATTAAATCATATACATAATAATTAATCAATTATTACATCATAATTAATTGATCCCCATAATATAATTAAATCATATACATAATAATTAATCAATTATTACATTATAATTAATTGATCCCCATAATATAATTAAATGATTATAATATAATTAATTAATTATCAACTTATATTACTCACAAATTTACAGTAGTTTAAATTAGGAAAATAATGTATGGTGATATATTAATGAAGAACAAGAAAGTAAATCAATTAGTAACAGAGTTTTAAAAGCAATAGGTTAATTTCTAAATAAACCATTACACGAAATAAAAATTAAAAATAATGTACTGAATATAAAGGGAATGCATACCTTTAAAATACTGAACATGATCTATGAAAAGAATAAATAAATATTAAGAGATTATACAAATCGAAGAGAAATTCAATGTCAAAGTACAAGGAAAAGAAGCGGAATAAAAATAAAAAATGTAAGAACTAAAATGGGATCACACAATATAAATTACTATGGGTTAAAGTTATGGAATGAATTGCCGGAGATAATAAAAGAAAGCAAAACAAAACGGCAATTTGGGGATGGTTAAAAATATAATTATTAAAAAAGGTTAGAGAGGTTAGCCAAATTTAACGTGGATAGATTTTTTATTCAAGCATTTGTTTCAACAGAGCCGAAAAACTGTAACTTATTGTTACTTGCACAAATGGCCTAAGTCAGAGGGCCGCGGGTCTTCAACTCGCAGCCCGCTGACTCGTGAAAAAATACAAATTGTTTCACACAAAAATACACACCTTGCTTCCTTTGAATCTTCAGTCTATATATTTTATTTTATTCTGTTCACATTCAGCAATAAATATTTTAAAACCATAGAAAACTAAACACACGGTCTTCCCTCAATCGTGTTTTACTTTAATTTTCTTGCGCATAGGGTTATTAAAGGTAGTTTTATTGATTTGCAGTGCAACAGTGATTTTAAAATAAAATTCAGCTTACGACTCACTGAATTTTATTCTAAATACATCGATAAGAACATCTTCCAACCATCCGACTGCATGCTCCGAAAACGATATCACTATTCGTGAGAACTTACGTCTGCGAACAACTCTTTTCAAAAATGAAGTTAGTAAAATCAAAAATTAGGACCAGAATAACCGACATCAACCTTAAAAACACTCTTAGGGTTGCAACGTCAAAAATAAGATATGACAGGCTTGTTAAAAATAAACAGTGCTATAAATCTCACTAAAAGGTTTGATTTCGCTTTATATATTAACAACTAAAAGTATTGTAAATTTTTTTTTTTTGCTCCCATACATATTTTATATTACAATATATATTCAGTCTGAGAGGCAGATTCAGAAAATATTTTGGGGGGGAGTGGCAAACCAATATAGGGATTAAAAAAAGATAACAAAAGCGAATCCAGGGAGATCAGCCACTACGCCCAAATCTGCCTTTGTTCAGTCCTAATATTGCCGGTACAATAGTGCGGCTTGCGAACCAACAAGAGTGCGCAAAATTGGCCCTTGGACCGAGAAAGGTTAAAGACCTCTGGCCAAAGCTCATCTTTGAATGCGATTTTCTTAATATTCCGACCTTTTTTGAAACTAAAGGGCCTTGGATTTAAATTTAGCGTGAAAAATCCTATAAGAATGCATTAATAACTCAATTACGAAAAGAAATTGGAATTGTCCGTCTTTGATACCAAACTTCTCCACTCTTTTGATGGATTCACCTTCATGTAGTAAATATATTTTTTATATAGAAGCATACCAATAATTATGTAGCAAAATATTACTTGTATATAATGGTGCCAAAACCAAAGTAGCCAAGCAAAAATATTTGTCGTAATAATACTACTATGAAAAGAATTTTCATTTGCACAAAACGCAATTATATCAAAATCTGCACTGTTTTGAACTAAAAATAAGATTTTTAAAATCATATAAGGTTTTATAGAATATTTCATGAGCTTTTGCTTTCATTATTTGGGCCTAATGAAATCTGTGAACATTTGCAAAGGTTAGAATCTCAAAAACGGCAGAAAAAATACAAGAAATTCCATTTTATTTTCCCACTTCTGAATATTTTCGGAAATCATTAAGAAATTTGTGTTACTATTTAGTAACACAAATAATGAAATTTCATAATCTTTTTTTTTTTTTAATTGTGCCTCCGTTCGTGTTTGAGAATGTTTCGTAATTCCATCATCCATTTGTCTTTATGTGTTTGTGTGCATATGTGAATGTTGGAAAAGTTGGCCGAGCGAGCGGCACTGTATTTCCAAATAAGGTTTGTTCGATGTCAAATGATTAAGAATAAAGGTAAGATTTTCTAAGGAAGATTCGCTCTCTTACAGAAGTGGTTGTCGAAGCTGGTCTGGGTTCAGTTTTAGAGAACCTTCTTAAAACAGTAAGTTTGTGAAGCGGTTTGACAGTCAATTTACGGCGCAGTATAGCCCAGATGCTCTTGCGCCATAAAAAATCCAAACAAACAAACAAACATCAATTTAAACAGGAGGTTGGTGAATAGTGATTAAAGTTCAATACTACTGCACTAGTAAAGTTTGATTAGGACGCAAAAATAGTCAACAGCTGTGTAGAGATGAAAGGTCCAGCCATTTTAGTGAGGTATTCCATAATACAGTGGATCTAATTGCTGATATGATCTTCATTTCAGCAAATCAACATTTACAACCTATAGGAAATCAAAGCAAAATTACACGACAAAGAATTAATTTTTTTGTTTCTATATTTAGCAATCATTCCGTGCGTAATCCTATGTATAGTACGGCTGTGAATCATATAAAAGAATTAAAAGATAAGAGTAGAATAGATAGAATAAATGTGAAAGTAAGGGAAGACTAGAAATAGTAAAAAAAAGCACCATAATTGGCGAGTAATCGCTCTGAAAATGCCAAAAAAATATAAAGGACCGGACACTACAAATTAACCAACATCAATATCACATTTTAGAAGAAATTTTAATGGATAGGAGATTAAAATCCCAAAATGGTTTTAAAATATTTCTTTTAAGAACTTTATTAATAATTTCCATTCCTCTTAATTTCCAAACGTATTGCCAAACCGTAAAATTTTCTTAAGCATAAAAATTAGTTCTTCGCTAATACTTCTAATCTGGCCTTCCTTTACCAAAGAATTATATTACTTTGTAAAACTTATAAAGCTATTTTGCATTTCATATTCTTTTCGTTCCACCCTAATTATATTTCTGAATAATATTTACTCTTTAAGTTATGTGCTTCAAGTCTACGTTTGACATCATTTTGATGTGAAATCTATACAATAGGCAAGTGGGCAGACAAACAGGCAGATTAAGAGCGAAATCCATGATGGGGGTGGGGAGAAAAACGGGGACTCTGACAGGATGTACAGCCAACGAATTGACCCAAATAGCATTCCCATCCAACGTCGTTTATGGAAGCTGGTTCAATGAAACTCAAAAATGACTTAATACGTTTATTGTTACACAGAAACCGTGGTTGAAATCGCCGCCGACGTTCATAGTTTTGCGTGATCTGCGCCTGCTGAGCCGTCCAGTCACTGGCAATGGCATATTCCTGAATAGCTGCTGAGAAACCCTTTCAGATGATATGCGTCTTTGATATTTCGTGTTGGCATTTTATTTAATATTCAATATGGTTTATTATTCATGTATATCAAAATTACAAATTAAAATAAACTGGTAGAATATATCTGGGGATGACCAGAAAAAAAAGCTAGTGAATGTCAGCTGGGCGAATTCCAGTCACCCCAACTTCGGCCAACACTGAATTTTTTTTTTTTTCTTGTTCTGATTTTTTTCATTGCCTAAAACTGGTTCAATGTTTTGGAATGCGCATAGAGCGCGTAAATCTAACCAAAATATAATGTTTGAGATAGAATAAAGAGCTATATTGATTGGAAATTTCCGCAAAAGCCCAAATAAACCTCTGCATGTCGAGCCCCGCCCCTCCCGTACTGCGCATGCGCGATGATGACTTCGTATTTTGGCGGGAATGCAGCCATATACCGGTTAAAATGATATCAAAATCATGCCAGACTTGTAGTTCCGGAGTTAGTCAATGGATTTAGATATACATGAAAGCATTACATCAAGATTTGCGAGGTGTCATCCAGTATTGGAGTGACTTTACAGATGCATTCACGTCAACCAGTCAGCCATGTCTTCATCACAAATAAACAAGCCCAATGCTGCAGTCAATGTACAGCTCTAAGAAAAACATTAAATCATTATAAGTCAAATTGATGAAGTGAGCAAATTGATCAAGTGTGCGTATCAGTTACGCATCAACATATGTGATATAGTATATAACGACATATTATTTTCATTATGATCGGTTATATATATAGCGTGTGTATATAACAATATGTTATAGTCAAAAACGATATATGGTATATTCTCTGCTAAATGTGTGCAATGCGCTATTTCTGAAAGGAGCGGGTTTTTTTTTTTATGATAAAACAGGAGCAGTTGATAGAAATCTTTTATCCCTTAAGGAGCGTTCAAATATTACATAAGCAATATTTTGGCCATTTTATACCCCCCCCCCTCCCATGGTAAGCAAAAATTAATATTGGCCAACATAAGAAAATAAACACAACAGCCCTCCAAAAGTGCTTACTTAATACTTGAACTACCCCTTATAAAAAATTTGATTTTACGGCCATGAGAGTATTCAAGTATTTTGTAAGCACCCTGGGGGAGGGAGTTGCCGTTGTACTTATTTTCCTATGTTAGCCAATGTTAATTTTTGCTTACCAGGGGAGGGGGGTTGAAATGGCCAAAATATTGCTTATGTAATACTTGAACGCTCACCACAATAGAAAATTGTGCAAATGGAGATTACACCCCCCCCAAAACCCCCTTCTTGTGCACGACCTCTTAACTGCGGTAAGAGAAAATAGGCAACACTATTCATATTCGAGGTAACTTCTGTTAACCATTAGTCTTAACCATCAGGAGCAATATATGCCTATGTCTAAGCCAATAAGCATAAACGTACGCAGAAAATTTATAAGGGTTACAGACTCAATGGGAGAAGGTTAAAACATTACAACTCCATATATTTATATGTATATATATATATATATATATATACTCATTCTATTATGAGATACATCTATCAACGCTTCTACACACCGTGCCAATGATTTTTTTATGCATGAAATTCATTGGTTTCTCGTCATTTCGTATGCCTAAAATTGCATAAACCCATTATTATTATTACACCATATGACTCAAATAGTTGGTATTATCGGGAAACTAGATTAGTAAAGGAGGCCTTGAATGAGCGGTGTTGAGAACGCGATTCATTTGTAAAAGATGGGCCAAATCATTCATTTAGGAGAATGAATTTTTTCGTTCTCACCCTAGAAGGACAAAGATTACTATGAACTCATTCCAATTCCCATTCTTTAAATAAGATTAGATTGTTTAGGACTCGTTCATTTTAAAAAGCCTGTTAGTTTGGATCATTCAGGAATCTACTGAATGGGAACGAAAAGGAACATCTTTGTAAAGGAGCAAATCCATATTCCCACTGCTCAGAAGGAATCATTTCTTTTGAACTGTTTCCAGTACTTGGGTTTTCGAGTACGACTGAGAATTCTCTTCGTGAATGAGATTGGAAGTCAGTGCGAATGGCTACACAAAATGTGTTGAAAATGTGATTGTTTGAAAGTGATGCGTTTTCAAAAGTTTCACTTTCAAATATTCTTCACTTGCCATTCATAATTGTTAATAGTGATTTGTTAATAATGTCATAAATTCCATTCACTTTGGCAATAAAAACTGTCGTCAAAATATGAAACATATAACTTCCTGCATTAGTTTTTTTTCCTCCTCCTCCACCTCCTTCTTCTTCTTCTTCTTCTTCTTCTTCTTCTTCTTCTACTACTACTACTACTACTATTATTACTACTACAACAAAAAAAAATCATATTCATGCGTACTCTTGCAATATGTTTCTGCATGTATTATATATTTTTTAAACTATATTAACGTTTCTAGATATATGTAGTTTAAAAACGATTAATCAATATAAGCTTACATATAGACCCTGCAGTTTACATACAACGATCTTTAACATACTGTAAAAAAATACTGTGGAACTTGTTTTAGTTCTTTATACCGTTGTTTGCAGTACTTAAAATTTCGTTCGTGGTTTGGCAAACTTGCATACACCAACTGGTCAGAATAAGAAATAAATTTAATCAATCTGTATACATTTATTGTTAATACATCTGTTTCAAAAAATACATCCTAATGTTTTAAGCAAAATCCTAGAGATTGAGATATTATTGATATGATTAGGTTAGAAAAGGAGGAGAGCAGAAGGCAAAAGCTTGTTTCGAGGCTCTCCACCAATTGAATGCGTATTAATACGTAAAAAGACGTATTAATACGTTAAACCGATAGTTTCCTCGATTTAGATTAACTCGATTCGCATTTTATATATATGGTGTATGGGTATTGCATGTACGTATACTTTATTGCATATTATCATTATTGTAGTTTTCCAAAGTGCCTTGAACACGAAACAGTACTACATGTTTTTTGAGACTGAACTTCTTCAACCCCTATTTATTGTTTATGTCATATTCTTTTCTTGAACTGTTTGAGCTCGCTAATGTTACCAGGGCGCAATTGGAATTGTATGAAAACAAAAGGCTCGTACTAGCTGAAATTTTCTTTGCGCAAAACGCAATGTTGCGTCAATGTACAATTCGTACTGAATCGAATTTTGTACTATTGTAAGGTGTATTAGAAAACACAGCCTTTCGAATACTGATGTGACGAGACTGTAAAATTTAAAGTCTGGGGACTTTGAAACACCATTCCCTTATTCTTGGTGTTTTGTCCTAAAAACTTGCAGACCTTGCTGACTACTAATAATTGATGCCTTACAAATATATTTACTTCAACCAGGCATAAAAAGAATCATTTATATTTATTTATCTAGGTTAGATTATGAAGAATTCTGAAAGGCCTTTTTCGTAATAGTGGAGGGCTCTGTGGAAACGTTTCCAGAAGAAAAATCGTTTGCTGAAGGAAAAGTGGAGAAAAACTAATAATTTTTTCACTTTTATCTTTCCGATGTTAGAATTTTCTACAACGCCCTCCGATTACATATAAAATTTTAATCAGAAAATACATATTTAAATATGTTCGGGGCGTGTTCCATCCCGACTCTGGATGAAACCCACACTTCAACCTTTAGATCTCCACTAAAATCGTTTGGTCTTCAATGACGAGATTTTTATTTATTTACGCTATTAAATATTTCTGGATTGGCAACAGCATGTAAATAAGCAATGTGAGACTTTGTTTCTTCGGAAACAGCTGAGAACTGTAGTTATATCGGACGATCCTGGTTTGAGAAAGTTTATGGAAAGTTCTAAAATATTAAAAAATATTTATTTCAACGATACATCGA
Organism: Dysdera silvatica; assembly: GCA_006491805.2. Classification (NCBI taxonomy): domain Eukaryota; kingdom Metazoa; phylum Arthropoda; class Arachnida; order Araneae; family Dysderidae; genus Dysdera; species Dysdera silvatica. The sequence goes on from QLNU02014176.1 coordinate 153,453,897, forward strand.
AAAGAAAGGGAACATTTACTATGTATATATATATATATGTGGTAAATCTTCTTATATATTAAATAATATTATATTATTGTTTGTTTGTTTGTTTTTTGGTTTTACGGCTCAAAGACTACAGTGGTCATGCTGCGCCGGGACCTACAGTTTTCCGAGGAATCCGAACCTCTTAAGGCCTGGGGAACCAAACCCCGGACTACAGTGAGCAGTGCGATCTTTTATGAGATCTCTGAGTAAGCGTTCTTTTTGCACTGCTGGGAGTCGAACCCGGATTAGCCGCGCAATAGGAGAACGCGTTACCACACTGCGCCACCGCAGGGCCAAATATTATATTAAATATGGGCTTATACGTGTTCTGTTGATATAATGGTTGGATAGCTCCCTTTCAAACAGTTGGAGCGGGCTGAACTCCTGACCGAAGCATTTTATCTTTTTTTTATCTTTTACACGTTCAAAATATTAAAACGGCTCAAAGGAAGTATCCGCCTAAATT
>QLNU02014176.1:153454486-153479612 GCA_006491805.2 Dysdera silvatica
AGACCACCGAAGACCTAGAAAACGTCCTCAAACTAGATGGGTGGATGAAATAAGAAAAGAGGTTGGGGTGACGTGGAAACGAATGGCCCAGGATAGACTTGTGTGGAAAGCATTTGGAGAGACCTTCATCCAGCAGTGGATAGATAATGGTTGAATATGATGATGATGATATATATACTGATATTATTTTATTTTGTATCTTGTCTTGATTATTTGGTGGTGTGAATTGTCTTGTCATTTAAACGAATTATATTACCTATACTAGCGGCAAAGCAAACCTGTACACAGACAAGGCGCACAGATGTATGATTCCGCCAGTGCAATATAGTTCGCCCTTTCTTACGTTAACAGAGTTAATAAAAGCTACATTTCGGACATAAAACATCAAAAATAATGCTCAAATACATAAAACATAGGCATATTTGTGTAATTAAAATCTGGTATTTATTAAATTTAGGAAAAAGAATCATTATAACTAGCGCTGACGTCATTCAAGTAACTGACCACTCAGAAGACTTCGTTTCCTTGGCGGGAAATTTGGCGCGTGGAATTTTGGCAACCGCGTTTTTCTGCATTCCAAATTAGGCGATAAATAGCCTACAAATATTGAATCTGTCTCATTTGTCGCCAATTTGCGAATGAATACTCGTTTCAAGGACGTGAATAGATTTCCTTAGCCTTAACAGTGTACTAGTTTAGCTTTGCCGCGAATATGGTTACAATAGATAATTTAAACAAGCCCACTTCATTAAAACTATCCGCGTAACGTTGTATTTCCTAAGAATTCTGTTAATTTTGTAAGCAGTTTTAAAATTTTGTAAAAAAGATTAATTTTCTGATGACAAAATTATTGAACTGCATATTACAACGAAAGCTTCTTAACATGGACACTCAAATAGCGGACACCTCTATTTAACAGATATTTTTTTAATTCTCAGTCCCAATGTTTCTTATCCCCCTAACTTTCTTAAGGACACCTTCTTACAATAGTTTTGTGTCCCATCCCAAAGTGTCCGCTATTCAGAGGTTCTACTATAGTTAGTAAATTTGCTATTAAGATAGATACCTTTGAAATAAAATATCTCTGAAATATCTTTAAAAATAAAATAAATTTGTTCTTGCGTTACGTAAATGTGTTGATTCTATCCCAAATGGAAATACAATAATGTAGTATAATATTATACTACATTATAGTACATTATTATACATATATATATTGGCAATACAATAATGTAGTATAATACTAGGGTGCAAAGAATACAATGCAAGCTATACCTATTCCCTAAGAGGCGACGAAGATCTCACAAGTGTACTGACAAACTTCTAGTGTGAAATTTGAACGTACCAATACAAAAAAACAGCATTTTGTAACTATTTAAAATGCTGAATTTGTATTTGGTAGAGCAATAATAGATGCAATAGACGATAAAAGTGAAAAAATAGATTATTCTAACTATGATGAAGCCGTCACAAAGAGATGAGACCTCACAAAGTTATAAAAATCGTCATATAAGAACCTTTGTACAATACCCCAAAAAAATAGATGATGCAGTAAACGAAGAATTAATATGGAAAAAATAGACCAGAAAAATAAAATAATCTACTTGCTGCTAGCGAAGCTATCCAAATAACCAAAACTTCATAATAAAAAAACAAATTTTCAGAAAGTTTCGAAATGCTATATGTGATAAAGTGAAAAAACGCTTATGGACACATTTAAATTTGTTATGGACTAACGATAACGAACACAAGTTACATCGTTCAGTCGACGTGATGTACCATGGGATACGTTCCCTATCTTTAATGCCTAATTTGTACTTGCCGAATCCTCAGCTGATAGAGACCATTGTGACGAGTACTATCAATCACTTTATAGTATCTATAATTATGTACAGTACTTATACATACTCTACAGTAATTATAAATATTTTATAGTACTTATACATACTCTAATTACATATACTTTATAGTACTTACATGTATTCTACAGTACTTGTACATGCAGTATAGTTATATGTATAAATAGTATACACATGTATAAATAAAGGCCAGTCCCCAAATGTGACATGTTTCAAAATATAACATGCGCAAAATCACTCTATAGCGTTCATTACCTTGCTGCCTATCACAATGTTTTTCTGCTCATTACTACAGCTTTGATCACTATAACCTAATCCATCATTTCCTAAAAATTAGGCTAAAAATAGCCAAATTTATTAAAAAAAATAGCTAAAGGACTTGCCAAATTCTCGAAAAATAGCTGCTTTGAAAATGCGATATTTGAGTTATTAAAAATGAATATATACAGATGAACATATACAGTGTATGCTTTTACTTGTTCCTCATATTTCAGAGTGAAAGAAAAAACGATTTATATATTTATATTAGAACTTACATATTGCATATCTTAATTATAACTTACATATTACATATTTTATTATAACTTCCACATTACATATTTTTATTATAACTTACATATTACATATTTTTATCATAACTCATATATTGCATCATATTATTAGAACTACTCTACCATCTATATCCATCTATATCTATCCATCTATCTATCCATCTATATCTATCCATCTATATCCATCTACGGATACAAAGAAAATAAGAAGAGAAAAGTTCTTAAAAAATGCATATTTTAAAATTAAATGAAAGTGGTGATATACAACAGCGAATAATTTGAATAATTTTTTGTTCCTCGGTAAAATTTTGTTTCTAAAGGCAGTCTTTTCTATTTGTTGCATTCATTCCTTAAGCGAAAAAATATATTCCTTTCTGGAGCTTTGTGTATGAAGGAAAGGTGTAATTAGGGAAGGTTTCGGCAACATCTGTGTGGGATATAGACCTTAATTAAACTATTGCTGACAATAGCCTTTTTTCCTATCTCCCCAGGGTGGAGTCGGGGATAGAGGGATCAACCGCAACTTCGTAAGAAAAACCGTCTTAATTGTTCTATTCTTCACAGCTTGGGGATGCTGCGAGTTCACCCCCTCCCTATAGCCATATTTACGCAGCTAAAGAGTTGTTATTTAGGTCGAATTCTGACAATTAATAGCCGGGATTACTAGCAAAAATAGCTAGACATAGAAGAAAAAACTCCTCACCGTTTTCGTATATTTTCAAGGCGAACCCTTTTTTTAATGATATTCATGAAGTCTTTTAGGAATTCATGAATATCATTAAGACGTACGGATCTTAAATTTTACACACGGCTTAATTTTTCGGGACCTTTTATGCGAAAGATAAACATCTCCCCGATGTAGAAGGGATACACGATTTTTCCTCGAATTTACATAATTTTGTGATTCCAAAAACCAGGTGAGGTGACGAGGAAATATTTTCGAATTAAAAAACGTTGAACCCTAAAATTCAACGAATTATTAAATACAGTTTAAAAAAATGTTGTTTTAAAAAAAAAGTAAATGAAAATAAATTAGAAAAATTGCTAAAATTTTCGATGAAAAAAGTAGTATTAAACACAAACCAAACTTAAGAAGCCATTAGAAAAGAATTTAAATCAAAAGAATTAGAACTGATATAGATAAAAACGATATAAATTATTACGAAATAAAATTATGGAATAAAGTACCAAACGAAATAAAATTATGGAATAAAGTACCAAATGAAATAAAATTATGGAATAAAGTACCAAACGAAATAAAATTATGGAATAATGTACCAAATGAAATAAAATTATGGAATAAAGTACCAAACGAAATAAAATTATGGAATAAAGTATCAAATGAAATAAAATTATGGAATAAAGTATCAAATGAAATAAAATTATGGAATAAAGTACCAAATGAAATAAAATTATGGAATAAAGTACCAAATGAAATAAAATTATGGAATAAAGTACTAAACGAAATAAAATTATGGAATAAAGTACTAAACGAAATAAAATTATGGAATAAAGTACCAAATGAAATAAAATTATGGAATAAAGTACCAAACGAAATAAAATTATGGAATAAAGTACCAAATGAAATAAAATTATGGAATAAAGTACCAAACGAAATAAAATTATGGAATAAAGTACCAAACGAAATAAAAGTAATAAAGCCGAAGACAAAATTTAAAACAGAAATTAAAAAATATCTACTAGGAAATAAAAATCTTGAAAAATAACACTGCTTTCACAATTAAAGTTGCAGGTATATTAACAGATGTTTTGATCTGTATCAGCGGCGTATTTATACAATTCAATTGTAAATATCACATTCCGAATATGATATCTGAATGCGATTAAATTGTAAAATATGTTGAAATAAAATCTTACGTTATTTCTAAGCAAAACTTTAATACTTAAAAACAAAATTATGAATTTTACAATACATATACAATTACATGCAATTCTACAATTATATATATATATAGTTTTTTACAAAAAATATGAATAGAAGAATATGTTGCACTTAAAATAATTGTACAAAAAACATATGCATATTATTTTACATATTAGCATAGAAGAAAATTTAACACCATATATCAAACGGGTAAATTACGTAAAACATATAATCTTAAATGTATAAAAATTATTACAAAAAGTACACACATGCATATACACACGATTGTGGGCCCTGCGGTGGCGCAGTGTGGTAACGCGTTCGCCTAGTACGCCGTTAATCCGGGTTCGACTCCCAACAGTGCAAAGAACGCTTACTCAGAGATCTCATAAAGATCGCACTGCTCACTGTAGTCCGGGGTTTGGTTCCCTAGGCCTTAAGAGGTTCGGATTCCTCGGAAAACAGTAGGTCCCGGCGCAGCATGACCACTGTAGTCTTTGAGCCGTAAAACCACAAAACAAACAAACAATTGTGTGTGTATAACACAAAGTATATTGTGAGTGAAATTTATAGTCAGAAAGAAGATCGCTTCACTTTCGTAATTTTTATTTACTTTTGCTAAATGTCCGTACTTTCTTCCGTTGCATTGAAACACTATCCAAATTCTCTTCCATACTTAGAGTTCATGCAAATACTTTTTATAAAAATATTTCAATGCAATTAGCAAATTTTTGACTTTAAATAAGATTCTAAGTTAATTTTAAATTTATAATGAGCCTATTTATCTATAGTTGAATTTACATGATTCATCTGTTCACGTTTGGGACTCTATATTAGTGATTCTCGAACTTTAGTCACTCACGGACCATTTTAAGTATTCCTTTATTTATCGCGGACAACCCGGGGGGGGATTTCTCCCTCCATTAAAAAAATACATTACCGGAAGTTAAGATTGCCAACTATGGTTAATAATATTAAGGGGGGGGGGAAACAGGACTATTAAACCTTCAAAAAAAAAGATTTTTTTATTTACTTGTTTTATTAATTAGACACACACATTTCTGATCATTTTAATACCAAAATTATAAACATTCATCCAGTATTTATTTTTATATAAATCGAACACTACGCAGATTAAATCAAACAACAATGTCAATCAATCAACGTTTATTGGCGTAGTGATACCAACGCCGATGGTATGGCGTGATTAGATGGTGAAACGTTCGAAAGAAAATAAATATTTCTGCCTTCGGTGGGACCTGAACCCACGACCTTCCACTTGCCGGGCTAAGGGGGTAGATCCTCCGCCCGGCAAGTGGAAGGTCGTGGGTTCAGGTCCCACCGAAGGCAGAAATATTTATTTTCTTTCGAACGTTTCACCATCTAATCACGCCATACCATCGGCGTTGGTATCACTACGCCAATAAACGTTGATTGATTGACATTGTCATTTGATTCATCCAGTAGTTCAAAAGCTATTGCGAAAACAGTGGCAGATTAGGCAAGTGTGTGTGCATGTTGTCGATTGAACTACAAATGCGTTTATTTCCATTCAACGTTATTGGAGATTATCAGTAAGAAAATAAAAAGTTCCCAACCGATTTCCATAAAATTTTGCACATTTGTTTGGAACATCATTTGCAGCTAAATAAAGTAAGGTTACGTTATTTCATGCATATTTATTATTATTAATATAAATATATTTTACGAAATACTCGTTCAATTTTCATTTTTTTATATTTTTATTTCGTCCAAAAATCAACCTTTAAACTTTTCATCAAACTGTTAATTCGTTTTATAAAACATGGCGCAGTATAGCCCAGATGCTCTTGCGCCATAAAAAAGCCAAACAATCAATCAATCAATCAATTTTATAAAACAGCTTCTATGCTTACCTTTAAGGCATGAATTATGTTTCTCAGTGAATTTTTTATGAAGTTATCTTACGAATGGTGACTGCACATATTAATGATTATAAGAAGATATAGTATTTAAAAACATAATTAAAAAAATACATAATACCCAGAAATATTATTTTTACCATGTTTTAATTACGTTAAATGATATTATGTGCTGTAAAATTGTTCTTAACGTCCAGCAAATAGAATCTCAGAAAGTGAATTTTAAAAACAGTACTAGTTTCGAAGAATTCAAGTCACCTAAAAGTCCTGTCCCGTCTAGTCATCCTTAGACACCGCCATACTGATCCCCATCCCTCACCTCTCCCAAGGAAAGACATAACCAAAGTAACTCTCGATTTATGTGATTTATTGACAGACTTATGTACATATGTAAAAGCTCCGGCAAAAAAAAAAATATTTGTTCCTTAAAATATAATTTGTAGTTAATCTTAGCTCGTTTTGTGGTAAATTTTTTAAGCTTTTTGGGTTTTTTACTTTAAAAAAGCACTAACTTTTGGCAAGAAAATCTCTAAAATCTCCGACAATGTTCTTCAAATATGGGTTGGTTGCCAAACCCACCTGAAACAAAATAATTTTTAGAGTAACACTATTTGATAAAGAGAGTATAAGTTACGATCTTATTTTGTCAAATTTACAATGAAAATTACATTTTTAATTTAATTAAATAATAATAAGCAATATGGACAGCATGGGTATATTCAGAGGATTCAAAACTTTCACGAATCGCCGAAAGGTAAGGTTTATAACAAGTAATATTTATGAGAAATTCCTTAAATCTCGCACGAACCTAAATTCTAGCTATGCCGGCAATTTCTAGTTCACTTTTTTTCTGAAATTTAGTGATCATCCCGCGGACCACACTTTGAGAAACACTGCTCTATATGATAAATACTATCTTTATGGTAAAAATTCCAGGAATGGCACTATCAGAAATATCATATTAAACTTACCAATTAATTGTTCTCCTTAGGTTCAAAGTGATGTCTTTCGAAATTGAAACACTGCTCCCAATGTTTCTGAAGGGTTTGGTGGCAGCCTGAAAACACTTTTTCTGACATGCGCTTCGACTAATTTGTCGCAGTCTTATAAATAATTGCAATATCCTCATACCAATTTCCCTTCATCCTTTTTTTCAGCTGGGGAAACAGTGTGGTTCTTCCCTAAGAACCACACTGAGACATATTAGGGGATTATATATGAGAAATGTGGAAGTTCTGTCGTTTGGTATTTTGCAAGAAATTCCTGGACCAACAAAACAGTGCATAGTCTTGCATTGTCATGCAATAAAAAACGTTGTCCAGATGCCCGGAAGACATGTCAGCGACCTAATTTCCTCCCTATAGATACCAAGTTCCTCAGATAACGTGCATATAGTGATGAACTTCTTGTAGCTTGTTCGCAATGCGGTCCACATTTTTAGCAATATGCGTTGATGGCGGCTTTCTTGGCCTTAGATCGTCTTTCATCACTCTAACATTAACAACCTTTTTTTTCCATTCCAACACATGGCCTCCTCCAAATAAGGCTTGGTAATTCCAGGCCCGTTGGAGAAGGTTCTATATTTCAATGGCTTCCTTCCCTAATTTTTCGCAAAACTTAATTCTCACTCGTTGTTCAAATTTCACATCCATTTATCTACGACAAATTCCACCTCTGAGACAAATAGCACGTTAATATATCCCGCCCTGCCATCTAGGGTAATTTTTCGGAACTACTTTCACATCCACATGAGTACAGAACACTTTCCCCCATATCTGGATACAACACATCGGAACATTGTCACCTAACTCTTTTCTAAAATATAGACTCTGCCCTGAACCCTTTGTACCAAAAGTAATATACCTGGGTTTAAATCTATGGGATAATTATATACTTATTAAATCATCATTGAATCTATGTAAATTTTTGAAGTTATAGTGAATCTATAAGTGTTTGTATATGATAAATTTGTCCCACAGGCGTCCTCTGCCAAGAATACCAGAGAGCCGCTTCGAAGCAGCCACGGTAACGGTCACACCGTAGGAGGGTGGCACAACGAATCCAGCCTTAGCGCATGACTTCGACTGTCGTGACGGAAGTTCGGAATCTTCATAAGTCCAGCTTGCCAACCCGTCTGGCCAACGTGGTGAGCTTAAGGCTGCTTCCTCTGTATTTCTTTCACCGTATTACATGTACGTGTGATAAAGGAGGGACCTCCATTCTGCAGTGGATTGAAAATGTTTGCTGGTGATGATGATGATATGTATACTTTATCTACGTTGAATCTAAATAGTGAATCTATTTAGATTCATATATAAATTTGTGAACCTTCTTAATGAATATATCTAAGTCTCAAGTTATACCTTTGAATTTCTATTTGAATCTATATCATGAATCTATCTTCATACGTGTATCTTAAACCTATGGGAATCCACTGTGTAAAATTTAGGCGACTCTGTGATGTTGAATGTATGCGACGCTATAGTGATGGTAGCTATAAATACGTTAAGTCAGTGAACATCTAGTGTTGCATCGATGTATATTTATTCAAATATATTGCGTTTGCCTCGTGTGAATCCTAACTAGTAACAAATATTTTTGCTCCCCGATTAGAATGCTAAACAAAAGAAAAGAAGAAGGAAGAAGAAGAAGTAAAAAATGACAGAATGAAATTTAGAATAAAAAGATTAAATAATGGAGGAAAATAAAATGAGAAATAAGATGAATAGGAGATGAGAATAAAGAAGACAAAGGGTTAATGGTGAAGAAAAATAAGGAAACAAGGAAGTGTTTTGTTCAAGTCCTTTGGCGCATAAACAGTCAAGACCATTTTGCGCCAAGTTCTATAATTTTCCTTGGATTCTAAACTTTCTTCTTATCTACGTATTCAAACACCAGACTGCGTATCAGTGGGAAAAAGCAGGTAAGTGTTGGATTACTTTCTGGAATAAATTCAGTTTACTCACATCGTAACATTTAACATCGATATAATAACATTGTATATTATACATTCACATCGATTCAATGTCGAGATTCACATAGATCCGATATTGTCATTATTAGCGGGTTTCAATAGATATTGAACCCACTATTGCTTTTGGCTTTCCTGTCTGCCTGTCTATACGCAATGAAAAGGATAAGGTAAAGGTCTTCTGTAAATGCAATAATGATGGCTATTGTTAACGTTGAAAACCTACCGAGTTACTTGAGAATTAGAGAGTTGCGGATTAGAGAGTTGCGAATTAGATGGTTGCTGATTAGAGAGTTGCGGATTAGAGAGTTACGGATTGGAGAGGTTCGTATCAGAGAAGTTCGGATTAATGCCAATTGAAACCCGCTAAATTTAAATATCGACCTTAGACGATTTTCTTTCACTTGCTCGTTATTATTTCGCTTATAACAAATGTCGTAAATTCCCACAAAGTCGAATTTATGGATTCTGATGAGTTCTAGAATAAAAGTATTCATCGCAGCCCCACAGTTTCGCACAAAATTGAAGATTTTCTGATCAGGGCCGAGGACAGGGCAAAAATTCCCAGGGGCCCCAGGAGCCTATGGGGCCCGACGTGAAATTTTAATAAACATAAATTGACATTAAACGTAATTGTTTGAGGGGCCGATCTGCTAAATCGCCTAGGGACCCGTAAATCCCTTCCACGGCCCTGTTTCCAAAATTATAGAATTTCATTTTGAAGAAATTTTTATCGACTTTAAAATTCAACTTTAACTTTTCATTTTCACGAAATACAGAAAAATACGGGTACTCAACGAAAAGGTGATAAATCATACAAAAAACTGTTAAACAAGCACAGATACGTGTGTATATATATATATATATATATATAATGAACCTACAAAAAACTAAGATCATGTTCAATAATTTTGTAGAGGAAACAAAAATACAAGTTGACAACATTGAGCTAGAAATTGCTGATTCATATATTTACCTTGGCCAGCTGATTTCAATGGATGGCAACATTATGAAAGAACTCAACAGACGTATTAAACTTGGCTGGAGTGCATTTGGAAGAAACAGTTTTATCCTGAAGGGGAAATTGCCTTTGTGTCTAAAAAGAAAGGTCTTCAACCAGTGTGTATTGCCAGTCCTCTCTTATGGATCAGAGACATGGAGTCTAACAGTTGGAGCAATACGAAAGTTACAGACAACGCAAAGGAGCATGGAGAGGTGCATGCTTGGAATAACTAGGAGAGATCGAAAAAGAAACACTTGGGTGAGAGAGCAAACTAGAGTAGAGGACATCATTGTTAAAGTAAAAGGGCTGAAATGGCGATGGGCTGGGCATATTGCAAGAAGAACTGATCAACGATGGACAACAGAAATTCTGAACTGGATTCCAAGAGACCACCGAAGACCTAGAAAACGTCCTCAAACTAGATGGGTGGATGAAATAAGAAAACAGGTTGGGGTGACGTGGAAGCGAATTGCTCAGGATAGACTTGTGTGGAAAGCATTTGGAGAGACCTTCATCCAGCAGTGGATAGATAATGGTTGAATATGATGATGATGATGATGATATGATGAAAATACACCTAATGATATTATTACATTTTATAAAGCGCTACATAAAGATAAGATGAAACATTTATACGGAGTAACCCATAAGGTAATGCTCACACGTAATGGATGTCTTCCAAAACCATCTCACTGATGTCCTTACTAAAGAGGGCGGTCAGTTTGAACCTCTTTACCATCAGTGTCCAACCATGTATGTTCTATATAGATCATTAAAAATTTCCTTTCACTCTTACATTTTATTTTTCAAATGTTGTCATCTGCATCACCAGGTATATGATATAACACATTCTTGCAATTCGTATCTTTTCAGAAATCTTATATTTTATATAACTGCAATTAATTTTAGGATATTAAAACTATTTCCAGATTCACAATTTTGTTTTTTTTTAATGAGGTACTTTTTTCCATTGGCGACTTTCGGGCGACGGAAAAAACTCGTTAAACATATAGAGTGGATAATTAAAACAATGCCATTAAGTGTAATTACCGTATTAAATCTTTGACATAAGCTGAGGAAGGATCTTATGCTGTTTTTAAATGTAAATATATCTAAAGATTAATATGCTTTTACAACTTTTTTAAGTTCTTTCCTTATTTAAAAATATTCACCTATTAATTTACCTGCTTTTGGAATCACAGAATTATGCAAAGTTGAAGGGCAGACGGTGTTTCCCTAATCCGCTTCCTCTGCTTCGAGCAGATGTTTATCTTTGCCCAAAAAAGGGTCCCAAAAAATTAAGCCGTGTGTAAAATCTAAGATCCGTGAATCTTAATGATATTCATGAATTTCTAAAGGAGTTCGTGAATATCATTAAAAACTGTTCGCGCGGAAAATATACAAAAACGGTGAAGGAATTTTTTTCTCACATCTCCAGCCATTTGGCCGGGAAATCTTGGAGCTATTAATAGTCGGGACCCGGTCCAATTAACAACTCTTTACTTTTGGGAATATGGCTATGAAGAGGGTATGAACTCACAACATTCTCAAAGCTTTGGAGGGTAGAACAATTAAGAAGAGTTTTTCTTATAACTACGGTTTATCCATCTACTTCTCCAGCTCCCTCCAGTGGGGGAGAAAGGGAAACAAAAAACTCTATTGTTAGCAATAGTTTAATTAGGGTCTATAGCCCAGATGTTGCCAAAGCCTTCCCTAATTACGTTTGTATTTTACACACAAAACTCCGAAAAGAAGGGAGTTTTTCGCCTAAGAAACAGTAAAAACAGGAAGAATTGCCTTTAGAAACAAAACTCAGACAAAAAAGGGAGGAAAATTATTCAAATTGTTCGCTGTTGCATGACATAACTTCTATATTTAATTTTTAAAATGTGTATTTTTCTAAGAATATTCTTTTCTTGCTTTCTTTTTCTAGTTTCCTCACATATAAAATATCTTTAAGTAAAAATTTTAACCAGAATCGTCTTTTAAAGAAAAAGGAAAATGAACAAATGCTGCTTCATGGCGCTTTTTAGTAAGTTCGTGAAAGCTAAAGAAAAAATTATTTTGAACCTATGCTGAGAGGCCAGTAAAATGAATTAAGTTATTTAAAAACTTGAATATCATTTTCGATATTCTTTTCAATCACAACTCTTTCGTAATGCAAATCAACTCAAAACTAAATTTTATGTACAAAAATACTGAAAGTTACTTTAAAAGTAAATTAGTCTTAACATAAATATTAAAGTCTTTGAATAATAGCCTTAAAATAAATATTAAAGTCTTTTAAAATACTATTAAAGTCTTTAAAATAAATATTAAAGTCTTTTAAATAATTATCTTTAAAATAAATATTAAAAGTCTTTAAAATAAATAGTTGAAGTCTTTAAAATAAATATTAAAATCTTAAAATAATTAGTCTTAAAATAAATATTAAAATCTTTAAATAATAGTTCTAAAATAAATATTAAAGTCTTTAAATAATAGCCTTTGAAATAAATATTAAGTCTTAAAATATCTTTAATATAAATATATATTCCGAAAATGACGTTTGATGCATAATGAAAAAGTATGAAAATTAATTTCAAAATTAGTTTGAAAATAATTCAAAACCAATCATAAAGAATAGTTTAAATTGCGTCTTAATTTGACTTTAAATTTGTCAATAAATGTGCTACTAAAATTCAGTTTAATGATGCCACTGAAACAGATAGGCAAAAACTTCCGTTGGTTGGGGAAAAAAATAAGCTTTTGATCCTCAAAACTAATAACGCTTGATTTCAGAATCGCAAACTGAGCAGGTAATTTACTTTCTACAGTTTTTGTTCATTTTCTTACAATTTCTACAATGCAAAAAAAGTGTTGCCAAACTATTTTTTTGCATCACACACACTTCTGTGAGTTTTTGTCTATTTTTTTCGCTGAGGTATCTCCGAAGGCGCTAGCAAACAAACCTGGTTAAAGGAAACATTAACAACTCCTCCGCTAGAACACATGCCGGTTTAGTGATAAACTGTACTCGAGTGATAAACTGGAGTCCAAATATCATTAAATCTGTGTCCGCTAATGGAAAATCAATAATATTGAATGCCCGCGCCGATTCCTCCAAATTCGTAGAGTTACGTTCTTCCAGTTCACGAAATTCCCCAAAAATCTCCATTAAAAAAAGAAAAAAGAAAACATTTCTAGAAGCTTCTGGTACTTAAAGTATTTTTCGATTTAAATGAAGGGAAAAAAACGAAAAAATTGGGGGAGGTGGGCTTTAGTACCCCGCGAAAAAAATAGACCCCCTCCCTTCAGAGTGGATGCAAATAAAGAATCGTTTGGCGATTTCAAATGACTTTGGGGTTCTTCCCCCCCCCCCCTTCTTTTCGAGTTCTTTTGTTCTAAGGGCTTAAGTTTTAAAACGCTGCATTTTAAAAAAATTAAAGGGGAAAATTGCTCTGTCGATAAGTTCTTTGTTTCGGGGGTTGTGTCCTCATGATTCTATAGATAAATAATGGTACCTGTTCCATTTTTTACAAGTTAAAATTCTTTCTCGCTCCCTATTTTATTTTAATGTATTTATTTCCTTTTTTTTTAATAGCCTGTATATTTCACAGATCTAAATTTTTTAATGGCCCCTTTAGCCCCATGTCCCAAATGTGACAAGTTTTGCCGTTTAAACTTTTTATTAACTTGTTTAACAGTAAACAGATTATGCAATTTTAAAAATACTAGCGAAGACGTTTACTTATTATTAATGACAACAAGAATTTTAATATAATTACGGACTCCCGAATTCAGATACAATTTGTTAGTGGAAGACCATTACAAAGGTATTTTGAATGTTAATATCAAATAATATTAACAGAAACTATTTTTGATAACTTTCCAATGTCGATTTCAAAGGGACCTTTGCGTCCAATTTTTTCCCCAATGGGGGAAAAATAAACAATTAAATAAGCAAAATATTTTACGCAATCACTTAAATATCATCGATTTTTAATCCCTATTTCAAGGTTAATCCCTAAACCAGCAATTTTCTATCTACGCGTCTTAGCACCTTGGGGTGTAGCTGGTTTCGCACGAAGACGTCTAGACGTTGACTAGTATTTATTTATTTGTTTGTTTGTTTATTTATTTTATTTGTTTTTTGTTTGTTTATCAATCAATCAAGACGCATACAATTTGGAATACAATCACGGTGCCTCCGATCTTAGTGATTTTACGGTGATTAAGAAGAAATTCGACATTATTATCGGCGGAACTATCCCTATTCTTCTAATAACAATGTCTAGAAAGAGTTTGCGACTTACTATTATCCTTTTTTTTAATCGATTTTGATTTAATCATCTTTTATTTATTCGATTTTGATTGATGCTGGCTTGAAGCAAAATAAAACCAAGCTTTGGTTTGCAAAATCAAAATGGTATCGTTTTTGACATCACTAAAGGTTTTGGCTAAATTATCTTAGAAGAAATTTCTAAGACGACCCTATTTGGATACGCCATTAAAGAAAATTACTTAAGTGATTATCATATGATATTAAAGTTCTTTACACTTTACGACTTACTGACAGACTTATTGATTTGCTGACCTACTTAATAACTGACTTACTTACGATGTTTACTTACACACTCTCGTTCATTACTGAAATAATTAAAATTCAGTAGAAACTACTTTTTCTAAAGCCTTTGGTGGAGATCTGGCCTCTCCAGGTCTCTTTTACTCTCGAACAAACCTGAAACGTCGTCTTACAGGTGGATTAGCTAAACCGTGGTCCACGCCCCCGACCCAAACACCGTCCCCGATTTGGCGAAGTTTATTCATATGTTGTTTTAAGTTCACTTTTATCAAGATATTATCATTTTGTTAAAGCAAAATATTTTTCTCGTTACAAAAATTTAGAAATTTAGAAGTTAATGTAAGAACAGGGTCCCCCGAATGGGATAAGACGGCCCTACAAACTTGTTTAGTAATCTGATATTACAAATACCCAACATGGTCTTTATCGCGAAATTTGCAAGTCCCTAATACCTGGTTAAACAGACAAATTATGAACGGCAGAGCTAATGATCAAATTTCAAAACTGATGCAATTATATAATTTCAATCAATCACTCAATGTCAATTGCACCTTGAATTCCCACTGTCGTTCGCATGTGCGTTGGTCAATACGTACCGTAAACCATTACTGAGAATAAGCTTGAAATTTTTGAGGAAATTGATTTGCCTGGCGCGGAAATGTTAGCGGATTTTTACCTATCCCTTAAATTTTTCTTATATAACGTATAAACCAGTCAGTCAAGCAAAGAAAAGTCTCCCCTGATGGATGTCTACTGTACTAGGATTTCATCAGAGAAAGGGTTCAAAAACTTGACTGCCCTAGCTTTTTCTGTTATTTAGTCATATTGACTGCAGCGATTTTTTAAGGTATTTTTTTACGGTATTGTAATAGATTTGAAGAAGGGTGTCCCTTTATTTCTATTAAGAACTTTCTGTCGAATCTTCCTTAGAGGATGATCTCTTAGTTTAAAATTTGATCTGACATTCTAGCTCGACCAACTGGTATTCTGTTTTTGCATCCATGCGGAGCCGTTTCTATGTGTTTTGACTCCGCCTAGACGAGAATTAAAAATTGCCGCCTCCACCTTTTTAATCCCATCACTTTTTCGACTATGTCTCCCTCTCTATCACCAACATCCAGCGGTACAACAACGTAAATGTTCTATTATACTTTTAATCATTAAACCCGTTAATTATATTTATATTTTAAACTTATATTAGTTATTTTGTAATATTAGAATATTGTGAATAGTAAAACAATTGCTACATGTTATAATTGTTTAATTTCAACATTTTATATTTTTGAAAACTGTAATATTGACGGAGTAATATTTCAAAACACAACGTTGTATTATCAGAGCTAGAAGGCTTAAATGCATTAAATATAGAAGAACTTGTGTGGAAAATTAAACAATGAAACACGTCAAAATAAAGACTTATTAAGTAATTGTTCCGTATGCTTTTGAAAACAATTCGATGTTTTAATTTTTCCTATTTTTCATTTTTTCTTCGTAGTAACGGCCCTGCGTCTATGTTAAATTACTGCTAGAAACAAAAAATTTCTAAGAACATGGGAGAGAAATGTCCCTAATAAAATGTATAGAACAATTAAAGAAAACGAAGAATTGAAAACTGAAAGTAACAATGAAATATACCAGTCATATGAGGATTTTGAGGTTGAGAAATAAATAAAGACTTAGATAATTCAGATGTGTGGAAAAGAGTGGAAGCTGTTAGAATAGTGAAGAAGTGGTTATGAGGATCAACGCAGAAAGAAGAAATATGTAATATCCAGAAAAAAAAAAAGAGTGTTATGGAGAAAAACATCAGAAGGATAGAAATAAAACAATGAAGAATGAAATTTGTATCAAAGGTAGGAAAAACGTGTTTAATAGGAGTATAGACGACGAACGTTAAAGACAAGTGGGCGTGTCTTTTAATGACTGTAACGCCAAACGGAAAAAATGAAAAAGAAGAAGATATTTTATTAAATGTTTATGTATATTTTATCCGTTCGATGCGATAAGTTGTAACATCGCATCCGCCCTCTGCCAGAAAGACCTTCCCCTACAATGTCTCAGACAACAGCTTTAGAAAAGGGACAAAGAAATATCTCAGTTCAAATTTACAGAATGTCGTAAAAAGCAGGCCATTGCGGTCGTTATGGACAATACTAAGTTGATAATATACTGTGTTCAACTTCCTCCTTTCTTCTCGTGGCGCTATAGCCCTTAAGAGACCTAGGTCTCCTTAGCGATCGTCGAGATTCATCCATTGTCTAAATCTTTCCTTCTCTAATATTTTTCTCCTTTTTTTTTCATTTTTTTCCAAAGATCTTCCTCAACTCCATCCATATACCTTTTCCCCAAGACACTCCACTTCCCTTCTTCTCTTTACGCCCTATTGTTCCGTTGGTTATGAACACCCATTGGTCTAATGGTTATTAACGCCCATTGGTCCGTATTTATTAACGCCCATTGATCCGGTGGTTATGAACGCCCATTGGTCCACCCGGCTGGGTTCGTCTTCCGGTGAGCTTGGTGATACGGAAATGTGTTGTGGTACGGAGTTCATCTTAAGCTGTATATTCCGTCCAAATGATCCATAGTCCAGTATTGGGGCCACTGCCAAAGAAGGACCCAGGGCCTAATATTTATTCGGGACCCTCCTCTCTGCACACTCACAACAATAATAGTCGATAAATAAGTAACAAAAGCAAACATTTGTTATATATATCACCTGCATAATCAATAGTTTAAAACCGTTTTCAATGACGCCTAAGATATAATTAAGAAAAAATGTAATATTAATAAATTACTAAATTATAATTAAAAAATGGATTTCATAATGACATTTTAAACGTCCTAAAAAAGATCACACGCAACATTTTGGGGCCCCGTGGACGCAGCCCCGGAGGCCCGTGCGTTAATCGGGCCCTGATTGGGGCGGGACATAACTTAAACTACCTTATTCTTTCCTACTTGGCTTGCTCTCATAATTTTTTAAACCAGCTGTTCTTAATCTGTGCTCTTCGAAGCTTTCTTCCTCCGCGAAGCATCTCCAGGTGCTCTGCGAAACCCTTATTGCTCCGTGAAACATCTCCAAGGTGCTCTGCGAAGCATTTATTGCTACGCGAAGCATCTCCAAGTGCTCTGCGAAGATATTGGAAAAAAAATATAATAAACGTAACAAGATCACAAAGTTGCGAATTTGTGCGTCCATGATCTGAGGGTGGGTAGTGAGTAGAAATTATTTAGTAAATAAAATGTTTATTTATTTATTATTTGTTTATTAGTAAATAAATCGCTAAATAATTGATTTTATTAAACATGACCTAAGAATGCAATGCTCTTCAAAAAAATTCATGATAACATAGGAAGCCTATTTACATCATCACTTCTTCACACGGTAGTAAGTGAGCTTAAACTTTCTTGATTGACGATTACTTTGTTTTGGAAAACAAGTTGTACGATGAGCATTGGCTCATGAAATTGGCATATTTGACAGAAATTTTTAAAAATGCTGATAAAATTAAGCCTTTCACTTTAAAAAGAAGCAATAACTGATTCTAAATCTAAAAATAAAGTACAAATGTTTAAAAATAAAATCAAGTTTTGCATGAAATCAATGAGAATGATCTTGTTGTGGACATCTTCTGATGAGATGGAGAGACCACGGCAGGATATCCATCAGACAGCCCGTATTCCTCAGTTTACTTGATGATGAGGGAGAAAGAATAGCGATGAATCGTTCATTTCCAGTACTCTGAAGTGATATAAATCCATATAAAAAAATCTTTGTTTTATAGGCCAATAAAAATAAAATAATTGTTCCGCGATTCATTGAATCTCTAAAATAATGTGAAATCGAGACTACCAAGCTGAAGACTACGAGTTATAAAATGTGTTACCTAACTGGAAAAGACCTTCGTTACAAGCTAGCGCTTTCTTTTCATCAGCTGAGTCGGTTTTTCGACGCGATTTTAGGCTTAAATTGACATACTCTACCCAACTTTCCTATTGAAATAAAAACATTTCTGTCTTAAATCAAAGAATTCAATGTGTACAACTTAATAACATCCGCAATATCGTGCGAATTTCCTAAAATATAATTACCATTATTATTAAAACTAACTTGCTCCAAAAAAATGGGGAACTTTTGAAATGGCGGCGATTAAATATTTATCTCTGAAAACAGCCCCTTCCCAACGCAATTTCCCTCTAATCGTTTTTGTCGTTAATCGGCAAAAAAGGGCCAAAAGTGGCAAAACCATAAAAACATCCAATCCCCCAGGACCGATCATTCTGGATAACTCAACGACCCAACTGGGGAAAAAAAATGGCGGAATAATATTGCGGTAAAGGGATATGGCGAGGAAATAAGAGCGCCAACATTTTTTCAAACGTATAAAATTTGCGCTTATCTGTCGATTCATATTAAGCTTTTATACCTTTCAAAATTAAGCTGAGATGAAACCATTCCGTAACTGTTTCTCATTTTACACGGCGTTTTATTCGTTTATATTTTACCCAAACTGCGCCAAACGTTTGTTCGTTGATGATGCGAATAGCCAAGCTTATCGCCAAACCCTTACAAAAATGGCGTAAAAAATATTCGTAGTTAAACAAACCAAAGGTAAAACAAAAAGCAAGTATATTTTAACGTAAGAACATTTGAAAAGGTTTCCAAGACCCAGGGAACCTTGACAAAAAAAATGAATCATGTTGGTGAGAGGAACCCCAACCAAAATTTTGCGGAACCCGTGTTAAGCAAGCTTCCTATGCAATGTGAGTAGAGGGAAACTGAGAGTTCTGCATAACTGGCGCGAGGTGGCGGGAGGCCTGGGAGATGGCACGGGTCTGGGAGGTTGCACGCCTGGCGCAGACAGGTTGCACAGGCGGCGGGAAGTTGCACGAATGTTTGCGCCTTGGCATTTCGTCACCAACACATCCTGATCCCCCGCGCTTAGAGATCTGGTTCCAACATCCGGTTACAATTACCGGTTTCGCTCTTTTCTAGCTAAAATATCACGTGACGGGATGAGTCTGCTTTTATTCTCATACCGGAAAAATTGCTATCTAACTATTTTCCTCATATCTGAACCCCACGTTTTTCGCTAACCATTGGCAACACCAGATATATAGCGGTCATCTTACGATTTGAAGTCACTTTTTCGCCGAGAGTTTACAAGCTTGTTACTCATTTTGTCATCTCTTACTTATTCGACTTCTTCATTCAACGCATTATAATGACTTCCAATCAAGTAAGTACGCTCTTCTTATCCTAGTTTTCTATATACTAATTATTTTCTTAATTAACTGCTTGTTTTAATTTTCTCAAGTTTAACTAATACCTTTATTTATTTTTCAGCTAGCTTATTATTTTCTCTGCCGATTAATATCATAATCCTTCCAATCATATTTTTTAAACATATTTTATCACTTTCTAGATTTTTTAAAAACTAATTAAAACCCCTTCTATTTTAATCCTTTCGATGATATTTTCTAAACTAATTTTTTCTACTTTATCCATTCCTTTATACGCTAATTATTTCCTTGATAATTTTTTTGTTTTAATTTTCTTGAAATCAACTAACGCCTTAAATTCTTTTTCAGCTAGTTTATTATTCACTTTTCCGATTAATATCGCAATCCTTTCAATCATAGTTTCTAAACAAATTTTATCACTTTATCCATTTTTTAAAAGCTTATTATAATCTTTCTATATTATAGGAATTTACGTACGCTAAAATCACCTCAACTGAAGCCGAGAAGACCCTCGCTGATTACGACGACATTGATCTGTCACCCTGGGAGTACATGGATTCGGTAAGTCATTTTTCTTTCAAGTGATACATATAAGCTTTAAATTTATTTAAGATACTCCCGCTAATCCCCATATTATAATATTAATTATCCGCGAATGATGATATGCTAAAAAAAAGTCTAATATGCAAAAAAAATTTTATTCAATATTTAAGCCATCGTGTTACAGATTTCTTACGAACTGACAGAGATTTTCCTATCTGTATAACAGATAATCTCTTTTTTATACAATGAACCATAATTCTTAGCACTTTTGATGTTAGATAGTATTTTTTCTTTGCGAATATAATTAAGAGGTAGATTATTTTCTTCAATAGCATCTACAAATTTGTCTGTCGCTGGAAGAGATCTATATGACTTCTCATTTCTTAACAAACTGTCGATTAAATCATTTACATTTGAAGAGGGTGTTACATGTGTTTTGAAAATAAGTTCACCATTTTCTGTCCATGAAATAGCATCGCTGTGCTTCTTCGAATAATCCACAATGTTCAGCTCAGTACCGCGAATAGACTTTGGGACGCTTCGTAGAACTATTTCTTCAGTATTCGATGTTCGCGCTTCTGGGACCCGTTCGGACGTGTCACTTTTTCCCTCTCGTACAAATCATGGTACATTAAATATATCCACGTTGGTTTTTTCTTGCAGCACTTGGTTATAACGCTGGATTTTCACATGATCCTCATCAGTACTTTCTATGATTTCCTTCACCTCCCTATCCAATTCCGTCAATTGTTGGTCGCTCAGAGTATGTCGGGAAAATCTTTCTTGCGGTATGAGTACCAGTTCCCGAGTATATGCTATACTATTTGGAAAGAAGCGTCGTCAACACACTTAGAGCCACAGGAATGATTAGTCCTAGGAAACCATCTTTTTGTACTAATATACGTCGTTTCTTGAATAGTGGTATTTTTATCAGCGATTTTGCGAAGCGTGATTCTATGTTTTCGTAACTTTTCTTTCTGTCCTTTGGTTAATGGTACATTTCCCTTCATAGTGTTCAAAACACACTCACAGATTGCTTTTATGCCAGTAATGGGAATCATTTTCAATAAGCTAGCTCAAGATTTTTCCGGACATACACAGAGGAGACGTAATTGTTCAAGCTCCGACCTCTTTAGCGTCATTTTCTCAAATACTTTCTCTTCTTCCAAATCTTCTTCTTAAGTACTTTGTCAGAAACGGCTTTGATAAACGATTTGCACTTGGTGGGGGAGAATATTCGTGCGCAACCGCTTATCTTCTTGTGTTTCTGGACGCAAATCCACGAGGAGGCATGAAAATGGGGTCTCTGTAGCGTTCTGAAACGCTTCCTGGAAATTTTTTGTCTTTGTTGGATACAGCTGACGACCTAAACACATGATTTGGGTTAGATCGTGACGCGATTTGAATAGGAACATATAATGTGCATTGAGAGAGTATTTCTCTCATTTGAGATCCCTTGTGAAATATATTCTGAGAAATGAACATCACTGTTAGGTTATGATGGTGAATTCCTCTGGTAAAGATGTTCGTAATCCTCTTATCGTTCCCACATTCCACCATCAAATCGTCGATAACGAATAGAGTAAGAGCATTTAGATAATCTTTAAAATCTGAAAGTAATCATTCGACAAACGTGACGTCAGCAATTTTATAGTAAAGAGTTTGATATATCCCATAGAACCATACAACATTAGCTGGTGCCACATTGAAAATTTCTTGTCTATGTTTAAGGAAATCGCGTACAAACAAGCTTTTTCCACTTCCCGTGGGTCCACAAATTAAAATCGTAGACGGATGGTGGATTCAGATGGGCTCCATAACTAGAAATAATGAAGATAGGCGTGTACAATTGATCTTTATAACAAATTTTATTTTTTCAAAAAGTATGAAATTTTACAATAATCCCGAACTTTTATTTTACAAAATTGTACACTCGCACGTCGTTGACTGAACATTTTACCTGAAATGTGTTTACAATAGTCTTGAGGCTTTCCCCGCGACATCTGGAATAAATATAAAAAATACAATATTGTCCCCATACGGATGGATTGGTGCATTGTATTATAATTCCATAAAGCAGGGTAGAAACACACACTAAAACATTTGTAATTACAACACAGATTGCAGAAAGCTTTCTGGTTAGACATTACACCATAGAAGCAGCGTAAATGAGGAAGGCGACCGCCAGACCCAGCATCATGGGGTCGCTTACACGTCACATGATCAACAAACCGGAAGGAAGAGTCCACTATACAGATAGGGGTAAATCGCCGTTGACACCGAACACAGATACGAGAACATACATATTCTAACACCCCCTCACAATGCCGACGCAATTTACCTGAAATATAATTCAATGTCTTCAAATCCTAACGTTTTCATATATTGATAATGTTTACAAGATGACAATGCCTTTGTCAAAATATCTGCACCCATTTTATTAGTCGAAACGAAACTCAAATTAATTAGTTCGTTTTTTAAAGGCAACCCTTACAAAATGATGTCTGATATCTATATACTTGGTGCGTTTGTGAAAAACAGATTTTATTGCTCCACTGTTGTCACTGAACATTTGGACTTTATCAAGCTTGGAGTCGCATAATTCATCAAGTAATTTACTTAGATAAATGGCTTCTTTTGTGCCATCTGAGAGAGCCATGTATTCGGCCTCTGTAGAAGATAGAGCAACCGTACATTGTTTACGACTTTCCCATGTAACGTACTAACACTTAAAATGAAACAATATCCAGTATAGGATTTACGATCACCAGGACAATTAGCCCAATCAGCATCGGTATAACCAAAGAGTTATTCACAAGTGGGTCTAAAGATCAGTCCATAATTGTTTTCTGAAGGTAAGGTAACACATGTTTTGCAGCTGTCCAATGAGTCTTATCATAGCAATTTAAGAACTAACTCAATTTACTTACAGCATTTGCAATATCTGGCCGGGTGGAAGTAGCAAAATACATCAAACCCCCAATCAACTTACGATAGGTCAAATCCTCTCCGCAATGATCGGCCTTTTTTAACTTAATGCTAACATCTATGAGACAATCCACAGGCTTAGCGTCAACCATGTCAAAACGTTTTAAAAGATCCTTAATATAGCTTGGTCGACTCGTAACTATACTCCCTTTTTTCTTGTCTGGAATTTATTCCCAAACGGAATTTTGCAAGTCCTGAATATTTTAGCTCCAACTCTTTTCCAAGATGATTTTTAAAACTCGCTAGTTTACTGGGGTTTTGTGACATAAGCAAAATATCATCAACATACACTACAATTACAGTTAAACCATTTTCGTCTTCGATATAGCATGCACATGGATCGGCATTGGTTTGCTTAGCTCCCAAGAGTTTCAGAATTTCATTTGATTTCGAATTCCAGCTTCGACCTGCCTGTTTCAAACCATAAAGTAATTTCTTTAGGAAAAGTACCTTATCACCTTTATTTAATAACTTTACCATATTAACCATACAATACATGTCTGGCTGTTCCACGTCCCTCTATTTATACTCCTCGTATGACCGTTCAGAGAGCGTTGCTCAGTCCAGACATGCGCATTTTTTCGCTGACTTTCCAATTATTTGCATGTCATACTCTGATTTATATTTTCTACAAATTTCAGTTGAATCGGGCAATACCTTCCTAATGTTGCAATTTTCATAAATATGAATGTATTAAGCTATTATAACTGTGCATCATAAAATATTATATAATATTGTAACCATGTTATTATCGTCCTACAGCAATTAAAGAGTATCATAGTCATATAATAATATTGTATTATAGTTATATAGTATCATAGTTATAGAGTTATATAATATCATAGTTATAAAGTTATATAGTATCATAGTTATAAAGTTATATAGTATCATAGTTATAAAGTTATATAGTATCATAGTTATAGAGTTATATAGTATCATAGTTATAGAGATATATAATATACCTATATATAACCTATCAAAATATATTGCACGTCTACTCTCTCCTATAATCGGTAATAATGACTACACTCTTTCTACTAGCCAATCCTTCTGCACCTCTTTAAATAACCTACAACTTGACGACGACGACCTCATGGTCTCATTCGATGTAATTTCTCTCTTCACTTGCATTCCCACATCACTTGCAATCGACACCGCACTTACACGCCTCCAAAATGACACAACACTACATGAACGCACTTTACTAACACCTCATCACATCTGCACATTGTTTAAATTTTGTCTGGACTCGGCTGTATTCTCCTCAAATGGTTCTATCCATAGACAAGTTTTTGTCACTGCCATGGGATCCCCGGTCTCAAGTGTTGTAGCTAACTTGGTCTTGGAGTCATTTGAGGAAACTGCTTTGTCTTCACCGAATTTTAACATTAAATTCTTGAAAAGATACGTCGACGACACGTTTGTTATACTTAAAACTAATACACTCCAAAGCTTCTTCCATTATCTTAATAACTTAAATCCACATATAAAATTCACATATGAAACAGAACAATAAACTCCTTTTCCTAGACGTTCTTGTACACAGATCTCACGATAACTCTATCTTCACCTCAGTTTACCGTAAACCCACACATACAGATATCTCGATTTTAA
>QLNU02014176.1:153493788-153535699 GCA_006491805.2 Dysdera silvatica
TTTAACAATCACTGCACAAATGAGTTTATATAAAAAAAATTAATGCAAAAATTTTCCACATGAACTTCTATATATTTTTACCCTGGATATTTATTCTTAAAAATATTTTTAATAATAATTTAATGATGTTTGTATTCTCTCAGGCAATCAACGATTGATTGGCGTTCATTATTAACGAAAACATCTCCATTAACTTCGTTAACTCGTAATTCAGTTCACCGCAATTTAACTTAAATTTTTAATGTAAAAATATGAATTATTACTTTTTTTGCAAACATTCCTATTCCGCCTGAGGCGTCAATATAGAAAACTGCATTAAAGTCCCTGTTTGATGTTCAGGTGTGTAAATATTTACATTAGCCTCAGATTCAGAACGAAATCGATGACGTTTTCCTAAAACAAACATCATATTGTTTACAGTATGAACTGAAGCATCAACATTTCGGTACAAGAAATTTATCTATTTAAAACTGACAACGTTAAGTCCGTTTGCGTCATTACAGAGAACCAAATGAATAAAGAAATAACACTTTCGGGTTTTAGTTCCAATCGACGCAAATCGATTAAATATCGATTTTCAAGCGATTTGCCCAAGTAGATTTTAATCGTAATCGAAATGTCAATTCATTGTAAAATCGTTTAGGGCTTCGATATTCTTATCGCTGCAGCATTTCCAAATTAAACGATTATAAAAATTGCTGTAAAAAATCGAAGTACACAAATTAAAGTGATTTACTGATGTATACGAAATGTTATAGAAGTACAAAACTTTATACATTTTCTACACATGGCATTTTCTACATATCATGATAATAAATTGTCGATTGTTAAGGTGATGGCGGTAATAGTGACTTTTTAATATTTATTCACATACATGTGCAAATTAAAGATATTCAGATATTTTTTCTTTTTTTATAGCAAATTCTTTATATAAAGTACCACTAATTAATACTGATAATACTAATTAGTAATACTAATAATACTAATTATTAATGCTAATTAATCATAGTATTGACATGTGTCGCATACTTATAATTAATAATTTACTAACGTTAGACATAAAACGCTAAATTATATTAAGTTTGACTATAAAATAAGTGGAGCCACCATATATATATAGAGAGAGAGAGATTTATTATCTTTTAACTTTTCATTCCAAACTGTGCAAGGCAGCTTCAGAAAAGAACAGATAACTAGGTTTTCCCTTACAACAAAAGCAAGAATTCAACTAAATTGTTCAGCTTCAAAAACTAATTCAACTATTTGGCGAGTTTATACTTGCTACAACAGAAAAGCATAGCCAAATATTTACAAGGAGATACCCTGAACAGTTAGAAACAAAGAGATAACATCCGATACAGTAGCGAATCCTCTTAAATTCAGTTTTCGATAATTCCATACAAGGATGTCGAAAAACCGTGTAGAAATAAATACGTAACACAATCACGTGATGTAATCACACGTGACCTAAATCTAAAAAAATATAATCCGAGTTTAGTTTTTATACAATAATTTTTGCCACCCACGTTTAAGTAGCTCAAACTAGAGCTTTTTTGTTTTTGGAGAAAAAGAGGCGCCGTCCTCATCCTGGATTCGAACCAGGGTCCCCGCGTTGTCTTGCCGACATCGACAAGTAATCTGAATTTGCATTTTCCTACTTTCGAACGATTTTCTAAACTTCAATATTTGTGTTGTGATTTCAAGGATACTATTTATTCTCAATTAACTTCTTTTGGCTTCATATATTATACTACGACTAATTATTGCTACCAATTTTCTTTCATACAGCTACGTAAAGCACTGTTGAAGCTTAACTCCACTTAATAGTTCTGCACTCACTTACTTCATTTTGGGCTGTACTCTTGTTTAAAGTACAGCTTTTCTTTTTCTTTACTTGACTGCTATTACTGGAAATATGGGTAGAGTGAGGTATTGCCATCTGTGTTATCTACAGGGTGAAGAAAAGTTGCCAGGTCGGAGAAATTGGTGTTGAATAGAAACGAAAAACTCACCAGAAACAGCAAGTTTGGAATTTGTGAAAAAAAATTCATACAGATGTCTGAGAATAATGAAAATCTGGATAATAAAAAAATAAATGATACAAAGAAAGAACAAAGGGAAAAATGGAGGAATGTCAGAACACCTTGGACATGGAGACAAGACATACGCAAATAATGAATGAGTTAAGGGATATAAAGAGTAATATGCTAGAGGACAGTAATGAAATGAAGGAAAAATATACCGAATTGTCCGATAGGATTGATAATATTTCAACACCGGTGAACGAAATGCAGACAGCCTTCAAAGACGTAACGAGAGAATTTGGAATAAAAATGGAGAAAAATAGAAAGAATAGAAAAGAACTGATGGATCTCAAAAATGAATTGTTAAACAAAACGGATAATCTGAAAGGAATGAGTAAAGAAAACAATCATAATATTCATACACTTATAGAAGAAAATGGAAATAGGATCGTAGATATAATATTGATCAGTATGTAAGAAGACAAAATTTAGTAATTACTGGTGTACCTCTACATAAAGACAAAAACTGTGAAGAAATAATAAATAAGATTTGTAATTATATGAATATTGAATTAAAAGAGGATGATATATAAGCTGCACGTAGACTTCGAGGAGGGGGTGAAAACATCATTGTGAGATTTACAAATGTTAAGAAAAGGAATAAAATCAGGAGAAATAGGAAGAAAAAATACACATAAAAAATGTGTCAACAGAGGGAACAGGGAGTAGACGAAACAAAATATATATAAATGAACATTTAACGAGTCTAAACAAATATCTATTAAATGAAGCCCTAAAATTTAAACGTGAGTATAACTGGAAATATGTATGGACTGTGTATGAAAGAGTAAAAATAAGGGGAAAAGAAAACTCGAAGGTATATGAAATACATAACATCAAAATATCGAACAACTAAAATGAAAAATCGATAATATACATAAAATACCATCAGGAAAATCAAGAAATAAAAATGGACAGCTAGAAAAAATAAAAGACAATAAACTATTAACGAACAACTAACTCAAAATCTTCTACGTGGACGCTCAAAGCTTAAAGAATAAAATCGCAATAACTGAAGAATAATCCAAGAGAATAATCAACCTGAAATAGTGATTATTACAGAGACATGGAAAAGGAAGGTATAAACCTGAATATCGACGGATATTACGAAAATGCAATGTTCAGAGTTAACAAAAAAGGAGGAGGTTTATCCATCTATGTGAAAAACGAAATTGACAATGAAATAATAGAAGAATCCTTAATCATGGAGGAAGTTGTGGAGATGATAGGGGTAAAAATAAGCGATTTAAAATTTTTGGCTTTAAATAGAGTACTACAGGGACAAATAAATAATTTCCTTGTAAACCTTGAAAATAAATTAAACATCCTTCAAAATAATTTTATAAATAAATATTGGTCATAGGGGATTTT
This sequence comes from Dysdera silvatica, assembly GCA_006491805.2. Classification (NCBI taxonomy): domain Eukaryota; kingdom Metazoa; phylum Arthropoda; class Arachnida; order Araneae; family Dysderidae; genus Dysdera; species Dysdera silvatica. The sequence goes on from QLNU02014176.1 coordinate 153,497,244, forward strand.
AATATCAGAATGGAAAATGAAAATTTAAACAAAGAAAAATTATTAGACCTCATGGCATCATCAGGATTTGAAAATAAAATAAACGAACCAACAAGGGTAGATGATAGATCACAAAGTATAATAGATTTGTACTTCGTAAACATACAGACTAAAGAAAAAATATGAAATACACATGTAAGTGATCATAAACCAATACTAATAAAATTGATAAATAAAAAAATTCCTAAATGACAAAATATAAAATCAAGAAGTTTTTTCAGGAAAAATATAGAAAATTTTTGTAAATTGTTAATAGATATCAATTGGGAAATACTAAATAATAGATCTGGGGATGAATTGTACGATAAATTTATGGATACATTGAGGATTGCCTACGAAAAATGTTTTGTATATAAGGAGATCAAAACAACAAAATACTTAGATAAACCATGGTTTGGAAAACTGATCAAAAAAAATTAAAAAGTAAAAATAAAGCATATATAGAATTTATGAGAACCAAAACCAAAAATGATTGGGAAATATTTAAAAAAAGAAATCTAGTAAATAAAATAATTAAAAACAAAAAAATATTCATTATAATAATATATTTATGACAAAAGATCCAAAAACATAGGCAAATGTAAATAAATTAATGGGAAAAGAGGTAAAAATTTAAATACAAAATTAGTAATAAATATAAATAATGTCAAAATAACGGACATACAAACTCAGGCAAATGCTTTCAATGATTTTTATATAAATACAATAGAAGAAGTTACACAATCAAATAATAATGGTGTATATATAAATTACCCACAAGCAGAATCACGAGAAAATAGCATGTATCTTGCATTCATTCGGTACATACATAAATGTATTTTAAATTATGATGTACGTGGCGAAATTGATGTGAATGAAGTATTCAAATAATAAATAAACAAACTCATGAACTTTAGAACTTTATCCTAATTTACGTTAAGCCAATGAAGCTCCTTAAGAAATTGGGGTCCTGCAGCGATGCAATGGTAACGCGTTTGCCCAACGTGCAATCATTCTAGTTTCGACCCCGAACTGTGCCAAAAAGAAACGAACTCTTACCGATTAACTGTTCACCTAAGCCAGGGATAATTTCCTGGGCCTTAGTAGGTTCGAATTCCTCGGAAATTTGTAGGGCCATGATCCTTACTGTACTTGTGTCAAACGAACACTCCTTCGGAAATTATTAAAAGGTCACGAAAGAAATGGCTATTACGAATATATATGCCTCGCCATTTTATTTGGCAATCCTTACTTTTGTCTTGTCGCAGTCGGAGGAAGAAAGCGAAAGGAAAAATATAAATTCTCAGTGGGAAAACGTCCGCTGCATTCGTTGACAAGGAGACAGGGAGATTTTTTTAGCCTTCACTAATGTCGATGATCTAATTGCTTAGCTAATTAGCAAATAAACCTCATTTAACCAATCCCTCGCTAATTAATTTTACCAAAAGTTCTGCGAAAAAACCTATACCCATATAATTGTCATTGAATAAATGCCTCATCCCCTTTCTTCGGTTTGGTATTTAGACTTTTGTACTGTGTAACGGTAGGTCCCTGTCGTCTGGTAATCGGTCAGAGTTTGTGCCAACAATGCCATTCCGGAGTGGCGCGGTTGGCACAAACTTCGACTGATTACCAGAGGACAGGGACCTACCATTTCAACTGATGTTATCTCGCTTCTGTTAATTGTTGTTTTATATGCAATTGAAAATGAATTGGAAAAATTGGCCGCAATACCGGCGCTGTATTTCCAGAACGCTTCTGTTAGATCATTGGCGAGAAGAGGATGTATAGCCAGCCCTGCATTGGCGCAGTCCCAGCGGCCACCCTTCCCAATGAAACTCTTGCACAATCCTCCTCCTGCATTGGCGCAGTGGTCTGGGATTACAGTGTTGTCTTTTAGGTGGCCACCTTTCCCATTCATGTAATGCCCAATCATCATCATCATCATTATCATCGTGGCTCAGTGGTGACGCGCTCACCTAGCCTGCTTCCAAGTAAACAAAAAAAAAAGCTTTCCTATTCATTATTGCCCGAGGGTTTGTTTCTTAATTCTTATGAGGTTCGATTTCTTCGAAAAAATGCGTTCATTGCCTTAGTTTGGTATGATGGTAACGTATTTATCTATCGGGTTTTCTTTAACCCGATGTCGATTCCAGTGGCGGTCCTAGGCTGAGGCCGGGGGGGCCATGCCCCCCCCAAATATAATCGAATTTTATCATTCTGCCTATGTGTACGGGCATCCATGCACATAGACAGGAATCTGTGTCCACCAAATTCTTTTGTCCAGAACCGCCACTGTTCGAGTCCCTAGTGATATAGTAGAATGCGTGCCGCTTTCCCTTTTACCATCGTAGCAGTATGGCCTTTGTTGTCCTTTCGTCATAAAAAAAAACAAAGGAGAATTTTGTCTCTTTCCCTTCGATAGTCTTCAGGGGTGATTGTAAGTCCAAACCAGATTCCCTGAACATACCAGAAAATTCCCTAAAACGTTATGTAATATTTTTAGTAAAGACACTGATTTCCACAAGAATATAAAAAATTATAGGAAACAGAACAAAATTTTCACAATTTTTTTAAAAAGAAATCCCGGAAGAGGCAAGTTGAAATTCCCGGAATTTACGAAAATCCCGGAACACAATCAATCCTGTATTTAGGTTAGTGTTTTCCAACCACTGAACCGCGAGGTAATGTCCTTCTAGTCTTCCAGGACTTTTTCATGAATAAATATTTTCCCGTGGTAATATTTTGAGGAGGAGAATAATAGTTGTGAATACGCCAAAAAGCCAAGGTCCAGAACGCCTGAATAACATCTGTACAGCCGGGGACCAAGACATGTCTTTTTAAATATGTGAGTATTCATGGATGATCGAGAATTTTCAGACATCGAATCCTTTTAGCAATCGAGAGGGGGTATACTGCTCGTTATGACCGAACATAAAAAGTGCCTTCAAGCCGATTACAATAATGTGAGGTTTGTCATCTGTTCTTAAAACTGAATGAAGTAACATCAATTGCAGATGTTATACTTTCGGCAAAAATAACCTGGTACAGTGACAAGGTGCAGAGCTGTATGATTTCGCCAGTGTGATATAGTTCATCCTTTCTTACGTTAACAGAGTTAATAGAAGATACATTTTGTACATAAAACATTAAAATAATGCTCAAATACATAAAACATAGTCATATATGTGCAATTAAAAGCTGGTATTTATTAAATTTAGGAAAAAGACTCATTATAGCGAGCGCTGACGTCATTTAAGTAACTGACCACTCAGAGGACTTCGTTTGCTTGGCGGGAAATTTCGCGCCTGGAATTTTGGCAATCGCGTTTTTCTGCATTCCAAATTAGGCGATAAATAGGCTAATAATGTTGAGGGTTATCTCATTTTTCGTTAATCTGCGAAAGAATACTTGTTGCTCGGTCGTGAATAAGTCGCGGTAGCCTTAACAGTGTGCCAAGTTACATTTGCCGCGAATATAGAGACCAATCAGACAGAAATCGTATCAACAAAGTGTACATTAATAGAAGAAATCTACTGATACTCTTCACAATAGCGCCATAATTAATTTTGTAAGATATTATTACCCTTCACAGGGATAACACAATTGCCAAATAATGGTCAACACGGAAAAGCCTCGGGGGCGAGATTTTTGTGAGTTTTTCGTGGGGGAATTTATTATACAATAATTTCTGCCACCCACGTATATATTATAGCTCAAACTAGAGCTTTATTCGTTTTTGGAGAAAAAGAGACGCTTTCCCCATCCTGGATTCGAACCAGGGTCCCTCCGTTTAGCCCGGAGTGTCTTGGACCGCTAGACGAATGAGGACAGGAAACAACGCTCTCTTTCTCCGTATGTAAAGGTGTTAAGGTATTATTACCCTTCACAGCTTTAGCTTGAACTAAAATATACGTGGGTTTTCAAACATTATTGTATAATAATTAATTAATTATTCATACTTAAGGTATTTTTTTAATAAGAAACTTTAAAAGAATGGAAAGGTATTTACGATTAAATTCGTTAGGACCGGGTCCTTGTCTTATAAAAAAGAATTTACCGGACGGCAACCCCATAAAGGTTGAGAAACACTAATTCTGGGCATGCGCATTGCAAAAGTCGCAAAAGCCGGGACTGGTAATTCCAATAGAAATCAGGAAAAAAAGATGGAGTATCGAAAATTAATTTTCATGATTAATTTCTCCACGGCCTCCGTATTTAAATTAGGGTGGTTTCCATTCGGCAATTATAAGTAAGAAAAGTTGCATGCATTGCTGTACTCGGTAGCTTAGCAGGCAAGGCGTTGAAATGTAAACCCAACGGTCTGTGGTTCAATTCCAACCCGAGCATGTGGATAATTCTTTTACCTTTAAACTCTTACGCTTTAAAAAGATTGATATTGAGCAATGTAAAGTGTCCGAAAACAATTTTGATGACTGTACTCTCACGTTTTACTATGGTTGACGAAACAACTGCCACTACATTTTTCTTCATTTATACAATTTAGTTTACAGAACAAGGTGAAAAAAAAAGAAAACAATAGCAATATCATCGTACATAATGCATACATGGGCGCCCACATAGGGGCAGAGGGGCCTCCAGCCCCCTTAGCAATTTAAAAAATTGATCTGCTGAATTTTGCTATGCATTTACTTTCAAAAGTTTTACAGTCACATTTTAAAATAAGGTACTTTTAGCTCATTACTAATTGTAAAGTAGTATCGATTATTTTTGTAACATTTCAGTATCTTGTACGTTCACTAAAATGTTTGGCAGCCTTGAGGAAAGGTTAATAATTTTTCCCAGCCCCCCCCCATCCCCTCCACCAAAAACAAGTACTGATATGGATTCCCATGAATACATAACATATTAAATATAATCTCTCTTACCTGTAGGGTTATTGGAAAGAAAAAAAGCAGATATAGTAGCCAATATGGCTAGTTCTAAACATACGCCAAAGCCAACGGTCCAATAAATTACAGAGGGACTACAAATGACAAAAATGATATAATATTAATCTCTACATTGAAACTAGCTAAATTTTAAAGATACCAACGAAATATTAAAATAAATATGCAAATTAAACATGTGCATAAATCATCCTATATGTTTTGTGAAAAGGTATTCTTTGAGTTTAGATTTAACAACATTTCATCTGTATATTGACTAAAGGGGTCAGCAGAGAGTTCCATATCCAGGTAGAAGGGGGCCTTGCACTGATATGACCAAATAAATATCCACTAATAGCTTGGATTAGCACGAGATAACTACACCTCCCTGTAAAGTAACGAGTGCAACCAGGGAGTAAGCTGCCAAAGAGATTTTTGTAGCTTTTCGGCTAACTTGCAATTAAATGTTTTAGCCTGATCAGAAAAGTTGTTTTCAAGTTTAGAAGAAATTCTTGTCATAAATAGTCAAATCTATGCAAAGTTATTTAATTATTTTCATACTTTGTAACGAGACTATTGATTGCCGGTGTGTATACCATTCAAGACATGCAGCCTTGAATTCAAATTCCTTCCTCTCTGGATCATTTATTTGGAGCTTTTTGGTGAATTGCTCAGCAGCTTTTTCCAGCCAAATTTTGATTAACATCGCCTTTCGGCGGAAAAGCTAACGACACAGCTCAGTCCCTGGATGCTACTATGTTGAATATTAATAATAGAGGACAGAGCCGGATTTAGGGTACGAGGCGCCCGGGACACAACACCTTTTGGTGCCCCCTCCATTGGCGTAACTAGGGGGCTAACCCCCAAGAAAATTTCTTCTAAGCATTGAGGTATGCGGTTCAGCCCCCTAGAAAAAAGTAAGCCCCACCCGATCTGAATTCTATCGACTCCCCACCCCTTACTTAAATACGACGAAAAATCCCAAATTGTGAATAGAAAGACATTTATGATTACCTAAATTTTTATTATTATAAAATAATAAATTATTATTATAAAATAAAAATGTTATTATAAGTACATTTATTTGACAACAAATCTTTTTATTTTTTTTCCGGTATTTAGTGCCGAAAAGACCGTTTACGAAATTTTTTATATTTTCAAATTAAGATAAAAAGAGGGGGCGGGAATTTCGATAAAATCTTATGATAGGTAGAATATAACTAACTTTAAAAAATGTCCTCCGCCTTTTAAACTTTTGAGCCCCTAAAAATTTGACGCACTTTCCCAACGTGCCCACTGGCTACTGTTTGAAATGCCTTCAACCACCCATCAAGACCCTCATGATTTTATGTAGAATATTTTTAATTGGTAAAATGTACTGAAAATTATAAAATAATTCACGTAAAATTTGTACTAACGTACATGGCTATGTTCACCTCTATGTTATATGGGCTATCCTTGAATTTAATAACTTATACATCAGAATACATTATATCGTCATATATGATTTCGTGAAACATGCGCGTAGTTCACCCAAACTGACGCAAATTTTTTCACCGATTGTATTAATTTCCAACACAGGACCTGGACACAATCATTTAACTCCACTTCATTTTTAGTATGTATTAATATTAGTAGTAGGAACAGGAATAGTGGGAGAAGTAGCGACTATTTAAATGTGAAACTAAATGTGATAATGAAGAAGTTACCACACGTTGTGACATAAAACATGTTTGCCATTCATGGGAAGACTAATCATGAGAAGATCCAAATCCATTGCTTGTCATTTTTCTACTTATAATTGGTATATTAGTAGTCCAGGCATGGACGGATTGAGAATTTTAGAGGCCTCAAACACTTAGAAGATTTGGGCCCCACCATATACAATAGGCAGAGCCGAAAAGAGGGGGGGGAACAGGGGCTACAGCCCAGTGGCCCGCATGATGTTTAGGGGTCCGCGCTGGCAAGGCCCTATAATGTGGGGGACCCTGCCTTAAAAAAAATATCTATTCCACTGCTCAGGGAAGGGTTCGGGGGGCCTGCCTTGGCTCTCAGCGCCCCTGCCAATAAGCTAAGTTGACTGAGACCTACGGAAGATTTTAGGCAAAATGTTTACAAATGCGGGGATGAATTTGATAGCCGAATTAATTATTAATTTTGAATTGTTGCTTTTGGAAGCGTAACTAATCATTTCAGCTCTCCTTTTTGTCCAAAATGGAGAGCTGTCATGGACGCCGACTTGAGGGAGGATGAAAAGGCTCCAAATTCGAGAATACTTACGAAAAGACATATCTAAAATAACCTCCAGGGTCATCAAATTAAGAATTTAACAAAAGCATCAATATCTCTGTTAAGCCTCTAGTTGCGTATAGTAAGATTAGGTGACAAAATATCTCAGCCTACAGGTGGACAAATCTTAAAACCGCCTCTACCTATATGTATCTGATTCAAAGCACAAACTATAACAAACCGTATGTAAACTTTTATTTTTCGAAATAAATAAAACGCTCGGTAAAATGGAAAATGACGATTATTTTTGTATGCTTCTTTAATTTTTATTTAAAAAGTTTTCCAATATTTTTCTGATTGTAGAGTCTTTAATAAGATTCTCAGAACTATTCGTAACAAATCTGCCTGCATACTTAGCGGAGATAAGACAACCAAACTCTGCTTTGTAATTTTTTCATTTTTTGCGGAAATCTTTTTTGCACCATTTGAAGCTTTATGCCATATAGTCCATGGTAAATCCGGCAATGGAAAATTTCTGTGATGCCCCACTTTCCTTAATACACTAAGCACGTGCTTATTTTGCTTAATGGATATTCTAGCCCTGAGTTCAGGGATTTTCTGAGCCGGTGTTTCCTAAAATGCGATGCGTGAAATGCAGGAGTTACGTAAGCAATTTGTAAAACATCGCGGAAAATTTCAAGAGAGTGCGAATTCTGTAATCCTCATCCCCGCTTTAAAAAAAATCGCAATAATCCAAAAAAGCAAAAATCGCAATGAATAAAAAAATTGCAAATATACCTGTATATACAGTGGAATCTCGTTAATGCCATATAACTTTTAATAATTAAAAAAATAATGTAAAACAATCATTTAAAAAATGACCCTCAAAGTAAAATATACAATATTATCCACATTATAAGACGAAATAATTAAAATATTAATGGCTAATTAAAATATTTAGTTATTAGTCATTTTTCAATTCAATTTTTAATTCTCTCCCCCGTTTTTCAATTTCGATTTTTAATTTAAAATTCTCCGTGCATTTTTCAGTTACGGCTATTCCTTTCCTTTCCACAAAAGTGGCGAAAAGCCTTTGCGACAAATGCAAGTAATGGGCCAACATTTTTTAAACAATAATCACGTTTTGAACGTGAAGAAATGTTGTTTGCTTTTGTTGATCATGTTTTCAGGGGCGTATATAAAAATTAAATTATATAACTTAAAGTGTCAAAAGGAGAAAAAACATTCTAAATTATTTCCAAGTGAACTTGTTCAGGAATATAAGGAATTTTAAATTTTAATTGCGATTAATAAAACAAGACATATTTTATATCATAATATCAAGATCCCCTCAGTTTTAAATTTCATATATTTTCAATTTAGTATTTTGTAATATAACAATGTATGATGTGTCTATAATTTTAATTGATTCTCCTAAGTTGTATTGTATTGTACAAGGGGTATTCAAAAAGTAAGTTTCCCTAATTTTTATATCACATTACGCGCGATACCGAAAGTGTATGTGGGCAGAGAATTTTGGTTTGGGTTTAGTGGCAGCACTTAGATCTGATTTGGCGACCTTCAAGCGTTTAAGACTCATTTTATAGCTAACCGCCTAGAAGACTCCACATAGTTTTGCCGCCAGCTGTGAAATATGCAGTGCGATTCATTTTTTGACTGCAAAAAAAGGAATTGGCCGTGGACATTCATCGTTAGTTATTCAGTGTTTATGGTGAAGATGTCATGTCTCTGCAAATACTTCGTCGTTGGCGAACGATGTTCATTAAAGACAGAGAAAATGTTCACGGTGATGAACCTACCGGGCAACCAACGACCTACCGCCAAGCCGGCGCCATTCCTGCTATGCGGGGAGTCATTCAAGGAACGACAATGCACGCACAGCACTACTGTAACGGGCTGACCAGACTTCGTATTATTCAGAACAAACGGCGGGGGCTTTTGTCAAGAAAGGTTTTGATTCTTCATGACAATATCTGGCCTCATGCTGCTCAAGCAACGAGAAAGCTTCTGCAAAAATGGGAGATTTTCAAGCACCCTCCTTACTCTTCTGACTTTGCTCCAAGTGACTTTCATCTGTTTCCTGAACTTAAAAATCATTTCCACGGTCGCCGCTTCGCCAATGACAACGAAGTGCAAGAGGAGGTCCAAACTGATTTCAGAATTTGACGGCAGATTGGTATGAAGAGGAAATTAAAAAACTCTTGCCTGGGTACAAGAAATGCTTGAAGAGGGATGGAAATTAAGTTGTGTGGAAAATGGTAAAATAGTGTACAAAGGTAAATAAATATGTTTGGTAATTTTATAATTATTCCTCTGTTTTTCCTTCATAAAGGAAACTTACTTTTTGAGTACCCCTCGTACTTCGCGTTTCTAAACTGTGTTTTCAAGTTACTTAAAGTAAACTATGTTTAAAGGTGTTAATTTAACTGAATACCACTTAATGCGATATATGTATTAATCACTGGCGTATACGGGAGGGGGTGATGATTGGGTCATAACATCCCATTACAATAGAACTTTATATATATACCGAAGAATCAAAACATTATAACCACTTAACAGCGACGGATTTAGTGTAGCAGAAATTAATCCAATTCACCAATATACATTAAATTACCTATTTATTCAGTCAAGAAACCAGTCTTTTGGCGAGTATAGACGGTATTGCAACTTACTTTGGCAAATTAGCCTAGCTCTGCCTCACTAAAATAGTGCCACGAGCCGCCACTGACACCTACTTAATAGCGTGTTGCTTCATTTTAGGCTCTCAAAACATCTGCAACACGCCTTGGCATGAACACTGCAAGTGTTTGATAAGTAGCTGAAGACAGATGGTACCAAATGTGCAAACAGCAGTCATGAAATTCCTGGATATTTTGGAGTAGTGGATTTTGAGCTCTGAGCTTCATGATATCCCAAATGAGCTTTATGAGTTTAATATTCGGCGAGTTAAATGGCTAAAACATCAACTGAAATTCATCTGCATGCTCCTTGAACCATTGTAACACAATTCCGGCCTTGTGACAGGGAGCGTTGTCCTGCTGGAAGAATTCATTCCCAGTAAAGAAGACGGACGCCATGTAAGGATGCGACTGGTCTGCAGTGATGTTAAGATAGTCAACAGCTTTTATGGTTTGTTCTACCAAGACAAACGGTCCCAGAAACGCCCATGAGAAAGTTCCTCGAAACCATACCGCCGCCACCGGGTTGTTTATGACCGTAGTACACGTGTGGAGGAAATGTTCGCCCAAAAGGTAAGCGTACTCTGACGCGGCCATTGACGTAATGAAGCAAAAAACGTGACTCACCCGATCAAGCAACTATTGCGTTGTCTACTCACGATGTCCTGGGTCCACTGTAGGCATAAATGGCGATAACGATCAAGCACAAAAGAGAGCCGTCTTCTACAGAATCCCATATAAAACAGAGTTTGATGAACTGCGTGCACTGTAATCAGCTATCAGTTGAGTCTCCATTTTGTTTCACCAGTCTCTGACGTCCAGTTTCGTTAATGACGCGTAGACGTCCAATACCTTGTCGTCCACTACTGGTTTCGTCGTCATTTATAAACTTTGCATAGGTCCTAACAACGGCAGCTCGCGAACACCCAATGACCCGTGCAGTTTCGGACATACTTGTTCCAAGCCGTTGAACAATTACGGTGTGCCCTCTGTGAAACTCGCTTACATAATTAGCTTCACTCATCACAGACAAACGTGATCAAGAGAATTACGCCTCAACCACTGGTAGCCATCAAATACCCTTCCCACTTGCCCTCCAGACAAGCCTGGATAATAAATTCGCACACGATGGGGATGGTCATCATATTTGGCTCTTCAGTGTATATATATATATATATATATATATATATATATATATAGCTCTGTAAACCCCCTTATTAACTATTAACTTTCGGTATACACTAATGATATTGTTTAATGATGTCAATGTTTTAATAACGAACAATGGGATATCTTCATAACGTCTTACTGCAGAAGCATCCCGATTAACTGAAATAAAGGTGGGGGCGTGCCCTATTGCGGATAATCCGAAAATTCATTTTTCAGTGTAAATTTGCAAAGAAACTACAATGTTTATTCAAAAACAAGTTATAGTTATAACCTCACTAGTTTTCTCTCGTCATTCACTTAGCCTCCCCGCCCCCCAACATGGACTAGATGCCCTGGGTTTAACTATTTTAACAGCAGCTATTAAATCTTCTAACACATCTAATGACTGAGGGGACATTTCTATTTGTCGAGGCGAATTTACAGAAAAGATGCTCGACTGTGAATTTGTCTCAGCTAGGACATACCAGCCCCTATACAATGGAACCTTACCAGGACTATGCAGATGGCCATCAAAATGCGCCATTAAAGCCTCTCTGACCCAGAACTTTTCACGTCCACGCCAGGAGATTACATGTATTACAGTGGGTAAAAAAGAACAAGCTAACAAGCATTTTTTCTTGTACAGTAACCGCTCCCCCAGACTTATGTAAATTCACAGGTACGTAATAGATCTAGAAAATTACAACTATTAGTGTGTAATTAGTATGTCACAGCAAATGAGACGAAAAACAACAGGAAGTGATGCGGTAACAGGCAGTGAGTTTTGGGCAAGAGCCCAAAAGCTGTAACATTCAAATTGAAACCTAATAATTAGAAATAAGGGCTCTATAAACAATTCCTTCATTCCCCGACCCGTACTTCTTATATTCAAACAATATTCGTGATTGCCGAGTCTAGTATGCAATATTACATCGTGGGCAATAGTAGTCCATGCCTGGCATGGTTAGTTGTTTACCACCATTAGTGTTCGCTGTTTATTTACCCTTAAAATTGATTCGAAACACAAAACCAAACATCCTGATATAAATCTAAAAAATAAAGGTCTGTAATTACTTTAGAAGTAAAGTTAAAAATAATTTGTATGTATGAAGACTAGAAATTTGTATTACAATTAGCCAAATTAGCTGTCACGTGGGTTTTGTTTTTTAAACGTGTTATTTCAGTTTATTTTTATAGTTTATATATTTTTTATATAGTGTGTATGTAATATTTACAAATTCGATTTACAGTAAAAGCTCAACTATCTAGACCTCAATCATCTAGATCTTCTATAATCCGGACAAGCAGAGCTCGTCCCCCCCCCCCGTCTTTTTGAAACAAACGCCTCCGTGCAAAAGAGGAAAGAATGGAAGAGAAAAGGCTCCCATAATAACAAAAGCCTCTTCCACGCGACATGTGTCGGCTGGTCAGAAGGTTCTTGTTATGATGTAGTTTAAAACCTTTGAGGCGTCATAATTTTTTTTACACATATGCAATATGTTTAATGTACATCAATAAAGTTGTTATACCATTTTTAAACGTCTTGATCTTTTCAATTTTTCCGATTTTTTATTTATTTATTTCTTAATTCTATTCGATTATCCGGATTTCTCTGGTCCCAATTAGTCAGGATAATCTAGTTTCTACTATACATAAAATTCAAGTTACGTAAAGGTTTATGGAACACATTACTTACGTAACTTGGGGGATGACTCTACATTTTGCTTTTATTATTACATTTTTGAACAGCATTTATTTTTTAAGTTCGGAAATCACGCTAGAAAACAAATATGAGCGTTTTTGCTAAAAATATTGAACGGATGTCTACTTTAAAAAATGGCAATAAAATAAATGCGCAGCAGGCCATTTTAGTTAAACGAAGTTCGATTAAGCTGGATTCTACTGTATTACCTTTCTTTCTTTGCACCCGAATTCTCTTCGGGGCGAGTTATATGGCAGATGCTACAATATAGAGCTTTTCTGCCTAGGGCCAAAGTTCATATCACTAATATTACTCAAAACCTATCACTTCTCGTAATTCGTCAATCATTTTACTAAACAAATCTCTTAAAGTTTTAAAGTCAGAATACGAATGTAGTTCGAAAAAAGTTTGATTCCAAATAAACCTATACTGAAACCCTTTCTATATAACTCAAAAGTTCTATCACGATGTTTCTAAACTTTTCGGTTCTAAACCGATTTCTTATCAAAATTCTTCGATCTTTTCATTCAACTTAAATTTTTCCGTTATCAATCAAAATACAAATGCAATTCACAAATTCTCAAGACTCTAAGAAATCATCTAAATCACTAGCTACAAGTCCTTGTGACTCAAAACACATCCAGTACTACAACTGAAACTCTTCAAGTATTGCTCGAAGTAAGCTATTTACTTTTCGTACGTAAACACTGAATTTTTCTCTCTTTTAATCAATCGTACTTTGTAATCACTACGTTTCTAATATTCTCTAAACGTATTTCAATCGTACTTTGCATATTCACAGTATTATTTTATGCTTCAATAGTTATCGTCGTTTAAAACGCTAAATTCTTTCACTTGAAATCAATCGTACTTTGCAATCACTATATTTCAATGACTTTAATTTCTTCGAAAAACAGTAAGTTCTTTAAAAATCTCAAACTAATTATACTGACTTTGAAACTTGATAGTTAATTATCAAATTTAGTAGAATAAAATCATACGAACTAAAGCTGTTTTATTTCCAAAAAATCCATCCATACTACAAAGACCAACTGGCAGTTTAAAGAAACCATCCAGCACGCGATAAGTATTCAATCTTCCAGCGTTGCATTTAGTAGGACGACAAATAGCTTTGAAAGAACCGCGGAAAATTAAAAACGCAGTTTCTTCTACAAAATGATGATCGTACTTGAAAAATTAAATACTTAATGAAATAAATTAAAAGAACGCTCGTATCATTGAACGTGCGATAGGAAAGCACATCTATCACGTCACGCCTCAACGAGACCTGTCCCACTATTTCTACTGTATTACCTTCTCAATGTCTTAGGATTGTAAAAAACCCGGGAATTTTGGGCACATTGGAAACTTTGGGCATAGAAACCAAGATAGCTAGAATAAAGGACGTATGTCCCGTCCACACCTTTCTTCCTATTGGTCGATTCGACACGATCGATCAATAGAAAGTAAGGCGCGGACGGGACTACCTCCTTTATTCTACTTATCTTGGTTTCTTCCCATCAAAGTTTTCAATGTGTCCAAAATTCCCGAGTTTTTTACAACTCTGCTTATAGTAAACCAGTGGTTCCCAACTGGTGGTCCACGAGACTGTCATTATTTAAAAATAAAAATAATAAATAATTAAAAAAAAGACGCTTATAAAAATTATTAAAAAAATAAAACCAATAGTACATTTGGAATACTTTACAATCTGACAGAACTTCAGAAAACGGTTCGTATTAAAAGTAATTCGTCTTAACGAGGTTCAAATGTATTATCATTAGATTTCTCTGTTTCTTTTTTTTCTTCCAAAGAACGATTTTACAAACACATTTCCCCCCCCCAAAAAAAGACCCGATTCCCTTTTTTTATTAAGACCTTGTGGGAACCACTGTAGTAAACTGATCCTTGAGTTCAGAGACCAGAGCCCCCAGCTAGAAGGGCATGAATTGAGACTGATTCACTGGTTGCTACTCACAAAATCTTGAGATACAATCCCTTTAAAATAATCCATAAAAATTTTCTTTGGGGGAGGTGGGTAAAGCTCCAGTCCCCGTTACCAACCTGACTGCACTAGTATCAAATTTTATTTGCTATTTAAATATTTTGAAGTGTAGCCAGTCAATGAACTGGAGTCATAAGAACCGGTTATTCAGATATTTTTTAAAAAACGAGAATCACTCACCTGCTAACTTTTTTGCCATATGTTGAAGATGACACTTAGACCTCAAAGATCTACTTATTTTTTTTTTTTTTTTCACTCTGCAAACTCAATGAACTGGTTATTAAAATTTGGATATCAGGAGTATATGGCTATTTGATGCTTAAAATTTTAATGGTGCATTTGCTATATAGTCTGCAACTGAAATTTTCTTTCACACTTAACAATTCGGGCTTAGTTTCTCTTACTTGTTTTTATATTCTCTCTACCATTAAGCTCTATCCACTTTTTTTGTCTTCCTAATTTTTAATTTTTATTTTATTTTCCGCTTTTCGTTAATTCGTTAGTTCTTTAGAGTTTTGCAAGACATCTGAACAGGGCCTATTGGGGGGGGGGGAAGGGCTGCTTCCTTGGGCCTCAACTTGGTAACTCAATATATGTTAAATGTGTGTTTGAAGGGCCTCTAAAATATTAGTTGCCCTGGTCCTCGCATTTCCTCTGAAAGGCCCTGGATTCGAACTTCTTAAGGCCTGGGAAACAAACACTACAGTGAGCAGGTAGTCAACAGAGGGCGAACGATGTCTAACGTAACATCTCACTATATAAATATGCTAGCACCGAAATACTGAAGGGCCTACAAATAACGTGATATGCTCACACTAATAAGACAAAATACAAAAGAAATTAAGACCACCAAAACCACAAATATATTAAATTTTATTGGAAAATTCAACAGCCTTTTTTCAAAAATGAATTGTGTTCATGTAACAATTTTACCACTTGAATGTGATGATAATGGCATAAAATTTGATTCACGATCAAAATGCAATGAAATCTCTATTAAAGGACATCCCTTAGACGAGAACATCTACAGTCCCACTGTATCGTGGGCAGGTATTTTCTTCCCACGAATGAATTTTATAAAATAGAATCTCCTTTTTGGGGCACTTGTAATTTATGAAGTTTTTGTTTCATCACGTTTGGTGATAAATAATAAATGCCAATACACAGCGAAATGTCAATTACTGAAATTGACTGCACTCCAACTAAGATCCAGTAGTTGATCGATGCATCAATTTTACAAAAAATCCATAAATTACGAGACCCAAACCTCTTGCTTGAAAAAAATCATTTCCCACAAAGAAGGTAATTTAGGGAGTAAGAAAAAATGAGTGACATTTTAAAAATTCACACATTATGACAAAACACTGTTCCATTATACGCTTAACATACAGATATGATTATATAACAAACACAATGATATATCAGTAGTTAAATTTTGTATTCTCTCGGGAGATTTAAAATCGGCAGTTTTAAAACGCATATTCACGTATTATGAGCAACATGAAGCAAAACAAATGAATCAAGTTAGTTTATTTTTCGTCATGCAAGCACACAAAAAATGCATAAAATATTGTCTTACAGTTTACTTGAGTAGGGGGGGGGGTCCTGAACCTATGTTACTTAAGCAATCATACTGTTACAACCCAGCTTTTATATGTCTAGATTAAAATTATTTGTTAAGTTAAATAAATTGTAATTTGCAAATAAATTGTAATTTGCAGATTACTCGTAAACAAAGAGCTGATCAGTCTTGGAGAAAATTGTAACTTGGCACTTCATAGGGTTTGTAATTTTAACCCACCAATCGGTTACGGGAAAGAAAGAAAAAAAACGAAGATTAAAAAAAATTATGAATTGAAAATATCATTAACTGTATATAATTAATAAATATGCCAAATGTTAAGGGTAATTTACAAATAAAATTTGCTTTAACTCATGATTCATGCAAAAAAAAGTATTCTGTAAATTAATTATTTTAACTAATTAAACAACAATATAAATCAACGTTTATTGGCGTAGTGATACCAGCGCCGATGTTATGGCGTGATTAGATGGTGAAACGTTCGAAAGAAAATAAATATTTCTGCGTTCGGTGGGACCTGAACCCACCACGACCTTCCACTTGCTGGGCGGAGGCTCTACCCACTGAGCTACGAAGGTATATAATTTCTTTACTGAAGCCAGTTATTTCGCAGAATGGTGTAGTACATGGACTACTATTTAAACCAAATTGCAAAGAGACTGGTATTAAATTGATCGAAATGCCCGTTGCAGCATATGTATTTAAATAAATAGAACTCTATGCAGAACATTATGTAAAAAATTAAAAAAAATAACTAAACAATGTTATGACAAATTTATATTATAAATTGTCAAGTTAATGCTAACTTATTAATCAATGGAAACAAAGATTTTATCTTGGGAATTAATAAGTTTCCTACAAAAGAAATTAATCAACTTAGCCACAAATTTACTTTTGCACTGCTTACTGATTTTTGAACTCACTAATTATTCAACTTCGGAACAAATTTACTTTTAGATTGCATACTGATTAATTGAATTCTGGCATCACTGATCGATTAGTTTAACCACAAATTTATTTTTGTATTGCTTACTAATTGATTTCTTACATCATTAATTAATCAACTCATGGCCAAATTTACCTTTAGGTTATGCACTGATTAATTGAATTATTACAGAACTAATTAATTGGTCACTTACCTCACCAATTAATCAGCTTAGCGGCAAATTTAACTTTTGGATGCAGATTATTTGTTTGTTTTTTTATAAAGGCATAGCTGCCAACTTTCTGAGCTGGATTTCCGTAAACATTCAGTGGGGAGGTAGGGGTGTTGATTGGTGAATTTTTCAAAATAAAAATATTTATAATGAAAATATACAAGATTTTTACTATATTTTTTCATAAATTTATTATTATAATCTAGAAATTACAATAAAATACTTGGATTTCGGTATGAATGACTATTCTTTCAAAAGTAGCCCTTTCAAAAAATCTCTGGAATAACTTTTAATCACTTAATTTCACTGATGGCTTTTAAGTGAACTCATTTCGTTGTAGAGAGTGCATTTCAACTACACGACACAACTAGCCAAGCAACAAACAATTGCGCATCAACAGAAAGCAACGAAGTGCACACGGTTATGTAAAAACCACAACAAATACATAATAAAATTATTTTCTAGTGCAAAGACATCGAAGGTCATATCGGGTCTTACAATTTCAGGAGGAATTCAAACTTTAGACCTAGGGAACCAAAAAGGTGACAATAAACAGTTTGTGTTGGTTTGGTTGTTTGTGGTTTTTACGGCTCAAGGACTACAGTGGTCATGCTGCACTGGGACCTACTGTTTTCCGAGGAATTTGAACCTCTGGACCTACAATTATCCGAGGAATACAAACCTTTTAAGGCCTAGGGAACCAAACCCAGGACTACAGTGAGCAGTGTGATCTTTATGAGATCTCTGAGTAAGCGTTCTTTGCATTGTTGGGAGTCAAACCCAAGTTAACTGTGCACTAGGCAAACACATTACCACACTGTACCACCACAGAGCAGTTTGTGTAAGAAAGCATTCTATTTGGATATGAAGAATAATAATTAACTTCCCGGGTGAAGTCAGGGGTCATTAAAATTTCAAAACAGATCGCAAAAATAATATAGCCAAAAATCAGCACATTTTTAGTATTTTCCAACCCAATTTCTGTAATAATTTAAGGTATACATACACCTTACTTTTTTTTTACTCTTATAAGAATTAGTATTGAAATTTTGCATGTAAGTATAAAGAGCCCCTCTGATAAAATTTTTGAAAAAAAATACAATTTTATACAGTTAATTATAGCCTGCTAATTATGCTCTAATCGGCATATTTTTCAAAAAACAATAACTGAGTTTTTAATTAACATAGTCATAGTTTTTCTTTTAATTAAAAGCTACTGTAGTCAGAAATGTTACCTATTGGAATTATAAGCCTAATTTCATATACTCATTTTTATATGACTTTAATAGAAAAAAAAAAGAGGAAAACTAGTTTTTTAATGCAAACATAAAAATAAAACTTTGCAGATATTTTAATTTTATACATGACTCTTAGTTTCTAGTAGGCAACATGCCCACATTCATTATCTTTAATTATCAGCCTAAATTTTAAAATACATAACAAAATTACAATTTTTTTTCATACATTCAAAAATCATATTTTGAGAAAATCACAGTTAAAGCTTTTTTTTTTTTTTTTTAAAAAGGGCTTTTAAATGTATATGACGCTTTACAGAATTATTCTTAACTCAAAACTGTTCCAAAGATCGATAAAAATATAAAATTAAAAAATATTTAATATCACTGACAGTTAAAAAAAAAATAATAATAAAATTAAAAATTTGCAAATTTTTGGGTATATGTATATCTTAAACCTTGTAAAATTCCATAATAATTACAGACAATTCGTAACACTTGGCAACTATGTTAAAAGTGTCCAGTAATTTCTAGAAAAGTGTGTATTCTTGCTAAACCAACGATTAAAATGAGAAAATTCTCTAAGTCATGTAATTTTTTCGAAAAATTCGCTCATTACACTGAAAAATGATACTCCCTCACTTGATGATAATTAAGAAAAAAAATTCTAAAAATTCATAATTTGCTAACTTTAAATACGTGTGCGATTGAACTCACAGAAAAGGTTTAACTACAGTGGAATCCCAATCATCCAGGTCACAATTTTATGATGATTACAAGATGGCTGCCAATTCACAATTTGAAACGTTATCACACCGATTTCAGATTTCCAATCCAGGAATCAGTCTTAGTCTCAATTAGTCCAAATAATTGAAATTCCACTGTGCCGTTCATTGGACTTGCAAGATGTGCCTCAAGGTTCTCTCTTCATTGTAACCCTTGCCATTTTGTTTACATACATTGGGAAAAAAATGGCTCTGACCATGTTCCAATTGAATGAATCCAAAAGTTGTGACAGTAGTCACTGGGCATGTAGTCAAATTAGAGTTCTGTTTTGAAATAAAGGTAAGACTGGTCAACCATTCCTCTTAATCTTACGAAGATGATCTGCACAGCTCAAGATGAAACGTAAAGGGTTATTAATGAAAAACAAGATAATGGCACAATGATGCAAAGTCCAGTACAGTTATACAAATGAACACCATTCGACAGCCTCCCTGAGCAAAACTTTGCGTCAAAATATTTCCAAGTGGCAAAAAATACAGATGTTATAAAAAAAAAAAATGAAAATATGAAGATATTCAATTTTATGATGATGGACAATTAGAAATGATGGGGAAATATGATCTTGATCTTCGATGTGTGAAGTTTCATTATAAGCTACCATTTTACACTACAACCAAGATTCGGCGGCACTTGATGTGGAGAATGAAACTGCAACAACCACTGCTGAGCCAAGATTTACACAACTTTGAAACATTGATGATGTAGGACATGCGTATACACACACACACACACATGATGATACCATGCCCACAACAAAAAAATGTAGCGCATGCATAAACCCTAGCCACTTTGCCGAAATGGTTGAATATTTTTAAAATGTAAGAACGAGTAGATTCCAATCCAATAATAGTCAGAACTAAAAAATGTACATTACATCTTTCGCAGATCAAGCACAAAAACCTGGAAAAATAGATACAATATTAGTCACATCATTCACAATGATCAAAATAATTAAGTATCTAATAATATGCAATGCTTTACAAAATACATGTTGAACAATATACAAGGTGTCCATAAAAAACTTATTTACTTAAGACTGTGTAACAAAGAAACTACTGGACAGATCTATGCCTAACTTAATTAAAAAAAAAAAAAGATTGGAGAAAAATTATTAAAAAAAATTCTAAAAGTTTCATCCAGTCGCAAAAATGGTGCTGTCATCACATTTGAAAGTGCATGCAGAGTAGTTTTTATTCACGTTGCATACCTTCTTATTGCTACATAGTAATATGAAGGAATCATACAAAATTTGTGCAAGATGATGGGGAAAACTGGGATAAACGTTCGGGGAAAACCAGGGAGCAAAACTGCTTTGAAAAAAAAAAAAAAGGGTGTGGTACTGCTCCGAAGAACAACCAGAGTGTGAGACGGCTCTGACAAAAACACAAAACTAGGGATAGAAATACATGACATTCTCTTTTTCTCGACACTTGATAAAGGAAATAGTATTTCTCAAAATGTCATGATATTTTTCTTATGCTATTAGTAAGTTTTACTTATTTTTACTCTTTCTCAATTTCTTTTTACTTAATTTTCTTTTCATTTAACCACTTTCCTTTTTCTTTAATTTCCTTTAACTTTTTCTATTTTATTTTCTTCCTTTCATTGCTCTTACTAATCTTACTTCCAATTTACTTTTCTACTCTTCTTATTTTTTTTCTTGCTTTCCTTTCCCATTCTGACTAATGTCAAAATTTCAATCGTTACGGTAAACCCCAGTCAACTGTTGTATTTTTTTTGTAATATAAAGGAAAAAATAATTCACAATGATACTAAACCCAACAGATCATGCTTTGTTAAATTGTTCTGTCAGTCTGCCAATACATCTGCAGTTTTGTCTTTTATTTTTTTTTTAACAAACTTTTTTGCTCACACTTCCGGAGTGAAAACTCAAGCCAAAAACGACAGTTAACATCTGTAGAAATGTGTTCTGCTTTTTATATTTAGCTACTTCCTGAAAACTGGAAAAATTCTGGAAAACAAATTTGCTTTCACAGCACCTTTGTAGCAGAAAAATTGCTTTTTCGTAGCAGTAAAAAGTAGTCTTGTAGAAGCTGGACCAGGGCCCTGATTAACGTATGGGCCTTGTCCCCAGGGCCCCAGATTTTTTTTTTTTTTTTTAAATTATTTGGAATTTTGCAGTGTAGGGAGGGTTCAAGTATTATGTAAGCAATATTTTGGCCATTTTATACCCCCCCAAATAAGCAAAAATTAACATTGGCTAACATAGGAAAACAAGCACAACAGCAACCATCTCCCCCATAGGTGCTTATATAATGCTTGAACGATGTCGTAAAACCATGCAAGCACACAAGAAACATCGAAATCTGCGGTCTAACACACACCATGAAATTACGATGTATTACTGATTTGAAATTACGAAACCAGTGTGACGATGTCAGCTTCACACCGGTTGTGCACGATGTATCGATACATCGCCCAGACCTAGTCATAAATCTAGCCTGCTCCTTTCTATTCTGCATTCTACGCAAGCTTTCTCGCAATAAATGGGGATTATACATTAAAGTTAGGTTAATCATATCCGTTATATAACCTCAAACTTTCATCAGTTCAAATAGATTTTTATAACGGAGCACAGCAAAGATAGATCATGCTACAGCATCGTCATTAAGAAGCAAAATATACTACGGTAAAACGAGTCAGTTACTCATCGAAAATGATGTGATGGTGGTTTATCGAGAAAAGAGAAAGCACACTTACACTGCCATCGGAAGCACTGGCACCAACTTTATCACCTCTGGAGTTCCAACATACTTCGAAAATGCCTCCTGTCCCCTTGTAACTATGAACTAACTGGCCAGTCTGAAAAAGCGGGCATGTCAATTACGAAATCTCCAGAAAATAAACTTAAGTCCCGAGTGGGACTTTCGGAACTTAATTATAAAAGACGTGAGTTCACATATAAGTACTCCCTAGTCACTAAAATAGCATGTGCCACACATGTCTGACACAGAATTATTTATTTCAATGTGACCATCCAAAAACTTTTACATTATTTTAGCCCTGGTAAAAGAAAATAACTATCCCTAATTAAGAACTAGTTAATATACGGTAGTTAATGATAACTGTTATAGTTAATAACAAGACAGCTAGTATGAGTTTAACGATAAAGCAGTTAATGTATGGTTAACGGCAATCCAGCTAGGATATAGTCGACAAGTTATTGTACAGTTAATGAAAAAGACGTTAACATCGGGGTTAAAGACAAGATAGTCATGTACAGTTAATCATAAGATAGCTAGTATTATACGGTTAACGGCATGATGACTAGTGTGTAGTAGATACGTGTTGTTCAGAAATGAATCAGTCATTTTGAATGAGTCTCCCAAGTAAACGAGACAGATATCAGTCTTTCAAGTGAACAGAGACAGAGATCAGTCTTTTAAAATGAACATTATATACATTTTGAATGATTCAGTGGTTTTGTTTCTTTTGAATGATTAAATCAGCCCGCAACATTTGGGCCACTTGCGGCCCAACGTCTAATGAAAAATTACAAGCTGTTTCACCCAAAAATAACACCCCTTGCTTCCCTGTTTTAAATCTATGAATTTTATCCCCTTCACATTTCATAATAAATGTCTTCAAACACTACAGAACTAAAGTACCACATGGCCTTCCTTCAATTATGTTTTACTTTAGTTTTCTAGCATAGGTGGGTACAAGGGGGTAGCTTTATGGATTTATAGTGCAACAGTGATTTAAAAAAATAATTCAACTTAGAACTCACCGAATTCTACTTTAAATATGTCAATAAGAACATTTTCCCAACTACTTGACTGCATGTTCTTAAATGTTACCATTCAGAAGCATTTACAACCGTGCATAGGCATACGAAGAAAGTTCATATGGAAGGTTACAGTGCTACAACTCCATATATTCATATGTATATTAGGGTGGGTCGAATTTTCAAAAATTGCTCGAATCGAAACGTAATAGTGCGGAAAAGTTGCTGCTCGTCAAGATAAACACAGTGGCAAAAGAAGTTTTGGAATCGGATAATATCTTCAGGTTGCGCATGACCCTCAAAATTTGTGAAATTAGCCATAAATTGACCTTTTTTAGAAACTTTTGAATAGTGCCTTAAATTGATCTAATTATCATGAAACTTCAGTTGTGACAGTAATTAGAAACTTGTTAATATGAAATAATAGTTTGACGGACGAAAATACTCTCAAAGGGAGCAGGCAGGGGGGATCGCTTTAGAGCAAAAATTGGACAAATTATGAAAAAACAAACCGCTGTAGAAGCGTTCATGACTTCAGAAAAATAGGTTAAGCAGACTGTTTGATTAACTATTGCTGTGCAGCTCTTCGCCCGTTTGCATTCCACATTCAGTGTAAAGGAAAACGACCTCGAACTCACCAGGGGAGGTGTCCACACTTCGAATTCCACCTACGCCATTTCCAACCAATCAACCATATCTGGAAGTGGAAAATTACTATTCTTTTGATTTGATTTAGTTCCCCATTAACTGGACTTTGTTTTCCAATATTGGCATTTGGCAGCGAGAAAGCCAAGTTGCTCTGATGAAACCATCTCTGCTGTCACCGCCACATACTTTGCTTGCTGCTTCTGTGATTAGTTTCACAGTAAGTTTAACCTCCTGAGTGTGACATGGAAATTCGTTTATGTTGAAAGTTGTTATCTGCTTGGAATGAATGAGGTTTAAGATTTCCTCGGATGTTGCAGATGCTAGAAGTGGAGGACAGGTAATTTTCGTTGATGACTAGATGATCAACCTTGTCTAGTCTTTTGCATCAAAATTTAAATCAGGAGTGATGAACGTACATACGGATCTGCATTTCTCTAGTTTTTTCCTGGCTTTTAAAACAAAGCAAACTCTCTGACATGCCGTCTTTCGTCTTTCACAATAGCCAGAAAAAATTCTCTGGATGGGCAATGAAAGCATTGTGTTGGATTACTGGATCAATGATTGTTTTGAGATGATCTGGTAAGTACTCACACAGTGTAAGTATACACTGAAACACATGTTTTGGGCCTTGAAATATTGCTGGTTGGGTTTTGATTGTGAACCATAGAGGTGAGTATACTTTCAGGATGAACACTGTGATATGAATAAGATTTGAAGATGGGTCTGAGGAAGCAACGTATAGTCTAAGGACTCTATTAGCCGTTATCAACCACCTGGAATGCAATACCACTACAAATGGCACGATTTGGAGGACAAACACTCGAGTGGATGGCCAATGAAATTTCAAGTAAACATTTTTGATCTTTACTTAGGATATGCTTATTCACATTTGGAAGTATGCGCTGAATTTCCAGAAATTTTGCCATTGGAAATTTTTCGCATCTCTGAAGGTGCTTTCCGATAGGTCCAAAGTATGACTGCAGGCACATGCTTAAATAAATGACAAAATACATTTTCCCTTTGTTTTAAAAATTACGATGGCTATAAATTTTGAACACACACACACGTTTTGTTTCTCCCCTCCCTCAACAATAAAAGTGGTGGGGAGGAGGAGTAATTTGAGGCATATATACGTTTCAAATGAACAAATGGCTGATGAAATTGAGATCCATTGAAAGAAATAAAGTGAATGCTTTTGCATATAACTACAATGCACATAATGTACAGTTAATAACAAGACAACAGTGTATAGTTAATGACGGTGAATATCTATTAACATCATTGGTCGTTAATACATTCAAATGTAAAATGTATAGTTAACATATATTCGTGTTTTGATAATGTTAGAGTGCACCTAACGTTTGCTGACATCTGCGATTCCTAACGTCAAAACGATAATACAAGATACCAATGATTAACATCAAACCACTCCAAATCAACAATATGCTCCAATTGTGTTGTTTGTTTTTTTTTAGTTTAAAAATCAAATGCAAAGTACCTGCGTTGACCATATGTGAACACATTTATCAAATGAGCCACTAGCCAAATGCTTTCCGTCAGGGCTAAATGCCACACTGTACACTGGCTCACTGTGCTTCGTCAGAGTGTACAGACATGTCCCCCGTTCCACTTCCCACAAGCGTACTGTTGAATCGAATGAAGCACTGCAAATAAAATGCACATTGATAACGAAGGTGATATTCGACAATATTTGCAACCATTCCAAATACTTCATAAATTATCTGAAAAGCTTTAATAATTTCTAAAGTATATATATATATATATAGCCATTTCAGTTGACAAGTAAGTTTTTCCTGACTTTTCTAACAAAATTCCCTGCCTAATAACAAACAAGACTTTTTAAACTTTGGTTTTGAGGACAATAGCTTCACATTCACGTGAAGTTTAACTATTCAAAGCAGAAGTTAGAAACGCTTTTCTTGACTTTGCTAACAAAATTCTCTACCTAATCACAAGCAAAACTTTGAATTGAACTTCGGTTTTAGGGACAATAGTTTCAGATTCACAAGACGCTTAGCTATTCAGAGGAGAAGTTAGGAAGGTTTTTCCAGACTTTCCTAACAAAATTCCCTACCTAATCAAAAACAAGACTTGGAATTGAACTTTGGTTTTAGGGACAATAGCTTCACGCGAAGTTTGGCTATTCAGAGCAGAAGTTAGGAAAGTTTTTTCTGACTTTCCCCCCCAAGTTTGACCAAAAATACTAATTTTTTCCTGACTTTTAGGGACAATTTCAAACTTGCGGATGATTCCAGGTTTTTCAGGTGGGTGGAAATCTTGAATGTTTAATAAATATGGAATAAGCAACTGGAGTGAGGTATGATTAAAATTACGTAAAACAAGCCTTTGCTTTGTATATACTGCTAATCATTAAATAACATGTCAAAGAAACCAAAAATAGCCTTTTTTTTTTTTTTTTCACATTTAGAATTTTCCACTCAATTTAGTACAGTTTCAAAAGTACAGTTTTACAATTAGTACAGTTTGTCAAAGTACAGTTTCAATTTTACATTTAATTCACATTTATAACTTTTCATCCAATTTACACTGACTGCTTTTTAATAAACTGATGTTGTCCTCAGTGATTCATTATACCATGTGCGGAAACACGGTATACATATATATTACATAAGTTGGGAATCAAATACATGTATAAGAAGACACATGCGTATGTAGACTGTTCATAAGGGAGGGGTTATAGACTCAATGGGGGGGGGGTACAGAGCTACAACTCACATATTCCTATGTTAAATATACAAAATTTCATTGCAATGGGGGGTTATATCCCCCATAAACAACCCCCTGCATATGTCAGTGAGGAGACAGTACTAGACCAAAGAGTGAAACCTAGAACCTGTTGATTATATGCCAAATGCTTTACCAAGTGTGTGAGCTATGGTTTACACTCAAATTATCTTTCATGATTTGCACGAACATAGACAAACATATATGCTTATTATATCATGATATCATGCAACACATATGGGTGTGCGACTAGATAATTATACACAGCATACACAATTATACGATATACACTAAAGCCTGCATGCCACATACAGAGAGCAATAGTACATAATACCACAAATAACATCAGTACATAGTACTGTAAACAATACGGATACTACAAATTCGAAAAATGAAAAAAATTCCTTTTACCTTGCAAGAATTAAACTCATGTTTGGGTTGTTGGTTCCGGGCCCCGTGGGACTCCATTTAATTGTATATATCTCTTTATTGTGGGCTTGCAAGTCATGTACGCATGAGTCCTGTTTCATGTTCCAAATCTGAAACACAATTTCAGCTAATAAATAAATGCATTTCCTAGCAGTATGCATGTGAGCTTCTTTGATGCAAAAGCATTCAGTGCAGGAAATGAAACTGCTTTCAAAATGTTTCATTTGAAACCGGGGAAAACAATTAACCAATTTTACGAGTGGTTAAAAAATGGTCAATTTGAGACCGCAGGGAAACTTCAATTAGCAAATTTTCGCCATTACCTTCAGAGACATATCATCGGAACATGACGCTAACAGAACACCTTGGGGATCCCATTTGATAGCATTTACTTCATTCTGAAAATGTATTTAATAATTATTATTTAACAGAATCATGATAATGGATCACTTTATAATACTTAAAATCTTTTAAAAGCAACTACTAAACGACTAACAGAAACAAACTTTTTTTTTTTTTTTTTTTTTTGGTACTGTAGCAGGTGGGTCTGGCAACAGGATCGAGGTAATACTGTGCTACCGTTTGTAAGTGATTAACTTAACATGCTCTAACACGTCCATGATGACGTATAGTATGTATATGACCATTGGCGCCTATGTGAAGTTGAAGTGAGAGTATGTGAAACTCGTCCACTTGCTTTTCTATACGTTCGATGAAGTAACATTTTTTTTAGCTGAAGTTCGCACTGTTGCGATAACGTTATCTAGTAAGTTCCTAATCATGTGACATTCGTTAAAGAGTCGAGTAACCTAGTCAGTAACTAATCTAGTCGAGTTTGTAGTATTTATGAACTTGGAATGCCATTTGAATGAGATGTAACCGTTGTCGAATAAAAACATCGAACGTAGGCATGCTTCGGATGTTTCATTTCACTATCAGTTGGACACTACCGTATCTTGCATTAGACATCTTGCGACTATAGCCATTAGAAATTACGTTACGTCAATACTGGATACTCATGCTGGCTGACGACTAGCCTCGCTCCAGTGCTTGCGCCACAAGATACTCGAGGTATGAACTTTATGTATAATACGTTATTCAGATACTGTTAGATGGCAAGAAGAAAGACAGTTTCGGAATCTAAACAAATGGTGATGGAGTGTTAATACTGAAATCTTTCTGATCTTTAATCATTAATAAACTTTAATGTGACACAAAAGAACACTAACACACCCCGTCACAGTACTATTTCTCTGTTTCATATTATTACCAACTAAAGTATGTTATTGTAATAGTTGAATCGGTTGACTTTACATATAGTATATTATTAACTTCACAGCCTACATTACATTACTGCCTTCAAAACCTAGGTTACACTATTACCGTTAAAACGTAGATTACATTATTAACTTCAAAGCTTAGATTACATTATTAACTTCAAAGCTTAGATTACATCATTGACTTAGAAACCTAGATTACATCATTGACTTAGAAACCTAGATTACATCATTGACTTAGAAACCTAGATTACACTGACTTAAAAGCCCAGATTACATCCATTTCAAAACCTGAAGTACATTGTAAATTTCAAAAACTAAATTACATTGTAAACTCTGGAGCCTAGGATATATCGTGTACGCTAATTCAAACTTACGGAATGGCCGGTAAACGTTTTAGTTGGCTTGTCAACTCCAAGCTTACATACATGAATACACTGATCTGTCGAACAGGATGCAAAACTTGTGTTTGTCTGCCAGTCCACATCGAGTGCAGGAGCTTTAATGAAAAAAAAAAGGCAACTTTAAAATATTCCAAAAATGTGTTTAAAATTTTTAACTTAAAACAAATTCCACAGCTGGTATAAAAATTCTCCATTATATTACAGTGTTATCCCCCTTCAAGAGTCAGTCGCCCCTATTTAGGGATGGTTACCTGGTCAACAATATATGTATGTATTAAATAAATAAAAACATATATCTCAAGACGGTGATATGTTCTATTGTGCGGCAACTTAATATCTCCAAATTATAGTATGTTTCCATGCAACCAAGCTTGCTGGGTGTCCAACCCCGTCTAGAAACAGAGGTGTAAGAAAGGGGGGCTAAGGAGGCTCAAGTGCCCCCCAATTAGATAACAAAGTATGTTATCTCCTTAATGTGAAATCACTTCATATTTTTTAAAGCAGCTTGATCCTCCTCCCTTTCAACTTTTGAATAGCAGCGTCCCTATCCTGAGAGATAAACCTTATGGAAAAGGTGGTCATAACCAATCCACTACTACTTTATAATTATTATTATTATTATTATTATTATAAGGCTTGAATGTATTGTATATATACACACACCAAACCTATGCATAATATTGGGGAAAAAAGGTGGAGAGTGGGATCGATTAAAACATTTTCCCTCATAATGAATTTTATTTTGCAGCTAAACAACAATAATTTATAATTTAGATGGTTTTCAAATACAGGGAGGTAACTCTCAATGTACACCCCCCCTCCACCTTGTACACTGCCTTGCAAGAGTATATTTACAAGAGCGAACATAATTTGTGGCACTTCTAAGAAAACACAACATGGTGAGTTAATACAATAATTTTTGCCACCCACGTATATTTAGCTCAAACTAGAGCTTTATTGTTTTTGGAGAAAAAGAGGAGCCGTCCTCATCCTGGATTCGAACCAGGGTCAACGCATTGAGCCCTTGGTGTCTTGACCTACTAGACGAACGAGGACAAGAACAAACGCATTTTTCTCCGTATATGAGGATGTAAGATATTATTACCCTTCACAGGGATAACACAATTGCCAAATAATGGTCAACACAGAAAAGCCTCCGGGGCGAGATTTTTGTGAGTTTTTCATGGGGGAATTTATTATACAATAATTTTTGCCACCCACGTATATTTAGCTCAAACTAGAGCTTTTTTGTTTTGGAGAAAAAAAATTTTTCTCCAAAACAGAGAACAATTTTCTCAAAATTCCTGCTGAACTGTAAAAAGAGCTAAAACGAAAAGGATCAGAGACAAGGCTACGTACCTCCATGAAAGGCAAATTGCTGTGTACATTGTCCAGTGCTAGCATCCCATATGATAGTAGTCTAAAACGAGAGGTACAATTCTATAGTCAATTGCGCAATGAAAACATGATACTTAATACAAAGATAAAAACTGACCAAAAAAAGTCTGTATACATAAATAAATAGGTAGTCAGTTTTATAATTATATGCTCCCTACCATAGATGGTGGTAGTGTTTGACTGGTTGATTTTTTATAGAGAAAAGACAGAAGATGTCATTCTGTACCAAGCTAGTTCAGTTTTATGGACACAAAGATAATTAAGGTTGTGTGTTGACGGGATCTGTAGCTGTCCCACATACACAAACCTCTCTGGCCCGGAGTATCAAACACCAGACTGAGGATTTGTAAAAAGGAACGTCCAGTGTTGGTCACTGCATGGACTCCCCCTATATACCCCCCTCCCCCAAGTGGAATGAGACCAAGAGCTTAATGTGATCTCCGTGATGCTTACGAGGTAAATTTTAAGATGAACTAAATTCCTGGTAACATCGTCCTCGAAGAATCCATGCTGCTTTATTTTATATAATGCTGTCGGCAAATGCAATAGCACTCACGGATTGATGACCCCATCACGGATCTTACGAGCTCAAGCTAAAACTCATTGAGGAAAGAGACCTACACTTTTCAAAAGAACCGAAACCTACGTCAGACTTGGGAATAAAATCTGGCACAAAGTGACAGCAGAAAATTTGCTGGTACTCTATAAACCATCAGGATTGAAACTCACAATTGCAGCTAAGCAGAAAAATGCTTTGCCACCGTATATATATATGATGATGGCACTTATAAATTAATCTATTATTCAAAAACTTCAGTGAAGACATTATGGCATGGAATTGTTTTAACCAATCGTACCACAAAGAAATCCAAAATTCCATTTTTCTCTCTTACTCCAGGATTTAACATGAAATCAGGTTTGTTTTTTTTTTAATTAAGAATTTTAGGTTTCAACATAGCTTGGGTCGCTTGAAATATTTTCTCGCATTCATACAAAACAAACGTTTGATTAATATCTCCGTAACCATAATTCAATTTTTATGTTTCCTATGTACCTATTCCCTTTTCAAATTTGAACAGGAAGACAATTTCTCCATATTTCCTTTGTTTGTTTTTTTAATAAAAATTAAGTTTTACCACGAGACTAGCTTTTCAATACCGGGTAACAGTGGAAATTTATTTATAGGTAAAGGGACCATGGACCCCAGAAGTTTAAAATTGATTGGTCACATTGATGTGCGAGTAAGCGCAGAAGAGAAACGTATCTCACGAAAGTCATATTTCCAAATAGATGCAAATTTAGTGTATTCTGGGCAAAATCTGGCAACAAATATCAGTCTACGTTAGCCCACACAGTTTTCTCTTGCAAATTAAACACTACAGCTACAAGCCACACCAACGAGCCAAATCTTATTAGATGAAGAAATGCGAAGAAAATTATACAATACCTTATCAACGCCTGCACTCAAGATGTAGTTCCCTTTTTTATTCCACTTCAAAGCGAATATTGGACCCTTGTGCTGTCCTAAGGTACTTGCCAACCTTCCTATGATACAATAATAATAACAATTTAAAAACGCCACTTTCGATAGGCTGCTTTCAGAATTCAAACAGACAAACTCGTTAATACAAAATGTAGGTTTTTATTTTACAAAACAAATTAACTACAAAATCTTATTGATGTATTAATTAGTAATAATAAACATGAACAAATGAATATTTCACACTGTGCGGCAAAGCGAAAATATATTGCACAGCAAAACTTTACAGCACAAAAAACTTTAAACTGTATAGCAAAGTAAGACAAGGATGTATTATGCACTGTATAATACAGCAAGACTATAGCAAATGCCATAAAACCTTTAAATAGCAGACACGTGGATTTGAGAATCTATCTGCTATTAGGCGCTCATTATTTGAGAGTGTCGTGAGGCATATGCTACTGAAAAAAAAAAGTGTTCGCTTATATGGGAATGTTCATTATAGAGAATTTCGCATGGTCACCTATGACTGTTTTTGTACATTTGGTAATGTGAACTAAACAAGACTTTACACTTAAAAAAATGATGGATTTTGCACGTACAACAATACATGGTATTTAATAAGATTATGCGCATAACAAAACCAAGCTTACACACTGTATAGCAAAAGGAACTTTACACTTTTCAACGTAGAAAACCATAAAATTGCACATCGACCTGAAAAAGGTATGGAGAAAGTAATGCATAACGCATTTTAATCATCCGTCAACGTCAGAATATTTCTTTTAAAGGTTTGGGGTAATAGCATAACTGACCTCAAGTCTGGCTGTGGGAGGGCACACACAATATAATATTCAGCACACAGCATTCACTTTTGTAATTTTTATTTTTCTAAAGAAGGGGGGGGGTGTGTAGATAAACCATCCATAGCCCCTTCCTGGTTATGCTAATGGGTTGGGAGTTGGGATAAAGAATACGTTGTAAGCTTAATAGCAATAATGGTAATTGGGTATAATGGTAATTTACAAATTCCAATTAATTACCCAATGCGGTATTAAACGGACATAAAACATCAACTTACCATCAGTGGTCCATATCCTAGCAAAGCCATCATAAGATCCGGTTGCCAGTAAAGTACCGTCAGACTAAAACCAAGAAATATATAAATAGGACATACTTTATATTTTTTACATGAGCTTTCAAAATTATGGCAGTGAATGTAAACACTTAGAGGGAATAGTAGTAAGTGGATATAATTACAGCAAAACCTTGGGAACACGAACTTCAATGGTAAAACCGGATTTTGAATTCTAATTGGTTTGCAAGTTTTATAGCACAAGGGTCATATTGCGCCAAGACCTACAGTGAGCGGATGGTTTGTAAGCACTATTTTGGGGAGGGGGGAGGGCACCGTTGGGAGTCAAACCTGGGATAATGGCATGCTAGGCAAACGTGTGACCACACGGGGGCCAATTTGGAATTCTCTGACCATCGGTCACATTCTTAGGCAAGTCCCACACCTAAAAAGCAGGAGTGTGGCCTATGTTATAGTATGGTCTATGAATAAAATGGTTTCAATGGTATCTGGGGAGGGCATTTCCATAGATGCCAAGATGCCACTCCTATGCCAGTCAAATAATGGCATGCACTACTTTTCACTGTACCTTATCAAGACCATGTCTTCGTAAAAATGTGATATTCTTTATCAAAACATTATAAAACTTTGAGTTTATCTTTCACTGTACACAACTGGTGTAGGAAAGCGGTCTCTGCCCTCCCACCCCCATCAGATATCAAAATGCCACCTTCTCTTTAACGCCACATTACATGATCTTCTCTAAAGCTACCTGAGCTTCTTCCGCAATTTTCTTTAAATTGCCACACCACTGTTGTACACAAATTCTGCTGGTACTCAGCCAACAAAACATAGCCATTTAACCACAAGAATCACAATATACAACATAAAATAAGGGCAGAGATGATATGTTGGACATAAACTAACAATGACAACTACAACTTTATTTTGTTTGTGTTTTCATGGCCCAAAGACAGCGAAGGCCATACTTTAGCGGAGCTTTGTTCACATGTCAGTTGGTAACAGGAGGAACAACAACAAATCATCATTGCAGTGCAATTATTAAAACAAGAAAAAATATAAAACCATGGATAATCCAAATTAACATTGGTCCATGTTGATGAAGTTTTGCTGCATATGTGAAAATGCTGGACATAAACTTACGTTCCAATCTAAAGAGGTGACATCTTTATTACTTGGAACTTCCGCCCCACCTTTTTGGATGCAATGGCGAAGAACAAGTTGGTTAGCACTATTAGCACTGTTGTCGTTCATGTTCCAAATTCTGGCGGTGGAATCGCCCGATCTAAAAAAAAAAAAAAAATAATCGTTTCACGCACATGATTTCATATATGGATTGCCTTAAAAGTCACCCCACATTAATTTTCTTTTACGTCACCGTCTCACTTATTGCTTCATGTGACGTGAGAGTAATTTAAAGATATTTTTGATACACTGGAGTTCGATGCATGGACCTTCTACTGTACTGCAGATTTTGTACAAAATCATACCATCTTAACAACCATTCGTATAACCTTAAAATTCAGCCATTCTATGGCAAAACTGTACAATAAGGTGAAATTAGTACTGTACAAAAAGGTGAAATTTTAAAAAAGTTATATAATGAAATAGCAATAGATGTGAAAAGTTGTCTATTGACCAGTAAAATACTGGTGAATTTTTTTTGCAATTTTCATACTTTATCTTCATTCCCTGCAAGAGCCTTCAATTTTTGCAATTTTTACAGTAAATTTCAAAATTATGATATGTTATTGTCTCATGTTATTTTTCTCATTACATGAGAATTCCATCGATCCAAATCCCTTATATGTAACGAAAAATGACGGAAAAGTTGGGGGTTATTGAAAATTTTCTCATAAAAAAAATAGTAAAATTCAGTTGATCTTTTCCCCTCAAATATGATGGAAAATCGCAGAAAATGCTTCTGTTCATCATTATGGATAAAATAACGATATTTTTTTATCAATAAATTTATTTTATTCAATAAAGTAAACAATTTCAAATATTTGGGAAAGGTCACGGAATGTTTCAGAATTTCAAATTGAGACAAAAGGAGGGGGGCGCTTTTCCGGGGAGGGCGGATCAACGGAACTTTACGGTAATAGTTTCGACGCTAAATTAGTTTTAATAACCGATATGACTGACATTCATTTACAAAGATGTTGAAAGATGGCGACAGTAGTTCCACGGAACAGGACCTTAGTCCACAATGACGTCAGGCCACGTGTCATTTGTGATATTAGTTCACACTCGCTGCCACCCACTCATTTTCATTTATCGCCTTTGGAGTGTGTATCTTCGTTCTATCCAAATTAGAATGTCACATACGAGAAAGCAAGTTAACTGTTCTATTATTGGTAATCCAAGAGAACTCATTAGTATCGTTCTGCCGATGCGAGAAGACATATTGCGTCATTCAAATGGATTAGGCTACAAAAAGAAAATGCAGGACAATATAAACCGAAAGTCTGGAAAATTTATGAAGAGATTGCTGCTAAACTTGAAGAAATTTGGAATAATTAAATAAAATATATAAATTAAAAAGCATATATAAAATTTATAAAAAAAATTTTATATATTCTTTATTTTTACTTTCTAATTTTTTTTTCTTTATTAGTTTTCCAAACCATGGTTTATCTAAGTATTTTATTGTTTTGATCTCCTTATATACAAAACATTTTTCGTATGTAATCCTCAATGTATCCATAAGTGAATCGTACAATTCATCCCTAGTTCTATTATATTAATATATTATACTACTCAGGCACTGATTTTCTATAAATGATGCTGTAAGTAAGTTTGTACCTGTTATACTTGATCTTTTACAAACAACTTCATATACAGTTTTCTTACACAAATTATTCCATGTATTACTTTAAAATTTATCTAGTGCATGGGTTTATGAAACAACGGTGTTCAATAGCCCATATACAATTTCATACAGAAGTTCACGAACAACGACATTTAAAAGCTAGCATGCAATTTCATACACTAACATCTGAAAGAGTCATGCCCATGTTTATCATTTCATAGTACATACATTATCTACAGTTTCATAAACAGGTCTTCATATTTACATATATATATATATATATGTAATATGCAAGTTTTATGCATAATTTTGTCAAAACTGTTTAGCAATTATGAGGTCTTAAACCCTGAAACAGGAGCAGTGTTCCCATTCACACTAAAGAAAAAAATTCCCGACTTTTCAAATTTCTCGATCCTTTCAGCAAAATTTTCAGATCAATTACGGGGATATGGTTTTAAAAAAAAAAAAATTACTTCACATTCATGGGAAATTTAACCATTCAAAACAGGAGTTAGGAAAGTTTTCCCTAACTTTTCCAGGTTAGACCAAAAAGTCTCATTTTCCCTAACTTTTAAGGACAATTTCAATGATTCCCTGACAATTTCCAGGTTTTCTAGGCTTGTGGAAACCCTGAGTAGGCTTCGCGAAGACTTTTACCCATTACTGATCTTTTAACCGTAAGTTGTCTTCATGAAGACTCGCTTGACTTACCCTGAAGCCAGTAAATCAGATGTTGGATTCCATGCACATATGAAAACTTCAGATTCATGGCCCCGAAGTATTGTGGCCCTGCTACTTGGTATTTCGACAGTGCCGTCCACGTCCATGTTATCTGAATTTGCTAAAATGCAGGGAGCAGTAAACAATTGAAAAACTTGAATAGTAAACAACAATGCAAACTCACTCAATGGAATGAATAAAAAAATATTTATTTATTTTTACTCATTGGATTTTTATGGCGCAAGAGCATCTGGGCTATACTGCGCCAAACATGGTAAAATCAAAGACTGTAGTAAAAGCCAGTACTTTTTAAAAATTTTAAAACGTGCGTATGGTCAGCATGGTCATTTAAAATGTCAGACAGTGATGAAGAGTTAAAAGTAAGAGTGCGGGCAAGTCTATAATAGGGGCATTGAGTTTGTGGTAGGTAGTAGTATTATGGTGGTGTTTAAGTACCGGTAACAACATACAAAGTCCTAGTTGACCGGGCGTACAACTGTGTCGTAATAACTAACCAGAGACTATGCACTATGCTACCACTTGATGAAATACGGCTTAAATCTGACTCCAATTAAACTTTGAGTGCACGGCAATGCTGGATCATGAAAGTTGCAAACTCGTAACTAAAACTGTGGGCAACGTTTGGCAAATAACTTCAACTTTAACGATTAACTAAATTTATTCAACATAACTAAACGAAGTAAATATCACAGTAAATAGACTAGCATAACACTTGTGCTTGACTATTACAAAAGGAAAAAGAGAGTGCTTAAACATTATGTCGCTAACTTTTAAACGAAAACACACTGACAGAATACACATGTGCAACTTTTCACTATTACAACTTGCCAGCACCACTGAAGGGAAATGCGATACGATTAAGATTACGATGGAACAGGTTAACAACAATCGTACGCTACAAGTTAAAATGTGTTTCACTTTATAAAAAATCTGATATACAAGTACAACAATTTAATTGAATCTTTTTTAACCTCCAAATCTGACAATGTCACATTTGTAAAGCAGTAACCTTTTAGCATTTAAACCGACATTAAGACTTGTCTCAACATTTATGGTGCAAGGACAACGTGTTTTTGTTTGTGGTTTTATGGCTCAAGGACTACAATGGTCATGCTGCTCCAGAACCTACCATTTTCCAAGGATTCCAAACCTCTTAAGGTGACATAGGGGTTTCAAAATGGGAAAAACCGGGAATTTATATGTATTTTTAAAACTGATCATTTTAAAATAAATAATTAAAATATTTTAACATGTCAGTAAAACATACACATTTTTAAAGGTCTGGCAAAAAAAATAAAAAACACTGAACCATCTTTT
This sequence comes from Dysdera silvatica, assembly GCA_006491805.2. Lineage (NCBI taxonomy): Eukaryota > Metazoa > Arthropoda > Arachnida > Araneae > Dysderidae > Dysdera > Dysdera silvatica. The sequence goes on from QLNU02014176.1 coordinate 153,534,814, forward strand.
TTTAAATTAAACAACTAAATGGCCCTTGTACGTACAGCACGAACCAATATATGTTCCTTCGGTGCACGATTCTGAATTTTTATATAAAACTAAAAGGGTAAATTTGGTATCCATGATTAACTAATAACACAAGGTAGATGCTAAACCAGGAATCAGACAAAAATGCAAGTAATTTTTATTTCAGCATTTTTATTTATTTAAATGTAAGCAAAACCAAGAAATTATTGTTGCTTTTGTCACCATATATACTAAAATTTTCAACTTATTTACATGATTTGTGGTTCAGCACTTGCTACTTGGCAGTACAAATATACTTGCCGAATTTAGATGAATACTTTTTTAGTGATCATGCAACAAACACTAAAATTTCACGTTTTGGGAAAAACGACAAAGATAAAAGCCTCAAAATCTGTAAAACTATCTCTTACTTTATTGAAACTCTCCAGCTTTATACAATAAACCACCTTTTTTTTATTATCAGCTATACTTTTACAAAGTTTTAACTGTCACAAAACTCTGCAGCGAAACTTGGTAATCTGCATTCTCGATGCGCCGCAAATCATTGGTGACTGCAGCTCGACATGCATAATGTCCGGGAGAAAATTCTAACAGTCGTATTGTTTTTAGTCTTACCCTGCTGCCTTTATTAAAGGAAATTGTGGCTTCATATCCATCTATGTGAGCTATCCTGAGCCCTGCGCCAGACGACTTAGGGCAATGCCGCTATATGATAGAATTCAATGTTCAGGGCGAAAAAAATTCTATCTAATCATGTTTGCAAATGTAAACAAATGGTGAATTACAGTTAAGTGAAATTGTTTTCTCCTTTTTTGTTCGTAACAGTAGCTTGTGTGTGATCCTCAGGTGAATATTTTTTAACTACACA
>QLNU02014176.1:153535799-153580715 GCA_006491805.2 Dysdera silvatica
ACACAAAAATATTGTTGTGTTCAGTTTCAGGCCCCATATACTATAAAGGATACCAAAACCACATCATCTCCAAATCCAAGCTCTATTATACACATCACCGTCTTGAAATTCGTCCTCAACAATGGATACCATGGTCGTAATATTGAAGTTCATTTATTTTACGGTGCAAATATGGCCACAGTCATGCTGCATTGGGACCCATGGTTTTCGGGGGAATGCACACAAACTTCTGTCATCTATGGAACCAAACCCCAGACTATGGTGGGCAGAAAAAAACATAGGCATTCTACGTCACCAATAGAATCAAATCCGGGATAACAGCACAGTAAACAAATGTGTCGCCACTGTGCTGACAAATAGAACATTTAGAATTTTGAAGTAAATATCAAGGTCATCATATTAAATTTCAGGCCTTATAACGGATACAAGGGACATTATAAATTTCCCGTTCTATAATAGAAGAGAAGGGCCAGTCATTTTGAAATAGGTTTTTGAGTGCTACTCTTTACTAGTGACATGGAATGTACATAAATCTCTCTCTCTCAATATTGTTCTAATTAGCGACAACTTCCGTGAAAAAAATATTTTATGGTGCAAGCAAATACTTTGTAGAAGTGCACATTCTAATTAGGTTTTTCTTTTTCGTTAAACATTTTTTGCCGTCCCTTCGAAGAATAGTCAATGGAAGGGATTAAAAATTTTAAATAATAGAGATTACTTCAAATTAACATGTTGACTGCCGCATGTGTTTGCAACGAAATCTCCGTCAGGCCATGCACGCCGCTGTACAAAGCGTAAGTTGCTGGCTCATATCTGTTCATTTGTTTCTATCGATATATTCCTAAGGTCCTCACTTGTCACCTCACTACACTGAATGAACAGTTTGAATCTTTGCTGAGTACCAAGTGATATAACTTAAAACCTCTGCCAAATAATTAAAATAACTCCAAATAATTTTTTTAATAAAACATTTTTATAATAATTCGATAGTTTTATTACATCCTGTGGAATATCTGTCCAAATATTTTCGAAGATCCTTTGTAAGTAGTCAAATAAGCGTCACCCCGAATACGGGAGACGCGGCCCGATGAGAACTTTTGCTGTTGCCCGAATACAGGTGACGCGGCAGTCAACGTGTTAATTGGCATAAATAAAATAATACTTGTTTAAATCAGAGAGTGAGAGAATTGTAATGTACTTTTCTTCCAATGGTTTGTCTTAAATATAAAAAGGCAAAAATGTTCCAATCAAGGAAAATTATCATAATAATTCTACTTATTGATAAGGTAGGCATTAAGCAGGATATATGTAGATTCCAATGCATTTTATAGCCAAGGTTAAATACCACTATCTTGCTAAATCATATCGTTCTAAATAACCATTTCTGTTGAATAATGGCATTTTACGGTCCTGGAAAATATATCATAAAATTATGCACATTCTAATTAATGTCGTTTTCTGTTTAACGATGCTTTTCGTCATCTCTTGAAAGTGATTAACGGCAGAGATTACTGTAAAAATGTGAACTAAACATTATTAATAATATACTTACCATAGACATTATATAAAACTTTAATGTTAATATAATTATTACAGTTAAAGAGTGTGAAGGCATACCTGATTCTTGTAAATAGCGATACACAAGAAAGTTAACCTCGTCGCTACTGAAACTCATTGTTTCATAGTATAAAATGAACCTGAAAAGCACAAAAACAATATATATATATCATTATCAATCATTTTCAACCCACGGCAGGATTGTAAGGTATTATTACGCTTCTCAGGAATAACGTAATTGTCAAATAATAGTTAACAAACAAGGCCTTTGGGGTGATTTTTTTTTTTTTTCATGGGGAATTTATGATACATAATAATCTGACACCCACATTTTTTAGCTCAAACTAGAGCTTTTTTGTTATAAACGAAAAAGAGGTATCGTCCATGACCTAGAATCGAAATAGGGTATTTCCGTTGGCTGTGCCTTAACCACTGAGCCATCGAAGATAGGAATGAAGTTCCTTTTATCCGTATATATATATATATAAGGTTGTAAGATATTACCTTTCTTAGGGCTAACACAATTACCAAATAATGGTCAACATACAAAACCTGTGGGTAAGTTTTTTGTGTTTTTTCATGGGGAATTTATTATACATAATAATTCCGACATTTTGCCGAAACAGGTTGCTTGACTAGAACACAGAAATGTGCTAAAAAATTTCATACCCAAGGCAAAGATGTGAAATAGCAGCGCCTCGTATAAAAAACATATGTGATTTGTAACATTTGCTATTTTAAATTATTAATTGTATAGGCCATATACGCTACACAGTCAAGTCACAATGCAACCCAACAACTAATAGTGAGGGAAAACACAGCATGTAGCATGAACAGAAAAAATGCTGGGGACAATATGTCATAATCAGTGATAAATCCAACTCTATTTTGTAATTTGTAACAATCGGTGATTTTTGCTTGCTTCCATAACAAATTTGCTTTCTGCGGGTGTTTAGTGCATGTCTAGCACTACTGGGGCTTCCAATGATCCTTTGAGTATGTGTGCTGTGTGCAGCAAAACCAGGATAGGGTCAGTGTCAAGTCACCATTTTTTCTTGTTTATGTTGGACGGATATTCATTTCGTGAGTGGCAGTGCTTGATAATGGGTAGGCGTTTGAATTTTTTTCCCCTAGTTTAGAGTTGAAAAACCGACCACCCTCTTCTACTTCCAGGTCCCTTCCCTCCACCTTCCACCTCTAGATTCATTCCATCCAAAAAAAAAAAAATCTTAAATAAACCTGGAAAACAAAAAAACATGGCAGCCACGTATAACTCCTGCCACTGCCAGTGAATGGACCACCTCACACCCATCCCCTCCCACTTACAGCTAAGTTGCAACCCCAGCCCTAAAAAAAAATAAATGCATAACGCCACTTAATCAAAAAAAAAAAAAACGAAAGAAAGAAAGAAACAACTCTCCAACATTGCAGATGCCTAATTGACAAGTCTGGAAAAAAGCCATTAATGGTTAAAAAATGTAAAGTTTTATTGAATGGAAAATAATGTTGATATTTAATGTATCGCCCCTATATCAATATTCATATTTGTTGCATGCCAATGGCCATTTTAAATACTAAAAGCTTCTTTTGATGTCACTATAAAAATGTTGGTGCTAATACACAATCTGTCCATTAGTTTTCTCTCCTAAAATTTGTCGAGAATTTCAGTAGATCGGCTTGTGACATCATACTCTCTCTGATATCATAATATCATATATGATGATCATAAGCCTCTCTTCTGAGCTTCACATGCTTCGTCGTTGTTTTGCTGTAGTTTGTTCGTTGCAGTGAACTGTATTATGTCTGAATGGTTGACTTTTTTTTGTAAAACTGCTTTGGGTGCAGTGGACTGTAAATGAGGGTTTAATTGTGTCGGGGTATGAGTGTCAAGTATCTAGGAAACAGATGAGACTGATGGCTACGCCTAATGTGGACGACACCTTTCACCCGAGGTGTAAAAAAAAAGGCGGTGTGAATTAAAATATTTCCGCACATGTTCGACCGAGACCAATAAAGGTTAGTGCTTCCCGTTTTTAACTTCTCTGAATCGAGACATGAATATCAGACCATTCTGATGCTTTTTTTCCTAGCATTCAACATTTTAAAGGTTCTGGCGTAACTTCAATGTGATTGAAATAGGCAGTAAGGGCAAAGCCTGAAGCAGGGGGGGTGGGGCTTAGAGGTCTCCCCCAATCCGTCCACTAATACATCACCTTCACTGATTCAAGAAAATTAACATAGCCTAAAAAAACACCGTAAACAACATCGCGCTGGTCAGTTGCTCTGCTGCCACATGTTTTGAAAATACTTCAAAAACATTCAGAAGGAGACAGACTGTGCAGTGAATGTTAAGTATTATACGATATTTTTTTTTTTTTTTGCCACCCACGTTTATGTAGCTCAAACTAGAGCTTTTTATATTTGGAGGCTTTTCTGTGTTGACCATTATTTGGCAATTGTGTTATCCCTGTGAAGGGTAATAATATCTTACAATGTTAAGTATACAGCAATGAAATACACTTCTCTGAAATTTTGTGGTTTTTGTAAACAATTTGAGGACAGATGCAGTATAGGTCGTTGCTTTTGGCAGGCTTCTTGGCATATTTTTTGGTGGCTGTTTGGCAGTTTCTGGCAACCTTCATCTCTACAACTGGTGGATCTAGAATGATCTGTTCCGACAGCCCTAGAGCCAGCGTCCTTGCTTTTGGCTTTCAACCGGTTCTTTTTTTTCTTTCTGCGGACTCATCATCGTCAAGACTTACCCTAGATCTCGATCGTATTGCTTTTTGACTTTTTTTCTTCATCGTGTCTTCTGTTTTGAGTGTGATAGAGAAAATTGGGAGGAGTAGTAGTTGTTCTTTGAAATTTTCAAACAGACGGACAGACTTTTGGTCACCCTGGCATGGCTAATCGGATTTTTGACCTTGAAAGGGGTCCTAGTTTGAAGAAAAATGGGGATTTTGTTTAAAATCTTTCTGTTTTTAAAAACTTTCTTCTTCCCTCACAGCCTTTCATACATTGGCCTTCCCCCCGTAGTACTGGTTATTTTTGAAAACCCTCTTCTACCCCCCCCCCCGCTCCCATATTTTTCCCCCATTTCATAACTTCTCTCACTGAAACTGAAACAGGTCCTTGTTTGAAGAAAGATAGGTGATTTTGTTTTAAATTTCTTCTATTTTTTGAAAACCCTCTTCTACCCTCCCACTTTCCTCCATTGGTCCCCCCCCCCCAATTTCTTTACTTCTCCAATTGAAAGTGGTCTTGGTTTAAAAAACAATAGGCAAGTTTATTTCAAAATCGATTTTTGAAAACCCTCTCCTATTTCCATCTGTTGCTTCTCCCCCCCCCGGCATAATTCTCCCAATTTCTCTACTTCCACTCCTTTTTTCTTGGATAGAACGTTGGTTTTAAGGTGTTTTTTGGAGCCCAATACTCGGTGTTATGGCAGAACTGAGAATGGTCCCGACAAGGGATTTCCTGCTTAGAAAATATTACTGAGCCCAAAAAAAAAAGTATCAAATTCAACAGTCCATAACAGCAGACTACTGTGGAAACACTGTATTTTGACCCTTGGCAACTATTTTGGTCGCCAAGGAAAATAACGCCAACAGACGGCCTATACTACATCTGTTCCACAATTTATAGCACTGGAACCTTATAATTTTACAATTTCACTAAATATTTATAGTAGTAGTTTATAACAAATTACGACAATAAAATATTCTGTCGACATGTAAATATTTTTAAAAAATATATCGTTATGTCAGCCACCGCATTATTATAGTGAGCTAGCGTTTCTATGAACATCCAATTTACGAAATATGGCGTTTGTTCCTAAAAGTATCTCATGGAGATGTTAATTTCTATTGACTTTTTTTTTGCGAGTGAGTAAGAATTCGTAAAATCAAGAGTCCACTATGTATATACACAAACTTTCCTACGAATATGACGGGGGAAAAAAACTACGTACGTTTCCAAAATTTCTTTCAGAAACCGGTTTCCAATATCCCCAAATTCAAATATGGTTCAATTTATACCCTAAACTTAAGACATGCGGTAATATACTACACTCATCAAACTAGATAAACGTACTACGTAATGTAAACTAAATAAAAATACTATATAATGTAAATTAAACGAACATATACGACACTCCTTGAAACAATAATACTACTTGAAACCAAACGCAAAAGTGAAATCGATACTAAAAAGTAATTCAACATAAATTTAAAAATGATAATTATTAATATTAATTTAAATAATAACAATTCCCGGTATTTAAATTTTTAAACTACTTTTTATATGTATAATAATCAACATACCGTCCTCGGTACCGGATAAAAACAAAAAGGTTATGATTAACGTGTTTGTCCCCTTTCAACTCGGAGCAATAACAACTGCCCTGACTTTAAAACATTTGGTTAATTAATTCTCAATGTCAGTTGCTATTTGTAAATCAGTCGAAAAATACTAAATTTCGGTGCTAGAATAAAGTATAAATATGGAATTTTGTATATCCCTAATTTTTTAGGTTTTGTTGTTGCTGATTGTGTACAAAATAGGTAATGAGAAAGTTGGCTCACACGAGAAGCTCTATATTTCATGGAGTTGTTTGTATGGAGTTCACGGTTTGGTTGGAAAACAAACAAGCAGGGAAAGAATAAATGGAAGTTAAGTCCAGTGGTCGTTTAAGTTCAAGAAAAAGTGAGAAAGCTCCCAGAGTGCTTTTCGTTCACTAGTAAAAATGGGGAAAAAATGGAAACATTGATCGGAATTTAATTTGTGAGGGGACTCAAACTGAGTGAGAAAGAACCAGCAACTGCAGCATGTAAGCAGAGTAACCAAGTCTTAATTTCTAACAAAAAAAAAGTGAAGGAGCCCTAATATTATGATAAATCGATTAAAAAATCGAATGGCTGCAAAAGAATCGATAAATCATATCAATTGTTTATGTCCATTTTTCTGGACAACAAAAAATACATGACACTAATCACAAATTCATTACTTTTTTCATGACAACGTCTGTTAATGTATATATATTAAAATAATAGCCAAAAATGGAGTACCGGAGCCGGGCTCCCGCCCAATTTAAGCCCTGAGAGTAACATCGGGTCTTCGCAACATCAGCTTAGAAAAATACTACGCAGATTAAATTAAGAAACAATTTTTATCAACGTCTTTTAGGCGTAGTAATAGTAACTCCGATGTTATGGCATGGTTAGATGGTGAAACGTTCGTAAAGGAACGCAATACTCTTTGTGTCTTGTGGGGCACAATTCTACGACCTTCTACTAACCGCGCAGGTGCTCTTACTAACTGAGCTACAAAGGACAAACACTCAATCCCTTACGGAAGTATTTAAAACGTATTTTCCGAAACCGGATATTTCGCCGAATGAGGCAGTACATGGACTGCTATTTAAACCAAATTGCAAAGAGACTGGTATTAAATTCATCGAAATGCCCGTTGCAAGAAATATATTTATACGTAGAACACTACGCAAATTAAATTAAGAAACACTTTTTGTCAACGTTTTTTAGGTGTAATAATAATAACCCCGATGTTATGGCATGGTTAGATGGTGAAACGTTCGTTAAAAAAAATCCTGGTGTGGCACGATCTCACGACCTTCTACTATCCGGGCAGATGCTCTTATTAACTGAGCTACAACAGACAAACATTTAATCCCTTACAACCGTATTTATATTGAATTTTCCGAAACAGATTATTTGGCGGAATATGCAGTACATGGATTGCTTTTTAAACCAAATTGCGAAGAGATCGGTATTAAATTCATCGAAAAATCAATTGGCATTTTGAGATTTTTTTAAATTGCTTTTAGACGTGATTATTTTCAGGTTTCTTAAAAAGGACTTGCCTTTAGAAGAGTAACTGTCAATTTCCTCAAAGGCTGGAAGTTAAAAAAAAGTAGTGTTCTAACTTTTTTAAACTCTTTAACCAGCTGAATGCTTAATTTTTTTATCAAAGTCGCTTCAAAAATTGCATATATTTTTATTACATATTTCAAATCTATATGCATTTGAGAGTTAAAATATGTAGCACATTTTTGTAAACAAGATTTTTTTAATATAAATTTCGTGCATAAGAACAGGCTTTCATAAAAATCAATTTTAAGAGTAATCATATAAAGACAGAAATGCTGGAAATAAATCTGACTAAATTAAGATTTACTTTATAAAATACAAATATAAAGCATGTATACTAATAAAAATCACTCGCTGAACGTTTCCTACAAGCCATATTCTGAATACAAAAACCGATAACAAAGGGAGCGCTTGCAAAATCAGTTAGTGAACTCTATGCAAATACGAAAATTTAGGCGAAGATAACGCCATTTGTTGACCAAAGCACGACTCAAAGTCTAAATATTGTAGAAAATGCATTACCGACAGTTAAACGGAGAAAAAGAGGGACTTTCCTTTTAAATAGTTGGAAAAATTGCATACCTGCGGAAATCGCGAGATGAGCTTGTTGCTTTTATGTTGCCCGTGAAAATCGCGAGATAAGTAGTCAGATGGTTAACTATTATTATTCATTATTTTATAAATATTTTTAACTATTGTACTACTAACTTATTTATTATTTACTGGTTTTTTACTTATTATTTAGGAAGCTACTAGATTTATGATTGAAAATGCATGATTTTCTTTATTATATTTCGTTGTAAAATACAACTTTCAGTAGTTATTATTAAAAACAAGGATGTGAAACTCACCATGTAAAAAAAATAGATATAATGTATGTGACAAACAGTTATTTCGACACTGGCATAAGGTTTAAAAACACGATGTTTTGGGTGCCAACTGTTCGCTTTGTCCAGTGAAGGCATTCTGATACTTCCTTCACTTGATAAAGGAAGCAGTTGGCTCCGGAAATGTTGTGTTTTTTAAACCTTATACCAGTGTCGAAATAACTGTTTGTTATGGAATCTCTTGGTGAAACTTTGTATTGTTTCGTTATGATGTATGTGACAAATTAACAATTTTTTGGTTAGCCAAATTTTGCTGCATTCTTTATGATCATTTCCATTTGGAATGTGAAATAATTGTACTCCTCATTGATTTTGGCAATTTACAGCACAACCACCAGCCATTTTTCAGAATGAACAGGCTCCGATTATCGTGATTATTAAATCACTCGTTATCTTAGCAAGAGTATGTCGATACAGTGTTGAGAGGGCGTGATGCTGGAGCGATAATGGCCGCTGTCCATCACATGCCCACCAGTTAACCAATCAAGCAGTGGGAGCTCGACAACAATACATAACCGAACTCTCTCTTTGGCTGTGGATTCTGAATCCTTTGAAGCGTATACAAGTCGCAAAAATATATTTTTTATTAACCTGAAATTTCTTACATTAAATATAATTTTTATATTTTTAAAATTATGTTCATTATTTATTTAAATAATAAATATGCCGTTAATTACTGGTTAAAATTTCTAAAATATTTTGTTTTTATTTAAAAAAAAAATTGCGGAGGTGGGGGGGTTGCACAATGTATCATTTTCTTACTTAAAAAAATAAAATAAATAACCAAGAAACTACAATGCTGGTAAATGAAACGAAAATATATTTTCTTCACACGTTTACAATCTGATCATTTTGTCTATACAGGGATTTATACACCGCCCGCAAGACCCCTCCAAATTTTTAATATACTCCCCTTAATGAAATCAAAACACACATAAAATCTAATTCACACTCCCTAGTTTATGAGTCGTGGATAAGCCCCCGTGTTTATAAATGCTGATCCAGCTTTCCAGCATGGTAGAACTGGCGATATAAGTTGCCAGGTCAGGAAGTGCTTAGATTCTATAAATATTGTGTGCTTGTTCGGTTAGAAAGTCCTGTCAGCATCTCACAAACTTTTGTTTCCTTCTACCTTTATTCACTGCATAACCAGTTTGAGTAAACTACGCCCCTTTTCTCTTCATTTGGCCTTCACTTTTTTTTTTATTAACAACTCGTGACACAGACATTTAATTTTTATATCTACTGACATTTGATAATTTTTCTAATACATTTGATAGTGATACGATGCGCAACTGTTGAGGATTTTCAGCACCCAGTATACTTGCTAGTCTGTCCATAACTATTCGAATTTTGTACTGTCAACGACCTACTTCAGCTTAGCGACAAAGCCTGTGGCGGCTCGTGAGTTGAAAATGTGAGTACTAAGTGAGTTGCATCTTAAACTAAATAATATTAACACAACCTACAAAAGTATTAAAAAAACATACATACCGATTAGATGTTCTATTTGCAGGGCTGTAGCTAGAGGGTGACAAGGAAGGCTCACACCCGAGGGGGACATAAAATCGGCTGAAGTAACTCACAGGGGAAATTACGATTGTCACAATCTCGATAGTTCTGCCAGGGACACAAGATTATCTAGCTACTGTCCTGTTTATTTTCAGATAACAGATATTCTTGTTTCCAGAAGCGAAAATTTTAGTAAGTATAGCAAAGTCTCGATTATAGGCACTCAAAAAAAGCTCTCAAAGAATTATATATTTTTCAAATAGGCCAATAGATAGTGCTTAGAAATAGATTTCAGTTTTAAGATATACACATTCAATAATCATCAGTCCAGTTTATACAAAATATATGGTATATTTATTTTATGATATACTTAGGGTCCAGGGCGTAGCCAGAATTTAATTTGGGAGGGTATTAAACATTTTTTTGCAAAACGATGAATAAAAAAATGTGTCATTTTTATCGTAAAGAAGCAATATAACTAGATGTGGAGTAGGAAGTGGAGAGCTCAAGCACCCACCACCCCACCATTGGAACGCATAATTTTCAGCATCTTTTTATGAAGGCAACATCACATAATCTTCTTTGAAGTCACTTGCCTGCCCCCCCACCTCCACCAAATTTTGAATTGCTACACTACTAAAATATAATAAATCATACAAAAATAAATGAGGGAATAACAATTTTGCCTCCAGATATAATCGTAAATTTTTACTTACAGTTTTGTCATCAAAATTTAATTTTTCAGAATTCCCCCCCACTTTCAAAGAAAACAGTTTCTATTTTTTCTTTCTTTAAAGTATTCTTAAACTAATGGTCTGCGAAACGAGACTTTGTAGTCAGAATTTTGATAATTCAAGGTTTGAGATTTTTTTCTTCCCTTTTTAAAAGTAAATATCTTTACATATTTTTGCAGTCCTATTAATTTTGGGGGGCACTGGTCCCTAAGATCCCTCAGGGTACAGGCATGTCAGGGTCCCAGACAGTTTTTTCCATGTGGGTGGGGACTCTTATAATATAAATTAAGCCTATATAATTATAGTGGGACCAATATATAACGAGGATCTTGGGACCAATGAAAATGATCGTTATATTTGGTCACTCGCGAAAGCCATTCAAGAATATAAAATTTTAAACTTTGAAAATAAAATTTGGTTGGTTGAGGTTTTTAAATATAAGCCCCGGTGGGCAAAATCAGTTATACTGATGAATGATTCTTCTTCCATTCTTTTAAAACACGGTTGGTTAGTGGTTGTTTTATGGTGCAAAGACAGCAATGATCATTCTGTGCCAATTAAGGTGAGATCGTACATACGATGTAAAATAAATTAAAACGAAAATGGTAAAAATATATTGGATGTAATGTATAAAATTTAACGAACGAGACGATATAAAACATCAGGTGAGATGGGAGAAGCCAATACTAGATAAAAAAGTTAAAATTTAATTGTTAAAAATACAGTAAACTTCTTAGTTTAGTCGTGATGGAGTCCTGGTTAGTTTATCCAGATGATTGAGCTGTTCACAGAAAAAACGTGATGAGCATGAACGAGTGATAAAATGGAAGTATTACAATGGGAACTTCTACATTAATATAGGTTGTATCTACGTTATATAGGTTGAAAATGACAATTATTATTTAAACAAAAAATAAGAAGCAGCAAAATGTCGCAGTGTTATTTTAAAACCTGTGATGAAAATTGGGTGGCAAGCCTACTCTTGCTTGCCACCCAATCTAAACAACCATTTTCCACAAGCTATTGAAACCGGTTTCAGCCAAGAGGATGAAAGGGCTGGTTAAAGTGGTGGCAAATTAAAATGGGAGTTTGACTGTAAGGTTTTCCTAGGAATTGTTCTTTTGAGTTATTCAGAGATTGAGAATCATCATTCCCATTCACTCACTGAATGATAAGAATTATTCACCTCATACCTGTGTCTCAGACTTTTAACTAAAAAGTAGAACCTAGACAGAATTAGTTGACTGATTGCAAAGACATAACCAAGATTTAAATGATCTTTTAATTAGAAGAGAAATTGATAATAATTAGTCATTTCAATTATGAATTTAAATATGGACAAATGTAAACAAAATAAGAATATAAAATGATTTTATTACAAATGTTATGACAAATGTAATGCATAGCACAACATGCAAAATAGACTCGATGTTCAGTTTCTTTTAAATCGCCGCAGACAACGGTGGAAACGCATTTTGTTTACTAAAAACCACTTTTTGATATTGATGAGAAATATAACCTTTGATTTTTCCCTGGAAAAGAAACAAAATTAAAATTCCAAATTTAAAAAATAAGTATAACTAGTAAAATCTGACATTGGTCAGAATGTGAAATAAAAAAGAAAAGATAGAGAACAAATAAAAAGAAAAAAGTAAAGAACGAAAGGGAAAATAGTAAAGTTAATGAAAACAGAAAAGGAATAAATAATAGAAAAGTTTAAAGGAATTAAGAAAAAGGGAAAACAGAAAAAAAATTTATAGAAAAATAAAAGAGAGAGAGAGTAGAAGTAAAAAATAAAGTAAAAGTAAAATACAGTAAAACCTCTCTACATCGATATCTGATATAATAATAAATTTTCTCGGTCCGTATAATGGTGTTGTAGAGAGGTTTTACTGTATACTAAACCTCCTATAATAATAACTCTCTCTACAACGATAATTTTTCTTTGTCCGTATAATATTGTTGTGGAGAGGTTTTACTGTATATTCAACACAAAATTTCAAGATCAACAACATTATTTCGAGAACTATTGTTTCCAATATGAAGCGCAGTGTCAAGAATGTGTGAATACCCTATATTTATACTCCGAGTTCCGGGTTTCTTCAGAGCACTGATGCACACAGTTTTCCCCTATCTTCTTGCATAAATTTCGTATGATTCAGGCATAGGCTTTGAGATGTTAATGACCTGATTTCACAGCTGAAAAGTCTCCCGAGGTCCAGGAAAAAGTCTACAGTGGCGAGAAGTAACATTTTTATAAAGAACTTCTGTACAATTCAACTAGAAGCATTTTCTGTAAGATTAGACATTTCTCCCTTTTCCACAGAGTGATGATGTTGTTCTTTCCACTTACAAACAGTTCTTATTGTCTCGCCAGTGTATATATACACTGTTACAGTCCTTGGATGCTGTCTGATAAATTGTTCCGGTCAGTAATTTTACAGAAACAAGGTCTTTCACTCTAACAGATCACAAACGGTAGAAGCTGGTTTATAGGTTTTAATAGCAGTCATCGTCAAAATATATATGCTATTTTCTCTGAAATCCTCCACACACACATAAGGCAAAATAACAATTTCGGTCTCTATCATCACACGTTCTTTGACAGATGAAGTTGCTTGGGTAGCCATTCTCCATTAGTACTTTCTCAACTCAGTATCTTCAACCTGACATTGCTGTACATGAGGGTCTGGTGAGTCAAAACTTGCATGATGGAAGCTTTATGGTAAGCTGGATGATGTGAGCAAAAATCCAAGTACCAATCCATATGTATTGGCTTTCTACATACCTAAGTTGACAGACTTTCCGTCTTAGTTTTTGGAAACTTTTACATCTAAAAATGCCAAACACCCCCATTTTCCACCTCCGTTGTCAACCGCATGTGAGGATTCAGATTATTTAGATATCAATAAACACGATAGCTCTTGGAGGCACAATGAAAGCATCATTTACATATCACTTCTGGATCTTAACATGAAAATCACCACAATCTATGATATCCATCTCCATACGAAGGTTGGCTACAACATTTGAAACAAGGGATAATTTCACAGTCCCCCTGTTTCTGTTTGTAAAAAGCCCTACCATAAGTTTTGAATTATCGTCTCAAAACCTATGCCTGAATCATACAATCGTGCAAGATGATGGGGGAAAATTGGGATAAGAATTTAGGGAATACCTGGGTTCGGGGACTACTCTAGGGAAAACTGGAGTGTGCAACTGCTCTGAGAAAACCCAACAATTGAGGTATAAATACAGTACATCCACTTGATAAAGAGGGAAAGGGATTGACACTTAAGTTGGTAAATAGAACATTCGTTCCCAAAACGTTGTGAAATTTTCTCTCATGCCATTTGTAAATTTTACTTTCATTTTATTTCTTCTACTATGCTTATTTTTTCTCTTATTTTTATACACATTTCCTTTTCTTTATTCGCATAACTTTTCCTTTTATTCTTTTCCTCTTTTTGTTTGTTTTCTCATCTTTTCTTTTCTGCCTGATTCTTTATGTACTATATCCATGCAACGCTAGGTTAAGCAAAGCAAAGCACAGCCAGCTACAGGGGTCACCAGCAGCTGAACTGTGAGGAAAGTTTTTATACAAAACCTATGCTATGTAAAGGTTGTCTGAAATAATATGTCTGCCTAGACATCAGGGACACTTCAATGCATAGCCTTAAAATAAATGTTATAAAATATTCTAAAAGAAGGAAGGGTGCAATTCTGCTTACCTCGTATATTAAATTTGCAAGTATACAAAGAACTTCTTCTTGATCAATGTCTTCAACCTATCAACATACTCATGTATCAAATGCACAAAAACACTCACTACAATATATATATATATATACAGTGAAATTTGATTATAATGGTATCTTTCCCTGGTCCTTTAAGTATCGGCATGGATAGCCTTCATCGTGCATGTACATTTAAAATACTTACCATAATAAACATATAATATATACACATGCCACTTTATATATTTCTCAACCACTCTCTCTATACCAGGGTTGTCCAACATGGCCCACCAACAATTGTTTATGAAAGAAATTCTAAAATAAAATTTTTTGATTTTTTCAGAAATAAGGAAAAACAGCAGGGACAGCATGGGTGAGTTCTTTCCATATTTCAAGTGAAAAAACAAATAATTGAAAGAAATCCTGAAGGGCAGCCTTTATTTCTTCTTTTTTTTTTCTTCGAACTTTCTGAAACTGCTGGAGTGTGAGATCAGTAAAAATGTGGCCAGCTGCTCAAAATGGATGGGCAACTCTACTCTATATGCATATGCATCATACACAAGTTGAGCACCTTTAATACGAAATGTTTCAAGCTGAAAATATTTCGGATTTTAGAAAATATACAGTGTTGAAAAGAAGTGAGAAAATTTCCCGACTTTTCCCCTTCTCTTTCACTATGTACTGAACTCTCCTTTCACTAGTCCAAGTTAATCAGCTGCTGGTTCAACGAGCCCTCTCTGTTTAAAAAAAGATTCGTTGAAGCAGTAACACTTCTGGCTGAAGTTCTTATGTCACTGATATAACATGTTACTATTGAATATTTTTTCTTGTTTAAATAATGATCACATTATTTTAAAATCGATTAATTTAGATGTTTTTATTAAAATACATTAAGTTTATTATTATTATTTTTTTTTTCTGTGTGTGTGGATGGCGCAGTTTTCAAATTAATCAGCTGGAGACCCACCACAGCCAATTGAAACACAGTCTATAAATAATTTCACAAGGACATCTGATAAACCGAAGGGAGTTTATTGGTTGTGCAGCATAGTTTTTGATTTTGGGTAGAGTATGTAAATGTGTTTTCAAATAGATGTTGCTGTCCCTCACCAAGTATGTATTGGTTTGTGTATTTGCTGTGCGAGGGATAGCAAAGGTCATGTTGCATTGGGATTTGTATGTGCCAAGGTCTAGGAAACCAAATCCTGGACTACAATGAACAGTTAAGCGATAAACATTCTTTGTCACTATTGAAAGTCAAGCCCGAGTTAATGGCATGCTACGTGAACATGTTACCAGTGCAAGGCCTCCTTCATCAGGAACCTATTGGAGTGAATGGCAAGTGAACACGCCATGTTCACTGACACCTGTTCCACAAAGCCCTCCAAGAATCCTGACAAATATCCCAGCCATGATAAAATGGCAAGCCCGACCCGGGATTTAAATCCAGGCCTTAGTAGACCAGATATGTGGCAAGAGTCTTTATTACGCCATAAGACGTCAAATCAGTGCAAGGCCTCCTTCATCAGGAACCTATTGGAGTGAATGGCAAGTGAACATGCCATGTTCACTGACACCTGTTCCACAAAGCCCTCCAAGAATCCTGACAAATACCCCTGCCATGATAAAATGGCAAGCCCGATCCGGGATTTAAATCCAGGCCTTCGGGGACCAGAAATGTGGCAAGCGTCTTTATTATGCCATAAGGCATCAAATCGGGGTCTTCAGAATGTTAAAAATCGGCATTACTTTAATGACATCATAGGGCTGACACAGCGCCATAATTTTTCATTGAAATAAACGGAAGATAGTGAAAGCTTATTGTTGACAAGCTTCTGCTTAAACCCCGCTACATCACTTCATGTAACGAGAGAAGTAGGTTTGTTTTGTGACTTTACAAGGCAAGGATAGCAATGGCCATGCTAGGTAAAGACCTACAGCTTTCTGAGAAATTTCAATTTTCACTACGAAGGGAACGGAGAAACAGTGTACACTCTATGATGCTATTAGGAGTGGAACATGGGTAAATGGTGCACTAGATGAATGCATTACTACAGGGTATCGGGCCTGCATTTTCCCTGAGGACGCTGAGTCTTTTACGGACAGGGTTGACAACCTTTTAACGGTGGTGTGCCAGAGTAATGCTGCAATGTTATTCCACATGACAGCATTCACCTACCAAACTTTGCATGTTTATTTGGTAATCACACTATTAATATGAATCAAGTATCCTTCTAATTTTAACAGTCATCTTCGGAATTTTAATTTTGCTTCTAAGTCATTTCACGTGCCATTAAAAATTGGTTAGTGTGCTGTATTTGACATGGGTGCCATAGGTTGCCAATTCTAGGCTTCGGAAACCAACGCACAAAATACAGCGAGCATTCCCTTTTATTTTTTGATACCATAGGGAGTTGAACTTAGACTCGCAAAACGTTAGGTGAATATATTGCTACTGTACCGTGAAGTGCCTGCGATACATAAAATGACAAAATTCACAAAAGGGCAAACTAAAAAGCGAGACACATAAATTTGTAAAGTATTATATGCTGTCATAACCGTGAAGAAACAAAGAATTTTTTTTATATGTCGGAGAAACCTTTGAAATAATTTTCAGTTCTCGATGGAATTCCTGTATCAAAATTAAATTGGTACAGCAGTTCATGGTACATTAGCACACTAAGTTTTACACGATTCGATCCTGTTCTTATGACACAAAGACAGCAAAGTTCATACTGCACGGAAGCTACAGCTTTCCGTGGAATTTGAACTCCTGCTGCCATGGGAACCAAACCCTAGACTATGGTGGGAAGAAAAATAACACATGCTCTATGTTTGAGGTTTTACGACTCAAGGACTAAAATGGTCATGCACGCGAGGACCTCCTGTTTTCCGAGGAATTCGAACCACTGGGCCTACAATTTTCAGAGGAATCCAAACCTCTTAAAGCCTAGGGAACCAAACCACGGAATACAGTGAGCAGTGTGATCTTTATGAGATTTCTAAGTAAGCATTCTTCACACCATTGGGAGTCAAAGGCACACTAGGCAAACACGTTACCACACTGCATGCTACAGTAGGGTCCCAAATGGTCTATGATACGAAAGGGAGTCGAATCTGGGCTAATGGCACAATAGATGAATTCTGTGGGATAGTGGACTTTCATTTTTCTGAGGACTCAATCTCTTCAAGGCCAAGGGGACCAATCGTCAGATTATGGTGAGTGTTCAGTAAGCAAACATTCTTCCCCCCCACTTCAAACACTTGGGAGTCCAACCCAGGTAAACGGCATACCATGGTGAATACGTTACCGCTGTACCACTGTAGGGTTCGACAATTTTTTTTAAAATCACAATCGCTCATAGAACTGCAGTTATGCAAGAAACCCCTTTCATACACATTAATTGGGATGTATACACATAAGCTAAAGAAAAGGGCAGTACCTGCATTATTTTCAAAGCATCCAGGAAGGCTTCCACTGGGACAACATTTGCATTGTACATCAGGTAACTGGAAACATATTGGAAAATATCATAATAAGTCCAATCAATCAATATATTAAAAAATTCTGTTCAGCTTCTTGATACGGATAGATAATTTTTTTCATCAGAATAACCGATACTAAAACTTCGGAACTTAAGAAGTGGTTTACGACATTCAACATTCTAGGCAATTTGTGTATTATGATGCAAAGGATGGCCCAGGCCATGCTACACTATGATCTAATGGAATCCGAAATTCAGGCAACTTGGGAATTAAACATCATAGTATAGATCGAAACATACATGCTCAATACCAGTAGGAGTAAAAAAAACAAAACCATGGAATTTTTGCATGGCAGATAAAGACGTTAACTTCATGTCACAGTACGGCACAGTTATTCTGCGGTGTAATTACACTTAGAAAAAAACACACCTCTTCCATAAACACAACTTTATCCCAGATTTGATATAAACAGTGAATGGTATTAATAAGTTCGTTGTTTGTTTAATGGCATGAGAACAGCTAGGGTCACGTTGCATTGGAACCTGCAGTTTCAAAGGTTCCCGCAGGAACTCAAACCGCTGGAGGTGGGCAGAAAACTACACGTATTCTAATAATAGATTATTAACAAGTCTAAATTACCTTGGAACAGAGTTCCCACCTCGCAAAGCAAAATGTGCTAAAATGTGAAACGCACGTCACAGAACAAAAGCTTCACTGCAGAACAATCGCAGTGTGAATCAATTTATTTTAGTTTAAAATAAAGAAATAAAAGCAGTCCACTGAATGTCTATTAAAAAAGGAATTTATGTTTTATAGAATTTAAAAATGTATATAATACGAATATATATATACATACATGCATCTCCTGCAGAACATTTTTGATCAGCTGAAGGCTTGTTGCAGAACATTGCAAAACATTCTGCTTTGGGAGTTCCCACTCATCTTGGAGAATAAAATCACCTCAATTTTTCCGACAAAACTTCTTGACTAAGCGCAAACAAAATTTTGAATTGAATTTTGGTTTCAGAGAAAATACGTCCACATTGACAAAGAATTCAGCTATTCAGAACAGAAGTTGGGAAGGTTTCCCCTAACAAATTCTGGGGTTTCCAAGCACGTGGGAACATGGCTTGAAATGTTTCCTTGGAGGGGTCATCAAAAATAAATAATTAAAAAAGAGGGACTTACACTTTTTTAAAGAGATTTCGATAGACAATAATTTTAAGTCTCTCCAGGATGAGATAGATTCCACACTTTATAAAGAAGTTTTCATTGGTCTCTAAGGCCTTGTTCAGTCGTACGAGATTGCCTTGGCTAAAAAACAAAATAATATAAAATTAATTCAATACCAGTAATTTCAACAATATCATTCTAATTAATGATTATTTCCTTTTATTAACAGTATTTTGACATTCTGGCAAATGCTTCATACAGTTCACATTCCAATATATTAACATCCTTTTTTGTTGAATGATGTTTTTTCCCCTCCCTTGGAAATTGTTAACGCGAAAGATTACTGCATTATAATTTTTAGGGATGGACCGAAAAATCGGCTTGCTGAGCAATCGGGGCCGATTTATTCATGTTTTCATAAATCAATATTGGCAGCCGATTGAAAAAAATGAAAATCATTGCTCAATCGGCCGATTGTATTAGTCATCGGCCAATGTTACAGTTTTCCCCTTTGATAAAAATTGGGGAAATAGGTCGCAATTTCCTTCTCAGCTTCTATCCGCAAGCGCCTTTTACATTTTTGTAAATGTATCGAATGATGCCATTTTTTCCCCCGCATTTGAACCCTTTTCTCTACAGTCTACTGGGACAGAAGATTGCCATTCGTGGGATCTATTTTTATCTAGATCTAAAATTATTTCAGCAATGATGAATTTGATTTCGGCCGTTGCTCTTCGATGTGTGAGGAGCGTTGGATTTCTCCCTTTTCTTTGTCTCATGTCTTTGGGATTCTTATTGCGTAGTTTCTATCTTTTGAGTTTTTTCTTATCTAAAAAGATTTTTTTTGTGTGCCTTATGGGCAGTGATGGCTCTAGGTAAGGGCAAGAGAGGCCATGACCCCCAAATATAATCGGATTTTATTATCCTGCCTATGTGCACAAGCCCCTTTGCGATGCCTATGCACATAAGCAGGAATTTGCAACCTCTAATTTTTTTTTGTCTAGAATCGCCTCTGCTAACCCGTGATGAAGTTGAATTTTGATTGCGTTTCTACAGTGTTCCAAAGGGAATTTTCCATTTTAGTTTCATTTTGAAGTTCACAGTACATTAAGGGAGTGTGCCGTTTCCCACCTTCATTTGCCTAGTAGCTGTTGTGCCCGTTTCATCTGTCCGTTGAATACGACTGTAGATTCCACGATGTTTCATTTTCATTGGATTTTATATCCTGCGTGTATTTCATACTTCTGCTAAATACTGAAAGTGAAATCATTTATTTTTTGATATACTTATGCAAAAGCCTGAATTGCGAAGTTTTGGGCTATTGGATAGCAAGAAGAAAAAATAGTCTAAAGCAGGAACACAGTGAATGGGACAAAAAAAGTCAATTACGAGATAATACCTTACATAAATATTGATGTTCATATCATAATGTAATCTTTAAAAATTTTACTAATTAATAATAATTGAACATCAGCATCGGCTGATGGAATACCTGTATATATAAAAAAAAAAAAGGGGTTTTTAATCGGCATTGGTATGAAATTGAACGATCGGTAAAATACCGGCACCGGCCAAATTTTGACATCGGATGATCCCTAACAATTTTGTAGTAAAAATGCATGTTACTGTCACTGTGTCTTGGGTACAAGCAGGGACGGACTGTGTCCTCTCAAAGGGTGCGAGTCTTATCGGCTAAAAAGGTGACCTGGCACGGGGGCCTGTGGCCAAGTCTGCCCCTGGGTACAAGGACAGTTAGGATTATGTTGCAACAAAAGTAGTCTATATTCATCTCCAGGTAAAACTGAAGAAAATTTATTAATAGATGGTACTACACGAGCAAAACCACTTGGTTTTCTGTTTCTTTTAGTAGAAGCAGTAGGTTTCGCTTTCTTTTTGGTTTTACGGCTCAAAGACTACAGTGGTCATGCTGCGCCGGGACCTACTGTTTTCCGAGGAATCCGAACCTCTTAAGGCCCAGGGAACCAAACCCCGGACTACAGTGAGCAGTGCGAAGAAGCAGTAGGACTTCATAAGGTAGCAAGGCAGCTAACTTCGAAATCCCAAAATGGCTTAGTTACATTTATTAGCCAAGAAACAAAATCAAATCCAAGGTCATATATGTGGAAACAAGGCGTGTGTAAATCGTTCATTGATCGACTCTGCCTACTCATTATTGATGGATACTTTAACATGATGGTATGATCAAGCTCAAAAACCATAGTTGCTTTTACATAAAATGTGCATAGATCTTAAAATATCACATTTAATTTTGTATACTAGGTTCCACGGTTTCCACTAAGTGGAAGGTGAGTACCACACCTTTGTCTGGCGAGTACTACACACTTGTCTGGCGAGTACCATACACTTGTCTGGCGAGTACCATACACTAGTCTGGCGAGTACCACATACTTGTCTGGCAAGTATGATTTGTTGAGCCTTGTATATTTATATATATCCTACACGCTATTATAGTCTTTTGGTGTTTGGAGTTACCTATGCTGGCACTATTTTAAATTTTTAGAATTTTGTACGTGATACCATGGTAACAGCTAATGCAACCACATTCTATGTGAATCCATGCCAACAATACCTAATAGTATGCCAATATACTGTCAAACGGCAGTGGAAATACTTTTGCATGTTAATTATATCATCACTGTCCAGAGATGGCGGGAAGACAGAAAATAAGGTATTTCTTTATTATAGCGGCCCCCAAGATTCAATCACCAAGCAACCCGATAAATCGCCAAAATAGTAGTGAAATCTGTGTGTGTACATTATATAATAACTACTTAAGTATTCTTCATGCAATTATTATACTTACCTGAATCATAGGGACTGAACTAGAGGGAGATCGCTTCGCGACTCGTTCCCATTCAAATCACATTCGATGTGTGCTGCCTGAATCAGTAAAAGACTGAATCAATGTTGTATTGCAATTAGTACACTTACTCAAATCACAGGAACCAAACTAGGAGACCCCCCCCCTCACTCGTCGCTTTGCGACTTGTGCCCATTCAGATCACATTTGATGTGCGCTGCCTGAATCAGTATTATGCTGCAACTTAGCTGCGACCTTGGCGTAATCCTAAAGTCGCCAAATAAGGTAGGGGCCGCTATAGTAAGGAAGTATCGAAAAAAAAAAATAAAGAAATAACAGGATATATTTGCAGAAAAAAAGACTTACACCATGGCTTCAGATACCTCAGAGAACTGCATAAGGTCGTATTTCTTCAGAATAGTTGATTTGGGAATCTTGCCCTTAAAAAAAAAACAAATTCATACTTACAATTTTAATAATAATCCCCCCCCCACAAAAAAACACTAACACAACCACTCATTAATCAAAAATGTAACGATGTTAGTTTTGTGTTTTCTCCCCATCTAACTTCGCTTTACATATTGTGACGTAAATTTTTTGATAAAACAAAAATAAGGTTTCAAAATGCCTTTCCACGAGACCTCAGAGAGTTTCATTCAGAACCTTCCTGCCTCCCCCATCCCCTCCCAAAAAACACTTCGTACCTGTATCCACAAAACTGTAAAATATCTTGCAAACAAATGCATGTGCTGAGAAAAAGTAACTCTTGATGAGGCCAATTTTTAATGTGACAAACCGGTGTTTGTCTTTGGGTACATACATACTTAATTCAGGTGGAACTTTGGTTGAGAAACTAGACAATAATATATTCATATCAGCCTGCAATACCCACAAATGTCCAACATATTTAATTGCAGAAACATATCAACAATAAACCGTTTAAATTGTTGAAAAAGAATTTAAATCAATTAAATGTACGATACTCACGAGAAGCATCTTAACGGGAGTCAAATATACGAGAATGAGACGCTTATTTTTTCTACTGCACTTGTGACAGTGAGTGAAAGCAAAAGATAAGTGCTCCTCAGCTGAAGGAAAAAATAAATAAATAAATAAAAATGTGTAACTTAAAAATGGCAATACAAAATCAATTCTTTCAAATTAGGAAATAAGAAAAACATAATCTCACCGGTTTTGAATTCGCTTTCAAACATAGATTTCTGACCAACATAGTATCTATAAACATAAGAATGGAACAAATAAGGAACGCTTTTACGATTGGAAAAGACATAAAATTTTTGTTCTACATACAACAGTATCGATTATTGAAATTATCTAGGCCAGAACATGATCCGAAAAAGTGAAAACGCTAATATCTAGCAAGTGGAATACCATATATATAATAGTAATAAATAAACATTGTGTTCAATTTTTATTAGAATTATATATAATTAAATTACAATCCCTCAAAATACCAATACAGTACTCAAATGGACCCCCACCCCGATATGGTCAGATAAAACTTCCATGGCAGAAACTGATATAATAAGGTATTTCAAACCCCTGCTTAGCGGTCACCCTTAGATACGGATGCAGTGTTCATGGTTCATTCCATTGGACTAGAACCCTGATACGGACAAAATACGTTTGAACTTTGACCTTCACGGCGTTTTTCCACCACAGGAAACTAATTCCTAAACAGGATAAGAGCTAAGGAGAATTTTCGCTCCCGTCAACAAAGAGTGGCAAACGACTCTGATTCATCGATTCAAATGACTAATGTTTAACAAAGACTTCACAATAATGAATCATATAGCGATATACTGTGTGAAACTAATAAACAATTATCAACACAAAATTATCGCAGTTCAAATTTAGTATTATTGTTTACTCGACCACCATACAGGTCCTATAAGCGTAATGGTGGAAAAGCGGCGGATTTAACCTAGTAATTAAAAATACATTTCAAAGAAGGACTGGTGAGTTAAATCACCCACCAATCAATTTTTTCCTGAGATAAATAAATTTTAATAGTTAATGTCCTGTTGCAAATTTACGTAATACATTCAACAAACACACGTTCGTTATCTGAAAAACTCTTTTTATAAGCTCAAAAATACCTAAATTTCGAAATTAAGTATTTAAATAATGGAAATGTTATATTTCGGCTACTTCAAACTAAACCCTCTCTTTTACGGTCACTCCGTTTGTCTGGCCAATTTTGTCTGTATACCGAGTGACACCTAAAACAAGGCGTTTCACTGTATTATCAATATATGCACATGGTGATCGCTTTTGGGCCTAGTCTGATTCTGGTAACCAATCTAGATTTGCTGCTATATAAACTCGTTTCACTTTCGGACATTAACTTATCGAAACCTGCTACCACTTTCAACTCGCACATTAGAACGAAGATTGATGGATTCAAAATAGTATGAGACATGGTGATTTTTTCCGTATGATTCTTGTGGATCAAGGAATTTGAATCTAAACTTGATTACCTCAATTAATCCTCTTAGTGAACCTTTGTTATAATGCATGAGCTAAAAAGTATATGTTATATGCGCATGATACACTTTCTATCCGTAATAAATTTCCATCGTGTCTAGATTGGAAATGTACATGAAAATTTACATTAGTTAAGAAAAAAAAAAAAAGAAAGAAAGAGTGAGTTTGTCCTTTACTTGTAAGTCACTTGCTGTGCTTTTGGAAACAAATCTTTTAAATTACTTCCTTCGATGGAACGGATCAATGGCTTTGCTAAAGTAAGTTTGTTCAACTGAAAGAGGGGGAAAAAAGGTTTAACAAATAGTTCTGACTTTTTAAAGTTGTTGGATGCATATTTTATTTGTTCACTTTCATCGAATAATGTTAATCATTTAGCATGACTGTTTGTGAGTTGCCTTAAGAAGCAAGAAAAATAATATTACCTTAAAGTAGATCTTAAAAAGCTGGTTCGTTAAATACAACACTCCCCAACGCTTGGTATTATCCTGAGACGAACGCCTAGAATGAAAACCAATAACATATTGACAGTAATTCAACCAATAAAAAATAGAAGGATGATAAATTTTATTTTTGGGAAATTAAACTTGACGCACACAAATTTATGTTTTAAGCTCTAAGGATAGTTATGATTGTACTGCACCGTCTGATAGTTTTCCGAGAGATCCAAAGCTCTGTTGCCTAAAAAAAGCCAACTTTGGACTACATTGGGCAGAAAAGGCACGAGTTCAACAGTACCATTGGAATCGAACCTGGGGTCATGGCATGACAGCTGAATGTATCACTTCTATGTTGCCACAGAGCAAACATCGCATATCTGTAAATTTCATGTCCCAAGGCTTCGCTAAGGGTAATTTGGGATAGGATCAATGGCTTAACGTAATTTCCGAACCATGATACATTTGTGCACAACCAAACGAACTGAAAGTCGAACTTAATCCAATTATTATCGGTTATAAGAGCAGAGATGCTTCACAGTAGAGAAATTACAAAAACACACTGGGTATGTTTATTAAATATCACATTTTTTTTTAGTATTGTCGATTTTTTGCTGAAATAAGAAACAAAATCTTACGAATCTCCAATGCATACTCTGTAGAAGCCCATGATCAAGTCAGCTGACTTTTCTAATATATTTTTCGGTTTGGGTTCACCCCTTTTGTGCAACTGAGTATCAGCCTGGAGTAAACATAAAAGAGATAATTGCAAATAATTACTTAACAATGAAATTTAAAAAAATTCATACACAAATTTTTCTTACGAAGTGAGGGCTGGGGTGCACGAGAGATAATTAGAATTACTTAATACACTATCAAAGATGGTTTAACCTTCAGCTTACAAGGCCAGAAAACAAAAATTTGTACACAAACAGGTTAACACTTCGCCCCTTTTTATAATTTGAAGTTCATAGCTCTTCTGTACTTTTTCCAAATTGGAAAGAGGCAATTTGCTGTCTAAATTCATTCCTCTCGCTTACTCCTTCCATGATGTCTTTTGCTTTCCACATTGATTTATCGTTGCGAACAAGGTTTTTCAACAATGTGTACGATCAAAACCAAATCAGGGTGTCTACTAAAAATAAGAAACCCAGTTCCTTGACCTTTTCTTGACTATTTTTATACATTTCTTGACCTTAGAAAAAGTTCCTCAACCTTATTTTTTACAACTGATAAAATAGTTACATAAAAATAGCTGAAAATCCCTAAATATTGCCAAACTACGATGGAAAATAGCTGAAGATCACTAAAATTTGCAAGTTACGATTAAAAATATCTGAAAATAACTAAACCAGTAAAAACTCATTAAAATATCGTACAAAAATTACAATTCAATGCATGCGTAAAAGTGAAAAAAACAGGTGCCATAATGACCTACAATATTGATTTGATGACCTTTTTCTTATTTCTTGACCTTCCCTTGACTTTCAAAATCATTAAAATATCATACGAAAATTAGAATTCAACACATGCATAAAAGTGAAAAACGGGTGACATCATGACCTACAACATTGATTTGATGACCTTTTTCTTATTTCTTGACTTCCGTGACTTTCACGCCCTGGTAGACACCTTGCAAATACTGTGCAAAACTGTCAACGACATGCATGTTCGTCTCTCTGAAGCAGTTCCCAGAATTTACTTATTGAAACAATTCAAGCTCATACATCTCATCTCATTAAATTCGTAACTATGTATTGACCAAAATGATAAAGAAATATTACTTGTCTATTATCCATTCCATAGCATCCATACATTTTGTATCACATTCTTCTCATGGGGTACGCAAACACACTCTGGCACGGCAAAAGGATATGTGGGAGAGAAAGTTTTGAGAATCTCTACAATTAGAGCATCATTGTCTTCGAAACTTGGAGGAGAGGTGGGGTAGTCCATCCTCTGTTTTATAATAAAATGTATCTTCATCTGAATCAATTACTTTTGATTTGACTGTCCCATCATAAATTTGATATAAATTTCTTAATTTCATTACTAAAACATCTTGGTGAGAAAAGAAGAACAAGGCTAAACGTTGGTAAAAAAAATGTGATCAATGAGAATATGTTAACACAACGAAGCCACAAAATATTGCCATTAAATGGGAAGATTCATTAATCAGAAGGTCATTACTAAGCGAAATTAATGTATTTATCAATATTTCAAACACTACATTACAAGCAATACTTATCATTAATTACATATATATATATTAATGAAGGATATACCTTACATTGTACGCTATATATCGAAGGTCGAGGCAGCAAGTGCACATAATGGGAAGTGCCCAGTTCTCCTCCTTTTGGCTCTGAAGAACCTTTGTAAATGCCATAAAGATCCAATTAAGAAAAATCTGAATCAACAACAAAGAAACTGCTGACATGATGTGCTCATCGCCCACAATATAAACATTAACATAGCGAACAAAATACATAACCAGCTCACAATAAATTGTGTCAATTTCGATTTAAATATATTTAATAAGATGTTAAAATAAACGTTCAGTAGGTTTATTTGATAACTTATAGTTGTTGATGTCAAGCCTCGTAATGCTGTAATAATTTAATGTCAATCTATTTATATACACGTCTTTGCTACACTTAGAACCATTAGAAATAAATATTTTTTTTATTTGCCTTTCTACGCCACGTGGATAGCAAACGCCATGCTGTATGCAAAATCCAAACACTGGACTATGGTAAGCAGAAAACTGGAACACATTTTACACCACCATTGGGAGCCAAACTCAGGCCAATGGGGCAATGTATGAATGTATTAAAACTACGACATCATAATGTGTGCAGTGAATCTACATTTTCCTGAGGAATTTGAACCCCTTCGGACATACAGAACCAATTCCCTAAATTACATTGAGCAGTTAGTTAGTAAACCTTTTCCTTTTGGCTCACTGGCATCGTTTACAGTCGAACACAGATTAAAAGCATGCTATGCTAACGTGTTATCACTTTGGTACCCAGATAAATATTTGCTTTGCAACAAAATAATTTTTGGACTGGATTTGCTTAAAGAAAGACTACATATTATAACAGCAGCACTGAGTTTCCAAAATTTTTATAACCAGTTCACTGTGCGCCAGATCATTCTCTGGACATGGCAAAAAATTAATAACTGGTTTTTATTTTTGAGTTTTACGGTGCAAGGAGAGTAAAGGTTATGCTGTGCAAGGATCTAGTTTTCCAAGGAATCCGAACCTCTTGAAGTCCGGGAAATGAACCCCGAATTACGGTGGGTTTTTTTGTTTTGGTGGGGGGGCACAGGTTGGAAATCGAACCTGGGATAACCACATGCCAGGCAAACGTAGTTTATTATTATTTTTTAGTAGGTAGTTATTTTTATTAGGGATGCAGCCGAATACTAAATATTCTGCAACCAAATATCAATTTGGCTTTAAAATTCACTATGAATATAAACAAAATGTCTTTGTCATGTTTTAAATTGAGACTAAAATTAAATCCTTTTGTTTTTTAAATTTCATATAGACAAGTATTCAGCTAGCTTTAAGGACACCTTGAAGCTAGCCAAATACTTGGCTATTTTATAATTAAAAAAACAAACAAAAACAAAACTGGATTTAATTTTATTCTGAATTCAAAACATGGCAAACACATTTAATTTATATCAAGGTTGTCCAACATACGGCCCACAACTGTTTGAAATAAAAAAAAATTCCCAAACAAAAAGTTTAGATTTTTTTTCCAGAAATATGGAAAAAACACGTGGACAGCATGGGTGATCACTTTCCATTTTGCAAGTAAACAAACAAATAAATGGAAGAAACTCTGAAGAGAAGGTATTTAATCTTCCGAAATCGTTGGCCCGCATGATCTGTGAAAATTTTTTAATGACCCGTTGCCCAAAAAGGTTGGACAACCCTGGTTCATATTCATAGTAAATTTTAAAAAGAAATTGATATTTGGTTGCAAAATATACGATATTCAGCCACGCTAGCCGAATATTTGGTCGTATCCCTAATTTTTATTTTTTAAAAATTACTTCAAAAATGATGAAATGTTTTAAAAATTACTTCATACAAACTGGTTCCAGCTCATTACACATAGCAGTAAACTAATTGTTAAAAAAGGATACTGCGCTAAGTATGACTGATGGCTGTATGCTTCAACAAAATCATGATCGTTGATACTATTGATGCATCTGAAAGAGTAAATTGCTTTTAATGGTAGTAACGATATGATTCAGGCTCAAAATTCCTAGAGAACATATGTTACTAAAGATTATAGAACACACTAAAGAATTCAGAAAATATTAAAAATTATAAAACATACAAGTTTCCAGACATCTTACTAGTGGCTGGATGGTTAACTCTTTAACATCCTGTTAAAAAAAAAATGTTTTTATAGCTCTAGAACAGCTGTCGCCAACCTTTCAGACCTCACGGACCACTAAATTCATAATTTTAAATCCCGCGGACCACATTTCGTGAATTTAATGCAATATAAAGGCAAAAATTGTCATTCAGAATATGAGAATTTTTTTTTTTATAAAACATTAAAAATGCAAATAATGTCCAGATTTTTCTGCGGACCACCGGTTGGCGTCTGCCGTTCTAGAGCAGCGGTTTTCAACCAGCATTGCCAGTCACATCGGAGAAAAAATGTCCACACCTTTCTGGCAGAATTCACTAACCAGTCACAAACAAAACTTCCAAGTAAACTTTCATTGCAGGGAAAACAACTTTGCATTTGAGGGGAAATTTAGCCGTTCAAAACAGAAGGTAGAAAGTTTTTCCCTAATTTGTAGGGATTTTTTCAAATTACCCGATAATTCCACGTTTCCTAAAAACTGTTAAATGTTTTTTTAAAGCCCCTTTTAATGTTTGCATTATTATTATTAAGAATTTGAACCCTGTTAACCTTTGAGACTGTGGTGCAATAAATTTCTTTTATAAGACAAGGATCTGAACCCAACAGATTTACCCATAAAGATCTTCATATTTTTCCGTTTCTTAAAGTTCATACATTAAAATAATGTAAGTATCAATAATCATGGTATAACCATAAAGAGTGTTATTGCACTTAGGCATAGGATGACACATGTTGGCAAATACAAAATTTGTTTAAAATAATTATCAATTACAAAACTAATGAAATATTGTAATTGTTTAGGCCAATAGAATTTAATTAATTTGTACTGATTTTCATTAACATGTTGAAAGATTTTAACATCTGGATATTTCCAATCATTCGTATATATTTCTACTTTTAAAAATATGCAGCTCGATCACTTACATTTGCTTTACAGATGTTCATTACACGTTATGGAGCAGAGCTTTCGACACATTCACAAATATCATTTTCATGAGAACATTTTCACTACAAAATATTTATTCATGAAAAATGCTCAGAAAACTAAAATGGCAAATCCCAAATTATCTCGCAATACGGTAAAATTGATGCAGAATATAAAAATATTTTACTTTAAGTGTGCAATGACGATGTCAGTCCACGGTTCGTCTATGATTCTGCTTACGGCAGCAACATATGGTTTCTCGTGAAGACGAGGACTGGCGATATGGGGATGCTGGCAAGATAAGAGCTCCTGCAATTAAAATAAATAAACTACCATTCCAAATAACCAAAACAAAGTTAAAATGCCATAAAAAAAAATTCATGCATATATATATATATAAAAAATATATGTTTAAATAACACATGCAATGCAGTTTGTATATATATTCAATTGGTTTTTTAAAACTGAGAGTTTTAAACAATGCGTTTAAAAGTTCTCAAGAGTGTAAGATGTTAACAGTAAATGTCCAATCAATGAGAACACTCCATATGTGCTCCATTAATGTTACAATGACTCTGCATAGCCCTGAATCCTACATCACTCCATATCAACGGTAATCGTCCAACAGTTGCGCTTGGTAAATTTTAACATTATTTTCTTACATTTTCCCTTCCATTTTTATTAATAAAAGCATTATAACAAATCAGTTATATGCAGGGTTCGTTTCAAAAGTAATGAGAATATTTTTTTAAAATAAAATTTATTTAAGCTTTAGTCAAATAGACAATTTTTGAAATAGCACCCTTCAGCTTCAATACAACGAATTCAGCATTTCTTCCATTATTCATAACACCGTCCAAGCTCTTCTTCTGAGATATTTTGAAGACTTATAGCCACAGCTTCCTGAGTTGTTTCTATGCTGCCAAAACAATGTCCCTTCATGTCTTTCTCAACTTTTGGGAATAGGGAGAAGTCACACGGGGCCCAAATCCGGCCTGTACGGCAGTTGGGGTAGCATGGTGGTATTTTTCTTAACAAGATACTCCATCATCAAGTATGATGTCTGGGCTCCTGCATTGTGATGGTGGGGGATTCAGCGGCTGGAGATCTCCAGTTGGACCATGATGACCCTTTTCCGTAAACATTCAAGTACTTTCATATAGAAAGCAGCATTTACTGTTTGTTCTGTTGGCACAAACTTCTTGTGAATTACTCCTACCACATTTTCGTCCACATTTCATATCGATGGACACCTTTCGCATGGTTAGTCTTGGATGCTCTCTCGTCTGTCCTTGAACGCCTTGTGCCACTTGTGATTGTGCCAAATTTTTATCACCATAAACTTGTTCCAACATGTTAAAGCTATCACTACCCGAGTTGATCAACTTATCGCAGAACATTACATACCACTGTTTGACTGTTCGCTGCATTGTTGGCTGTGACAATAAAAAAAGGCAGGGTCTCACTTTAGCATATCTCTAAACGCTTCAACAGCTCAAAGCCAACTGGCGACTTTCTCTTCAAGGCTGACACCGTTCACCACTTTTTCATTTGATCACAGTTTTCTAGCGAAGTAGGAGGATGGCGGAAAAAATATATTCTCATTCTTTTTGGAACGAACCCTATATTAGGCCTGAGTGCAGTCATATTAAGATGTGATTGTTTTAAAATAATATACTCACAGCAACAGCATCTCCATTGGAATGAACCAGAGCTTGATCAATCTAGTTAAAAGTAAAAAAGAACGCTTGTTAAAAATTACTGCACATTGTTCTAATAGCTTAATGCACTGACAATTACTGTTTTACGCTTGTTATAGGGAAGGTGGATATACAGCAGAAACGATTTATAACAGAGTACCTACTCAAAGCACCGTAGCAAGATGATCTTGCGGCCCTGGCACAACCCTGCAGATGGTGTCTCCCTTACCCACAGGCATATTCCCCCCTGTGAATTACGCCAGCTGATTTTACGCCCTTCTTCACCTGCATCCCTGGAGTGGGTTTTCCACGTCACCGCCTACTCAACATTGAAGAAAAAATTGTTTGACCGATTGCAAACAAAACTCTCAACTGAACTTGAATTGAGGGGAAAATGGCTTCACATTTGCCGAAATTCAGCCATTCAAAACAGAAGTTGGGAACGTTTTCCTCGACTTTGCCAAGTTTGACCAACAAATTCCCCCTACCAGACTTTTACAAATGATTTCAAATTTCCTGACAATTCAAGGTTTTCCAGATGCATGGGAACCCTATTATAATGACACTGATGGGGACCATGAAAATATTCAATATATGTGAACTTCAATATATCTGTTTAGTATAAATGGCTCTCACTACACAAACGCTCTTACATCGCTATTTGAGTTTAGGGTACATATATTCAAAGAATTTTAAATTCCTCATTGTTTTCTTAGCGACCCATAATTAGAATTACCTTTTTTAACACAATTTTGATAATGTCTCATGGCAGCAGTTGATACAGCCATGCTACATGTGAATCTAACCAAAGACAATAGATGACAGTAAATAAACAGTGGTACACATTTCATGATACTATTGAAATCGAAGCTCGGTTAAAGACACAATAAATGAACAAGTAATTTCTATGCTGCCTTAGGACTTCACAGAAATAAGATTTTCAGTGTTTAAAAGACACACATCGAATTGTTGACTATCCTTGACCCAATGGTCAAGGCATGGAGATGGTAACCAAAAGATCGCTGGTTCAAATTCAGCTTGAATGCATGTGGTATTAAAAAAAAAAAGACCATTTAACAAAAAGTGGCATGTCATAACCTTCATCGTATTTTATAATTGATGCATGTATATTTCCCTGTAAGTTAATGAATCAAATAATGAATATTATATATGAATTTTCTTGTGTGTGTGTATGTTTCAGTGATGAGTTGATAATTCACGAGTTTCTGCATCACAGACCGGCACTAGTACAGAATCCATTCCATTTCGTATTTAGTGGGAAGTGTTCTAACATGCATGGTAACTTTGCCTTGGCTTGCCACCATGTTGCTTATGTCATAACGCCTGCTCCTTCATTTTTCTCTCGTTCTCTTCCCACTCCCAACCTCCACCTCTAATCCCTTTTTTTCCACTCTCTTCCTCCTCCCCTTCCCCTCTCATCCTCCTGCTCCCTTTTCTCGATGAAAAAAAGAGGTGCTAACTTTTCTTTTTTTTCTTTTTCCATTTGATAACCACATCTTTTACTACACCATCATCCATGTTAGGCCTAGCATAGAAGTGCATTTCTCCCTGCATACCAGGCACTAATACTTGGAACCAATCAAACCTCCCATAATCCAATCCAACACCCTTATCTTCCCTTTCAACCACAATTTAACAAAAAAATCCATATTCAAATGGGTGGTAGTACAGATACTGTCCCACAAGATCAATTTTCCCCTAGAAATGAGAAGGAAAATCGCTGTAATCGGAGTTTTGACATCAGCGATTTTAATATGTGATGTGTGATGTCACACAGGGTGGGGCATCATACGGTGTTTCTCTGTGGCGGTGGTAAGACGTTTTCATGAAAATGTTGCAGCGATTGGAAAGATGTCGGAACATTTCAATATGGATTTTTTTGTTCAATTGCGGTTGAAAGGGAAGAGGAATGTTGTTGGATTGGTTTGTGGGAGAAGGTTTATTTGGTTTGGAGTAGAAGGGCCCGGTTTGCAAGGTGCGCTAGGCCTAACGTGGATGACGGAATAGTTGAAGAGGTGAAGTTATCCGACGTATAAAAGGAATAAAAGTTAGTATGCCGTTTTTATTTTGTTCGCTGCACTGAGAAAAAGGAGCAGGGGGAGGGGAAGAGATGGAGGAAAAGAGCCGAAGGAAGTGGAAGGGAACAGGAGAAAGGGATTAGAGGGTTAGGGGGGAGTAGGAAGAGACCGCCAAGAAAACAGGGTTGGAAGGTGGAGAGGAGGAAGACCATGAGGAAGAGGGATAGGGGTGAAGGAGAGAGAGAGAGGCTAGAGGGATAGGGGTGAAGGAGAGAGAGGCTAGAGGGATAGGAGTGAAGGAGAGAGGTTAGAAAGGGAAGGGTTAAAGGGTAGGGGTGAAGGTTGGGAGTAGGATGCAGGAGGGAAAGGGGCAGAGCCTGTAATGTGACATAAGCAACATGGCGGCAAGCCAGGACAAAGTTGCCATGCGGGCTGGAAACACTTCCCACTAAAAACGAAATGGGATGGAATATGTACTAGCGCCTTCAAAGGTTCCAACATCTTTCCAAACGCTACAACACACTGTAAAGAATGACAAAGCATGTTTCAAGCCTCCTCCAACCACCCCAGATAACGACTGTATGAAGTCACACCCAGTGTGACATCACACAACACGTGGCATACTTTCTGATGTCACAACCCTGCCTACAGTGACTTTTCTACTTTTCTCTAGAGGAGAAAAGCACTAGTGGGATGGACTCTGCACTGTCACCTTAGGACCTGTTAATATACAAGTTGGTAAAACTGCACAGTTCATCACCTACATAAAATTTTTTAATGTTGTCAAAAGCACTTGGTAATGGGTGAAATAACCTTCCAACATGTCGGAAATGTGGTTTACAGAGTTTTTTTACCACTGTGATTTTCCTGATTAAGTGAATGCTTTGTGGGGGAATGCTCCATGCTACCAAAAAAATATCAGATAAGCCTGAAATCTGAAAGTGTTGAACCAGTAAAGAGTGCAACAATCAGGAAAAATAAAAGTGAGTACTCACCTAGTTCTCACGTTGGAAGCATAGAAGAGACACTGATGTATGACGTCACAAGCCTAACTGCTGCAATTTTTGAGCAATTTCAGGAGGAGAGAATGTGGTGAGGAACTGTACAGTAGCACCCACATAATATCAGCATGTGAAGTTTGGGGAAACTCGCGTATTTTGCGAACACATATTCATGATGGTCCTTAGGACCATTAATGTTAATTAATTAATGTAATGTTAATTAATGTCTGTGTGTTCTGCAACATCAGGACAACTAAGGTTGTGGTGTGCCAACACCAACAGTTTTCGAAGAAATCGAAATCTTTAAACCTTGGACTATAGTGGGCAGAAAAAACACCACAGGATGGTACCTATTCCAACATATTCGCATACAAGCTCTCCCCACTATAATCCCAGTATGTCATTTTCCCCATTTCCTTCTAAGATTCCTTTGGCAAGAAGCATTAGTATTGTCAGTTTCAGTCCGTCTCCACTAACACCATCTCTGGTTGAGAACACCTGTGTTCGTGGTGATTTTCAAATTCATAACTTACCTCTTGAAGATACTGGTTAAGGGACATGTGAGCCATTTTTTAATTATGCAAACGAAGTGGATATCTCCTAACCAACTTTCACGAACTTTTCACAAGTAAACATTTGAATTATCGAAATTTATCGATTCCTTGGTAGTATCGATAAATAATCAGAAAACTAAGTTTTGAGCAATGAGGAAACATAGAGGACGCGCAAGCCTCAAAAAGTGTAGACAGTTGCCGCCATCTTGCCGGTCTCGCTGAATATCATTACATGCAATGAAGCAATGATTTTTGACGGAATAGTTTTTTATCTTAGCATTTATTTCTTCTTGCCTATCAACGGAAACAAAATATTTAAATTTTTAATGAACGAGAGAGAAATATAAACTATTAGATTACTAATAATTTGAAATTAGGCAACAACTTTATTTATTCATTATAATTAAAATCCTAATTAATAAAGAAACACCGTGCTGTTTCTCTCATTCGTTAGCAATGTTTACATAGACTCGAGACCGACTACATAGCGGAAACTAGCGACACAAACACAACCTTCGCATGTTGGGAACACGTTAAGCGCCCTCTATTCGTTTTCAGTACTCGCTGATTTTGCGAAGACGTAGCTTTGATTTCGGGAATTCTAGGCTTTTCGATTTTTTTGCAGCGATATCTCAAAAAATCTATTATTTTAAATGAAAACACTCCAACTGAAATTCGTTTTGTTTTTTCGCTTTTAAAGGTCTTTACGAAACATTTCAACACATCGAAATAGGCAATTGAAATTTTTGAGTTATAAGAATGCAACTTTAAGAGAGCTGCAAAAGTTGTCAACGTTTTAAAAAATACTTATGTCCGCTATTAGCAAATTTATTAAAAAATTAAAAAAAATTACCTTGAAAGCTTTTATAATGAAGTAGGTCCAGAATTAGAAGTACTTCTACCTTTAGCGAATGAGAACCGATACGATTTTCAGCAAATGTAGACTATTTTTTTTTCTTCTTTCCAATGGCTGGTCGAAGCAGTGGCGTACACAGAGGGATATTGATAAGCATTGTAACCCCCTACTGTGATAACATTTTGTCTGTATAACATATAAATATATGGAGTTTTAGCTCTTTAACCGCCCATTAATTATATACCCCCCACCCCCCTTGTGGGCTTTCTGTGTAAGCCGATGGGTTAAAGATATCTGAAGCCAACCAGAGGTGGCTATAGAAGAAGTTTATGTATTCATTCGGTTCTTTGCTTCCCAGTACTGTTCCTACGTTGGAAATGAAGTGAGTCTAGCACAATGGAGTAGGTGGTTTAAGTCTATTTCTTCTCGCAGATCGGAGAGTACACAAAATGGTTTAGAGGAAATGCCACTACAATCAAGGTACTTCCCAAGGTAGTCATTATATGTCCGTATCCAGAGGGGGGAATCTTAGGGACAGGGCCCCCCCCGAAATTAAATTTTTAATGGGACTTGGCTACGGACTTGCATGCTGTAATTGTATCGATACATGCTGTAAAAATTTATGAACCCCCCCTTGAAATTAAATCCTGGCTACGGCTTTGAGTTACGAGCTTGTGGCAAAACACAATCCAGCAACTGCCCTTTCTTGGGCGACTAAGCATATTATCAATATTAAAAATACACGTTTTTTTTTATTTATTTATTTTTTTTTTTGCAGAAAGTTCACCAAAAAGGTGAACATTAAATTTCTTCGCACTATTGACTTCATGGTATTGAAAGGAATTTATTTATTTTAAGTTTGTAGAATCGGCGTTCCTCCCTCATTTGGCCAGAGATAGAATTATAGCTAGGGGCGCAGGCGAGGGAGGGTGTAAAATTGGAAAAATAACTCACAGGGAATCATCTTTTCCTGACTATATATTTGTTTGTAGTCCGCTGTAAAACATTTCTTTGTTTTAATTAGGCAGAAGGGACAGGAGAGATCCGACATTTGAAGACTGAAAGACATTGATATTGTCGATAGCCATTAAAAAAATCTCCATATGGGAGAGAATAATTGCTTTAAGCAGAGATGCCAATATGAGAAATTAGTCGTCCGTAAAAAGGAGAAGAGAAGAATTTTCCGTAGTTTTTCATAAAAAGTAAAAAATTCTCAGTAGTCTTCAGTAAAACTACGTTCTTTTATTTCCTGCTATTTGTTTTTTATAAATTGAGTACCTGCATTGTCACCTCACTCCTCGCTATAATTTCACAAATATCAAGTTCCTTATTCCGTTTTTTTTATAATTTTGAAACCTCTTCCCTGATTTCCTCTTGAGAATCTAAAATTGTTGAAATACGCAAATTAGCTTCTGTGGACAAAACTTGGCCACTTTCTAGGGTAGATGTATTATATTTTTGGATGGACAATTCATTCATAGGTACAAAATGTGACTAACGACGGCTAATTTCGTACCTCACCAATAGGTAATGTATCAGGGCAAAATTCCTCTATTTTGATGGAAAAATACTAAAAAATGACCAACAGTCATTAATTACAGTACATTTGAAAAATTTACAATTTTGCTGGTAGGCCAAAGAAAGCGCAGGGAATTTTTAAGGAAGGCGTGGGCCATCTGCAAAGTGCGGTTTTTTCACTAAAAAATATAAGAAAATGAACTTTTGAGGGGTCGGTAGAAAATTGCACTTAAGAATCTTGAATGAGGTTTTCCGTCGTTTTCTTGGTATCGACCGTAAAACCGTAAAGTGGAGTTAAAATCCGTACAAGTTGCCATCTCTGCCTTCAAGAATTGATTGAAATGGCACCGCAATTGAAGAAAAGTTATTCGTGTATCAAGCTCTTCATAAAAAGCTGTTCTGTTTTTCCCGCAAGAGTATAGACAGCAAACGGGATGTAAAAAATACTTGATTCTTCATTAGTAACAGATTAAAGGCAGTGCGACTTGTGCCGTCGTACCGGGCCCCAAATCAAGAGGGGCGCCAATATGATCTAACGACCCCGAAGTGCAAAAACGTTTTATAAAAGTTTATCTCATTGAATTTGTAAACCTTAGAATGTTTTAAATCTTATTTGATTTTTTAATATACACATTATCCACGATGCTTGTATAAATGATTTTTTTTAATACAGTGCGTTTAATAAAGTTAGTGTTTAAAAAAAGGGAAGAAATCTCTTTCCAACAAAACCACAATATAACACTGCAAGTAAGAAATTAGAAAAGTAAAACCAAAACTAAAATGCGTAAAATTATTTGATTGTAAAGAGGAAATTCTGGATTGTTGAAACTCATGTAATGCTTTAATTTCTATACGAAAAAAATTATTTTTTAGCTCATCAGAAAAAACTACTTGTAGTTTAGTTCGATGTTATTTGTTGTAAGGAAATATTAATTGTTATCGTGGTTTTCCGTCTTGCAATAGTATTCAGTATTTTTGTAATAAGACTTGGTAGACAATTAAGGAAAGCTATAGAAATAAAAAAAAATTGAGCCAAAAAAGGGAATTATTTTTAAAATAGTATTTAGCGAGGAGGGTGGGCAAATTTTGAGTTTGTACAGGGCGCCATATGACATGTCCATCTCTGCCCTGCATGATTAAAGCCATCTCATTGGGTGCAGTTTGTGAATACTTGGAGCTACTTAGTTTCAAAGTAGGAAAAAGTTAATTGTCTATACTAATTGTGCTGTACTTGTGAGAGTAAAATGTGTAATATGCTCTATATATATAAACATTAAGGTGACGTACTACTGGAAATTTAAACTTCTTCAGTTTTTCATAGAACTTGTTGAAATTTTTATGCAAAATATATTTCTATATAATGAAATATCGCACCAAATTTGAAATTGATAGTTTTATTATTTTTTCAGTATTAATTTACAGTGGGGCTTGGTAAAGTGAACACTTGAATAAAGTGACCACATTTTATAAGAGAGAACTGACAGGGACTTAATTATGCCTATATACCAAAGTTTGTAGGGTATAGTGACCACCTATCTAGGGTGACCATTGCAGTCAAGTCCCGTAGGTGGTTGCTTTAGGCAGGTTCTACTGTATTTGTTATTTTTTAAGTATTTATATTATCATTCGCTAATATTGTTCCATGCGATGCATTTTTTCATTAAGAACTTCAAAAAATTTTCAATAGTGAGATTTTGACAGTAGTAATAAGACCTTATAAAGATTAGTACGTACCTTTATTATATCTTGCATAAAAAAAAATTATGTCCACATATATAGAAAAGATTTTTTTTTTGCGTTTTTGTGAGCCAAAAGTGATAAATGGTTAAAATATGTGATGGCAACAAAATTCTAACATCAGTTTATTTATTTATTTATTAATATAACATCGGCGTTAATATTAATACGTCTAAAAACGTTGTTAAAAATTGTTGCTTAACCAGTTTGTTTATTTACATTATGCTGATAAGGCAGGCCTGTAGCCGAGCCGGGGTCAGCAGGGGGCGGCCCAAATTGCCTCATTCTGGTACCCCAGTTGCCCCATCGAGCTATTTATATATATACAGAACAATCCCTTGGGTGGCCTGTGCACCTATATGCCCTTTGCCTTTCCCCAGTTGCCCCTTCATCCTGCCTACAGGCCTGTGATAAGGTACAGGCCTGCACAAAAGTTTAGACACAACACAAATTTGAGTATAACAAAATACTATTAAAACTGAAGAAGTAGGAACTTTAATATTACGAAGTATGAACACATGTAATATGCAAATTAAAAATTTGAGAACAGAAATCACATCAGTAGCGAACTTGCTGCAATATATAACTTAAAATAAGTAAAATATGTGGCACAAAAGTTTAGGCACAAACATAAATTTTAGCACTTGCATAAGGAAATGAACAATTTTAATAATCAATGTAGCCACCATTACTTCGTATTAGATTAAATACGCGGTCGTTCATTGAAAGCACAAGATTTTGAAAGGTTTCTGGTTCAAAATTAAACCACGCTTCTTCTATAGCCTTTTTAAGTTCTAAAACGGACGGATATTGCTTTCCATTGGCATACACAACATTCGTTAGTATGCCCCATACATTTTCGATGGGATTACAGTCAGGACTAAGAGCAGGCCAATCGAGAACTGTAATATTTTTAGCGCTCATCCATTCTTTTGTTGACCTGGATGTGTGGATGGACGCATTATCTTGTTGGAAAACCCAGTTTCGTCCACATAAAAGTTCGCCAAAAGGTAATAGGTGACTTTCAAGAGTTGCCTGGTATGCCTTGGAATCTTGTTTTCCATTCAAAAACGCCAAAGAAGTCTGTCCATTGAAGCTAAAGGCTCCCCAAACCATGACTGAACCTCCTCCTTGACGTCTGCTGAACCGACTTAAGGGGCGTTTTCGAAGATCGTGCCAGTAGTGCGAAAGGCCATCGGGACCATCTAAGTTCCACTTTTTTTCATCACTAAATAACACCTGCAGCCATTCGTCACTGTATGATATGTGCTGCCTTGCCCATTGTAGTCGTGCTTGTTTATGATGTAATTGCAAGCAGGGCTTGCGGCGCATTTTTGCATATCTCAAATGCCTGCATTCTACAATCCTTCTACGTATGGTTTCTCTTGACACTCGCATTGCTAACGTGTTTTTTATTTGATTTGCAGACAGGCTTTCATTTGAAGCCAATCTTCGTATTTGTCTATCATCCCGAATGCTGGTCACTCGAGGCCTCCCAGATCGTGATTTTGGTTGATACTGATCACCCCGGGATAACACTCGATAAATGCCTCGCTTTGAACGGTTCAATGCAACAGAAATTTGAGTAACAGATTTACCTTTAGTTTTCAGCCTCCAAATCTTCAAAATCTCGTCATTCGTAAATTGCTTTGACTTCGGCATCGTTCTAAGCATTCTAAATTATTTCAGGCCTTATATAACAACTCTGGGAAACGCCCCTTCGATCACTTGGGAACTTCGCGCCGTTAATTTGCATAAATCTGACATATGTGCCTAAACATTTGTGGCATGCAGATTCCAATATTACGGTGTTGGGATATTTTGTTTCAGTACTTTTGGTAATCTTTTAAGTTGCACAATTTATTATTGGTTCTAGGATTATTTAGATACAATATCGGCGAAGTTCAATGCAAATTCTCGCTTTTATTTATAATTTGCCTCTGTGTCTAAACTTTTGTGCAGGCCTGTATCTGCATTGAAGTGCGGTAGTATGTTTCCTGATTGGAAATATGGAATCCAGTCTTCTGCAGCAAATTCTCGAAATCCGAAAGAGACATTCGCTTGAAATTCTTATATTGGACGCTTATTTCTTATGAATTCCAGTTCATGATTAGCTCCGTACTAGTGCGTTTTCTATACAGGTCAGTATGCGACCTACATCTTAGTTTCCTCTTCTTCTTACACAAACTAGCCATCACTAAAGTCTCACCACTCATCAAGAAAATTACGTGATTTTCCTTGGGAGAAGACATGATTGCATGTAAATGAAAAATAACTGCCGGTGGTTCGCGGTTGATTCTTTCCTTGCCCATGGATCGCTGGAAGTTCGTTGTGAAAATAATTTTAACGAACGATTCACGAGCGGCTTGCGATCAGTTCGCAAATGTATACCCACCTGATGGGATTGCAATAACGATCCCGAGCGATATCACGAATAGGATTCGGTGTGATCACTAGTAAAACGTCAAAAGATGAAAAATTCAATGCACGTGAGAGCAACCAGTAAGACGTGCACATCTTCTGGCTTTGTGGATGCGCGGAAACAATATGCAGTGGGAGAGTAACAGGTGGAATTTCCTCCATCCCATACCAGTGTGATCAGAGGTTCATAAGGGCCAAATATGACATGCTCTTTGTTTTCGTCTCAAAGAATGTGAAGA
This sequence comes from Dysdera silvatica, assembly GCA_006491805.2. Lineage (NCBI taxonomy): Eukaryota > Metazoa > Arthropoda > Arachnida > Araneae > Dysderidae > Dysdera > Dysdera silvatica. The sequence goes on from QLNU02014176.1 coordinate 153,577,924, forward strand.
TTACATAGGCAAACAATAACTGGAAAAATCCGCTTTGGCCAATCATGCCTGGGAAATTGACCATAAATTTTCTTCCGACAGGCCCATCAATTGCAAAAAAGTTTTTTACCTTCTGATCTCAATTTTCTTAAAGCCGTTCATAGTCTTTCTAATCCTAATATCACAGTTAACGATCAACTCCGATTTAACTCTAAGTCATCAATTTAGAAAAACTTCTTTCGTCCCATAACAAGAGACGCGACTATGGACCCACAACCGGTCTTTTTGAATTTACTTATGACCAGTGCTTTGAAATCAGAAGAATTGTCGTCAAGGCCGTAACCAGGACTTAATTTCGGGGGGTTCAAAATTTTGTACAGCATGTTTCGATGCAATCACAGCAGTCAAGGCTGAAGCCATGTCCCATTAAAAATTCATTCTCGGAGGGAACGGTCATTAAGAGACCCTCCCCCCCCCTGGGATACGGGCATGCTTCTCGCACATGGTATCCGTCAGTGTTATTTTAGCTCTACGAAAGACAGTTTACATGCTTTCGAAATAGCCATAAGCCGTTGAATAAAGTTTAACTACGATTATGTTGTTTTCATTCATATTATAATGATTTACGCGCAGTGTGTCTTACGTTTTAGTACTCATGGGAAAAATTCGCATGTGACGACCTCAAATCCCTATTCTAAGACATGGGACAGATCGGGAAGTGACTATAAAGAAAATATGGGGCTCCTGACGGAGGAACTCCTCCCATGCGTAATCAATTGAATCAACTAGGGGAAATAAAAAAATACAAACCCTATAACAATTAATTTATTATATATGTTATGTAAGATATTTTTACACTTCACAGAGATAACACAATTGCCAAACATTGGTCAACACAGAAAAGCCTCCGGGGAGAGTTGTTTTTTTTCGGGGGGGGGAGGGGTAATTATACGCGACAATTTCGACACCCACATTTATCAGCTCATACTGGAATTTTCACCTCTATATGTGTTATGTCCCTTTAAACCTAACTTATATTCTGCATTTATTGTCTATCAAGTTTGGAGCCGGGGCTTCAAAATTTTTTATGGGGCGCGAAGAGCCCGGCCCCTTAAATTTGGCGCTGTTCGTATGGATACAATTGTAAATTTTGTTTAAAAATAAATTGTTCATAAAATGTCTCCCTAGTTGAAAGTTATATTGAAGTTGCTTACAAAATGAGATTTATGCTCACATGATGGACTAAAAAGTCGGGAACAACTTCATAATACTATAGAAAAATAACAACCTCGGTATAATTGCCAGAAATTAGACTTACACCAGAAAAGAGAAACTGGAATGCAGTATGAGAAAGTTGGCTATAAAACACATTTCTCGTAAAATATTTCGAAGCATTCTCGACCATATAAGGAAATGTCTTAGTTGAGCAATATATATATATTGTTGTTGTTTCGAATGAATATGTATTATGAATGGCTGAAGTAAATCCTTCGGCAATATTGCAGTTGAACTATCAGGAATCAATACCGAAGATTGGTTTTACTAAAATAGCGGACGGATGAGAGATTTGTTTTAAAACGGAATTTTTTGATAATGTTAAAACTCTTTAAAGTTGGACGGAATATTTGAGAAATTTTAAACTCGCAGATGCGGACTAATTAATGAAATTTATCTGCTACAGGAACTTAAGTGAGGGAAGTCAGCAAATAAAAAGTTAGGTATCTATAGTAATAATAATGCTGATTTAAATTAATAAACAATTTTTATCCTTCGAAGGGAACTGAGTGTTTGTCGTCTGTATCCCAGTTGGTAAGCGCACCCGCCCGGATAGCAGAAGGTCATGGGATCCGCACTAGACGCAGAAAAGCATTTCTTTTCTTTGAGAACGTTTCGCCGGCTAGCCATGCCATAACGTTAATATTACTTAATATTACTACGCCTAAAGAATGTTAATAAAAATTGTTTCTTAATTTAATCTGCGTAGTGTTCGACTTGTATAAAAAAAAATACTGATTTAGTTGCATTTTGTTTTGTACTCATTTGAAATTTTTTGAAGTAAGGTGATGTTTTAACGTTTACAAAGGGATCTTTAATTAGAAGTAAATCTGAAAAATGCAATCATGTTCTTACCGTTGATGTTAAAAGATTAATAGGGGTTGTTCTCAATAGGAACTTACCTAATATCACCCTTTACATTCTGCTTAAAATGTCCTTTAGTGTTATGAAACCAGAACAACCCTTACTTATTCGGTTTCTTCAAATTCGAGATATATTAGGAGACCTCTTGGCAAGCCTGTATCCAAGCTGGTGCCAGAAGGGGTGGGTCCAGATGCCCCATGCTTTTTCCCCGGTTACCTCATTGGCTATTTACATATATAAAGGGCGTATACAAAAAAGTTCACTACACGATTCCTTGTCAAAAAAGAGGAATAAAAAATGTCCAGTGCAATTTTTGCTTAAAATCAATATTTAATAAGATAATTAAGGCCAAAGATGAACGAATCACGCCCCAGATACGCCCATCATTAGAAAAGCAAACCAAAGAAATTCTTGGAGAGGCATGGCTGAGCACAAGTAAGTCTTGTTCGTTAACTTCAAACCTGAAAATTTCGTTGCGTGTCCAAATACGTCATTGGAATTCCGAAGTATGGCTACCTAGTGAAGGTTCCTTCATCACCAAAGAAAGCCAACGGAATACCAATCGTTTTTTGGAACTGGTAACTTTATATAAAATGTATTCCTTGGCATAGGGAGCATTTAAATATTATGTAAGCAGCTTTGAGGGAGGGTTGGATTTTGTGATTATTTCCTAT
>QLNU02014176.1:153592819-153611972 GCA_006491805.2 Dysdera silvatica
TATTGTTTTAGAAATGAAAGATCCTCGATCCAGGATAATAACAATTTTTCCATCTCTGAAATTGAAATTGGGCCCTGTCTCTTCTTGGTAATGACTGTGCCCTAAAGCATTATCTCACCTTTCATGCCTTCAACAATGCTATGGCGTGATCATCAGCCATATTGAGCTCAGTAGGACTCTGCGTATTTTATGGACAAACGTCAGGATTTGCTGATGCGAAAATCAACGATGAATAATTATAGTCAGCCGGAATTCTTCACTCTGCAGTGGCGATGAATATAACTCTACGCAGCTGTGGCGTATGATTTTGTAGCTCGTGAGCGAATCGAGAATTTTTGGAGCTTTAATAAAAACTTTCCAAGTGGAGCCCGTGCGATACTTTCAAGTAGGAAGGTTGTGAGTCTTCCCACCTGCGACTTTGCTTGCCTTGAAGTCTCCGACCGAACTCCAAGTTCAACGTTAAGTTGAGACGTCCTTTTCCGTACGCTGCTCCCGCTCTTCTCTTCTATTTTCTTCTCTTCCCATCCTCAGTATGACCTGCATGTCAATGAAATTAAATTACACAATCCACTCACAGGATTATTCGTTTTGCCAGTACATTTGCCTGTTGCTATATATACAAACTATACTGCTGATCTCTGATAGGTTTCCTTTCGCGGGGCGGTCTACTGTTTTTGAGTTTAACTACGCCCTGAGTTTACGATAGTAGAATTGACAAACAAGCCCCTAATCAAAGTTGACATTTTATGGGATTTTCATGGTTTATTTTAGCCTGGCTCTGGCGCCTAAACCCATAAAACGTCGTCTGGCTTTATTTTTGTCTACCCATGCTTACTTTGTACAAATACACAGAATATATTTGGCAAACTAATATTCTCCTGTAATAATACGTTAATATCCACACAAAATGATTTAAAGAACAACGTAATTCAATATGGTTGACGAGCACGCCAAAATGCGAACTTTATTTTTCACTATCAACGTAGAGTTCTCAAAATTATTGGAGTGGGCTTCAACGACGGGCCCATACAACTCTACGTCTATGTCCTTCACTACAGTATTCACTTTCGAAATATATTTATATCCCGAACTATTGTTGATATAATTTTCCCGTCTTCATAGATACGAATTATTTCCAACCTTTCTTCTAAAGTAATTGCAGACCTTTGTTTTTTGGAATTATTACTAGTGCATTCGGTTTTGCTTTTTGAATCCAATTTAACGGTAAATAAACAACGAACACTAACGGCGATGAACAATAAACAGTGAGAAGCATGGGTTACTACTGCCAATGACGTAATATTACACACCAGACTCCGCAATCACGAATACTGTTTGAATAAAAGAAGTAGTAGTCGGGTAAAAGAGGGATTGTTTACGGAGTCTTCATTTCTAATTAGTTGATTTTAGTTTGAACGTTACGGCTTTCGAGCACTTGCCCAAAACTCACTGCCTGTTACCGCATCACTTCCTGTTACCATTCGTCACATTTGCTGTGACTTGTATTACTTACGCGCTAGTAGTTGTAATTTTCAAGATTTATTACATAACTGTGAATTTATGTAAGTCGCGTATTACGTAACTTGGGGGGATTACTGTACAGAAAAGCTTTTCATAATATATAAACAATTGGTCTTTCCTAAAAATCAAATGTCGTTAATCGACTTCCGTAGCAGAACTGTGAGGAAGGCTTTGGGTAGTCACTGCAGTTGTAAAATACGTCGTTCAATAAATTTTAAGCGAATTCATAGCCGAATAATACTTTTATGCCTATTTCATGTACATGTGCTATTTATACAAACTTTATTTTCAAAATTTTAAATTCTAATTTTAAAATGGATTTAGCGAAGACTAGATTCAGCGAACATTTTTCGTTGGCCTCAAGCTTTTCGTTATATACGGGTTCTAATGTATATTATATGCTTATAACTTTTAATAATGAATGACTCTACCCCGAAACTAATAGATTCGAACAATATCCATGTTCTGCTGTAAAAGCCAGGCGTTTTGTAAATGAAGGTGACATCTTCAGGAAAGACTCCTTCTGTAAAATCCACGACTAAGCTACGATCAGGGCTCCACGATAAATCGCCAACAGCGACATCAACTTCCTACGAAGAAATGTTATACCAAATTTCTATAACGATTATTTATGCGAAATACCTATAACGAATATTTATATTAAATACACATAACGGACATCTACGCCAAATTACTATGAAAAAAGAGTTTCCAAAATGCTATAAAGAAAAGTTATATCAAAATTCCCCAAAAAGAAATTTCTTCTAAAATCCTTTAAAGAAATTTCTACTAAAATCCTTTAAAGAAAAGTTGTACCAAAATTCCCTAAAAGAAATTTCTACTAAAATCCTTTAAAGAAAAGTTATACCAAAATTTCTCAACAGAAATTTATACTAAAATAAGCAAATAAATTTAAAAAAGAACTTATACCAAAATTCCCCAATAGAAATTTATACTAAAAGAAGTAAATAAATTTTAAAGAAAAGTTATACCAAAATCCCTCAAAAAAATTTATGCTAAAGTCCTTTAAAAGGAAAAAGCTATATCGAGTTAACTCCTATAACGAACAGTTATACTAAAGTCCAATACAAAAAAGTTATAGAAAAATACTATAAAAAGAAGTTATACCAAAATCCTATAAAATAATGTACAAATAACTTTTTACAGGGGTGGGGGGAGTTCAAGAAACTTTCTATAAAGAAAAGATATGGCAATTTCCTGCGCAAAAAAAAGTTGTGGCAACTTTCTGCACGAAGAAAGACTATAGCAAATTCTTGCCCAGAGAACGATTATAAAAGCTTTTCACCAAGGAAAGTTATGGAAACTTCCTATACAAATAAAACATACAATATCTTTCTACAAAGAAAAGTTATGACAATTTTTTACTTATAAAGAAAGCTTATAGCAACTTCTTGCAAACAGTTATAGAAACTTCTTACACGGAAGAGTTATTGTCACTTTTTACACAAAAGGAAAAGAGTTATTGCAAATTCTTACAAGGAGGAGTTATTGCAACTTCTTACAGAAGGAAAAGAGTTATTGCAACTTCCTATAAAGAAATGTTATGCTAACTTTTTACAAAGAAATATTGTCCCAATTTTTTACAAGGAAAAGTTATAGTAACCCTTTACAAATAAAACTTACGGAAACTTCCTAAAATGTTATAAAAACTATAAAATCGATTTTACTAAGGCTCAAAATTACAGGAATTAACGATAATTTACTATCAACATGTCAAACCACACTGCACAATATAAAAAAAAAAGAACAATATAGCAAATAATTAATAAGGTAGTCTTTAAACGGTTTTCTTTGTTTGTTGTTTTACGGCTCAAAGACTACAGTGGTCATGCTGCTCCGGGATCTACTATTTTTCGAGGAATCCGAACCTCTTAAGGCCTAGGGAACCAAACCCCGGACTACAGTGAGCAGTGCGATCTTTATGAGATCTCTGAGTAAGCGTTCTTTGCACTGTTGGGAGTCGAACCCGGGTTAACAGCACAATAGGCGAATGCGTTACCACACTGTACCACAGGGCCCGCTTAGACGGTTACTCGTTACACTATAACATACATTTACAAAGGACCATCCACCGATGGAAAACAAGAATTAAAAGCCATTCAAACGTTGAAGAACAACCCTCTGTTTCCTTAAGGCCAGAAAGTTCAGAAGTGGGATATAGGCCCAATTGGTGGGGGTGGGGGGGACTAGTTACTGGGCTACAGATCCATGTATTCTTATGTTGAATATACAAAATGGGTGTTGATGGGAGTTACAACCCCCCATCAACACCCCCTGCGTACGCCAGTACTCAAGGCGGTTAAAACAAATGAAATTGCCGTCAGACGACGAAGACTTCATAACAACAAAGACATTGACAACGAAGACTTCATAACAACGAAGACATTGACAACGAAGACTTCATAAGCCAGACAGATGCCACTATTGCATCACTTTCATGTACGTTTGTCAACAAACACCCTTTACCCAAGCTTATCCGAAATGTAGCTGAATTAAAGAAATCTCCTGCAATTTACACACCGTTGAAACATGCCTTGAAACCTCCCAGGCCCTACGTCATAACTAGGATTTTCTTCACTGTCAAAACCCACATGTCTGTGTGTCCACCCCACTTCCGATCTAAAAGATGTGCGCAGATATTCTACTTAGTTAAAGGAAGTACTCTCAAAAATCCTAAAAGAAAATTTCCAAAGTAACCTTTTCTCCATCGAATCGTCCCTTCAAGGAAAAAAGTTTTAATATATTAAAATAGTGCATATATGAACTAACCATTATTAAAAACTAAATCAAAGATAAATATTTTTTCAAGGAAAGTACCCGTTCTTTTATTTTAAATTTCAGGGATTTCTGTAACAGAGTATGTATAAGTTTTCTTAAGGACCGCTATTCCAGATACCTAGAATAGTTATTCATCAACAAACTGATTTTTAAATTTAAAATCTAACTTTTTACCCAAATAAAAAAAATCCTTACAGTTCTAGGGCCCCTGCCCCCCACGTTTATAATTACTTTTCGGGTCAGTTCGCCAATCATTCCGCTCCATGATCCGTCATCTTGTTCTATCCCATAAACGCGTCCGTTCGCTTCTTTTACAGTGTACCTGGAAATAGCCATGGGAGAGGTTAGTTCTGAAACGAATGGTAGATGTTGGTATTTCGGCAATTTAAAAGATACAATACGTATGATACAAATATATTATAAGTTTTAGATACACAAGATATTGATATATAATAAGTTTCAGATATATATATATATATGTATATATAATAAGTACATATAATATATATGTATTTATTATACAGGGTGTCTCAACACCAGGGTTACAAACATCTAGGAGGGGTAAGGTACACTTAGACGAACAATATTTGTCATAGAATGCAAAACATTAAAGTTGTTCTAAAACCGTCCAGCATGCACAAATAGTGACAACCAGTGCATGAGAAGCGCAAAATGCGATGTCCTAATCATCTATGCACTTGAGCAGCTGACCTGAGTTTTATCTGGCGCTTTTCACGCACTGGTTGTAAATATTTGTGCATGCTGGACGGTTTTAGAACTAGCGCTGTGAGTGGTTTGCGACCCTAGGTTCTATGACAAATATTGTTCGTCTAGGTGTACCCTACCCCTCCTAGATGTTTGCAACCCTGGTGCTGAGACACCCTGTATATAGGTATAGAATTTTTAAAATTATTGAAGGAGAGGGGGTATGGGCCTTCGGTAATAGGGATTTCTATAATATATATATGATACATTTTACATATGTATATATATTATACAGAGTGATTCAGAACTAATGGAACAAACTGGAAGGGGCAGTAAAGGACATCAAATAAGCCATATTTGGCTAAATCCCCATGTCCGCAAACGGCCCGATTTGGCTGTAGAGTGAATTTATTATACACATCCACATCGTTGTTACGTAGGCAATACATGATACAAAACAATTTTTTGACACATAATTTAAGTGATTAGATTAACCTAACATTGCAGCAGAGACAGAAAAAAAAAAAAAAAAGTCGGAAAGTCCCTACCCAAGCCCTGAGCAGTGTTGCCATTTAGTCATCACAGGTATGGAAAATGATTCTTTTACCATACTGGAGGCAGTTGGGAATTGTCAAGCATGTGTAATAGGTGAAGGAGATCAAAAGAAACAACTTTGGCAGAGTGAACCAATGTCCGAAAATGAGCCGTTCTGGAATTACAGAGATGTTATTATTTGCATCCACATTAGTTAATCATGTAACAAAATTTGAAAAATTTGCCGTTCCAGTCTTGCATCTTATTGGGAAAGATGTCACCCCTTACTACTGTTCAAAACAACTTCCCATGGCTAAATTTATGCAACTGGGAAATTCATGGCCCAAACGCGAAGCATACGTTTTATATATATATGAGATAGTATTACCCTTCACAGCGTTAGCATAATTGCCAAATAGTCGGCCAGAGCCACCAGAGCGTATTTTTGCAAGTTGCTCCCAAAGAAAAGAATGATTTCACGGTGCCTGGTTTGGAACCGAACCTACGACCTCTTTGTAGCCGGCCAAGGGCTATTCCAACTGAGCTACAGACGATCTATCATCCTCCCTTCTGCAAGCACATACATATGTTTTGTGGCGTTTGTCACTAACAATTTAGTAGTTTCGTATTACATAATTAAATGTGCTTTTGGTTAAATGTTGTAGTTTCTTTACTTTGCACAGAAAACTGACTTTCCGGATTATTTGAAATTTCGCTTGCCGAAATCGGGTATTCCGCCTTTATTTCAAGTAATAGGGATTTCAGATAATATTATAAAAAATATTCTTTTTTCCTTTACTTTTTTTTGATGAAACTACTTTAAAAAGTTCTCATAAACTAGAACTAAATTAATCATTAAAAAACATTTGTAAATTATTGGGATTATTGCCCAAACAGTTATTAAAATTTATTGGGGGAGGAGCTACGGCCCCCATATAACTCCATAAAATCGGAAAAATTTCAATCGGACATTATATTTCAGTGAATAGCTAAATCAAAAGTCGCTATAAGGTATTACGACGATTTTTCTATATGATATTGGGGATATAATGGATATATTACGAAATATACAACCTCTCATCGAAATTAACATAAATATCTACCATAGCTTTTTGAACGCTATGTTTTAAAATAGAGTTTTATTAAACATATTTTAGTCGTTGGCGGCCCTTAGTTGTCGTGAGATTTGAAATTTTGAGTAGTGTTGTTGATAATATTAATTTATTATGATACTTACGTAAAATTGAGAACATCTGTAAGAACGTTAATAATTCTGAACATATAACCTGTCCATTTCCATTGCCCTGGTCCAGGAGGCCCAACTATTGGAGGACTCTAAAGAAAGGAAAAGAGTTCATTGAAAAACATTGGTTCGCTGAAAAACATTGTGAGTATTTAAAAGCAAAGAAAAGGTAAGGAAAGAAGAGGAAAGAGAAGAAAGAAAGACGGTCAACGTCCGAGAGAGATTAAGAATGTAAGCATTCAGGTCGAAATCATAAAATGTAATGAATAAAAATGTAATGTAAAAATGTAATAATAAAATGTAATGGGCATTGTGCGCAAGCGTCAATTATGTGACGTTTGATGTCACCTATTTACTGTGCCATGTCTGGCCCTGTTACTACTCTAGAGTCAGCCATGATTACCGGGCATTGTTCTAGATTTTTTTGCTAGAATATACGACCTGTTCATCATTTACATATTTTTATTTTATAGTATATTTTTTAAAACTTATGACTTACGCAGTTACTAATAAATTTGACACCCACGTATTATTAGCTCAATCTAGAGCTATTTTTGTTTAGGAAAAAAAGTGCCGCTGTGCCCGTCTTGGATTCGAGTCAGGGTCCCTCCGTTTAGCCCGGAGTGTCTTGGACCGCTAAACGAACGAGAACAGGAAACAACGCTCTCTTTCTCCGTATATAAGGATGTAAGATATTATTACCCTTCACAGGGATAACACAATTGCCAAATATGGTCAACACAAGAAAGCCTCCGGGGCGAGATTTTTGTGAGTTTTTCGTGGGGGAATTTATTATACAATAATTTTTGCCACCCACGTATATTTAGCTCAAACTAGAGCTTATGTAATTTTGGAGAAAAAGAGACGCCGTCCTCATCCTGGATTCGAACCAGGGTCCCCACGTTGAGCCTGCGGTGTCTTGACCTACTAGACGAATGAGAACAAGAAAAAACGCTTTTTTCTCCGTATATTAAGTTGTAAGATATTATTACCCTTCACAGGGATAACACAATTGCCAAATATTGGTCAACACACAAAGCCACCGGGGCTAAATTTTTGTGAGTTTTTCGTGGAAGATTTTTTATTATGAATAAATTTGACAACCACGTAATATGAAGAAAGAGAGTTGTTTCATCACCCCATGCTAGCATATAATACTAGCATAAGAGAACCGCTCCAACCGAGCATAGAAGAGAGGAGGGACGTGGAGAAAATGGAAGAAGGTTTCCAATGTGCCCTGGCGGAATATGAAGGCTCGGATGCCACAACAAGGCCAAGAATACCACATCAACCGGCATCTTGGAAACTCTGCGCAGCAACCAAGATCCTCAATGAACATACCTTGCCACTACACCTACAGAACCACAACTCCCTACAGGTGTAGCGGCATCACGCGCCAATGGGTACGAAGTAAGGAACGAAGGCCGAAGTAACAGAGGAAACAAAGCCCAACCACCATGGCAAGTGAGACTGCAAAAAAGAATAGAAGAGCTCCGCAGCAGCATAGGGCGAATAACCCAGTACATGCAGGGAAATAGGGGTAAGAAATTAGTGAGGAAAGTGAAGATGGCCCTTAAGAGAAATAGGATTCATACAAGACACGAAGAGCCCAATAAACACATCAGCGAATATCTGGATACCCTCAAACAAAAACTGGGTGTATACGCCAGAAGACTCCGAAGATACAAAGACTATACCAACAAAAAACAACAGAACATGCAATTCCAAGCAAACCAGAAGGCCTTCTACAGGAAGCTTCGAGAGACCCCAGCGAACAAAGACAAGTACGAAGCCCCAAAGCCAGCAGAAATAGAGACCTTCTGGAAGACACTATGGTCCAATGAAGTACAGCACAAAAGCGCCCCCTGGATTCAGCAAGAAATGGAGGCTACGAGAGGAATAGAGGAGATGGAGTACACGGGCATCACGATAGAGGAACTCCAGCAGGTAATCCAACGTACGCACAACTGGAAAGCACCCGGTATTGACGGCATACACAACTTCTGGTACAAGAAATTTACCAGCGCCCATGGCCCATTAGCCAAGGAACTTACGGCGATAATTGAAGACCCCAGCAAAATGCCTGAATTCCTCTGCAAGGGAATAACTTACCTCCTACCGAAGGACCAGGATACCAGTAACCCAGCGAAATACCGACCCATTACGTGCCTTAACACCCTGTACAAGATACTCACGGGGTGCATCTCTGAAAAAATAAGCCGGCACAGCGAAAGCAACAACTTAATGACGGAAGAACAAAAGGGATGCCAGAAAGGGACTCTGGGATGTAAAGAGCAGCTTACCATCGACTCAGTTATCCTGGAACAAGCAAGAAAACAAAAGCGAAAACTCAACACCGCATACATAGACTACAAGAAGGCTTTCGACTCTGTTCCGCACTCGTGGCTCCTTGAAATACTCAGCATATACAAAGTGCATCCCTCAATCATCCGATTCCTACAGAGCAGCATGAAACAATGGAGAACCCGGTTACAGCTAAACACGCCAGACAGTAAAATAGAAACGGCCGAGATCCCCATCCGCCGCGGAATCTTTCAAGGAGACGCACTAAGCCCCCAGTGGTTCTGCTTGGCGTTAAACCCCTTGTCAAGGATGCTGAACACAAGTAAATACGGATACATGCTGAAGAAAGACAAGAGAAACCTACATAAAGTCTCCCACCTCATGTACGTAGATGACATCAAGCTATACGCGCCAACAATCACCCAACTCCGACAACTCATCAGTATAACAGAGACATTCTCCAAGGACATAGGAATGGAATTCGGCCTCGATAAGTGCAAAATACAGAAGAATAGCAAAGAAGATTTACCAGGCATCGAACTCGAAGACGGGAGACTACTGAAGACCTTGGACGAGGGCGAAACCTACAAATACCTAGGGATAATGCAAAAACGGCAGCAGGAGCACAAGAAAGTCAAAGTCCAGCTCACGCAAGCATTCCAAGAAAGACTTAGAAGCATTGTGAAGACGAAACTGAGCGGGAAGAACATCATGCAAGCAATTAATGCAGTAGTACGAGACATATGGGGTATGGAAAAGATCTTCATCATCCCGTTAGTCATCTCAGCAACAGGGATAGTACCAAAAACGCTTGCGACGAATTTGGAGATACTCAACATTGACCCAAACACCTACATTGAAATACAAAAAGCCACAATCCTAAACACGTGTCACATTGTCAGGAAGTTTCTAGACATGGCACATTAAGAAGTGATGTAAAAAGAGGCTTGGGAACATGGCGCTCTGCCCGTCCCAAAGCCTGTTTCCGCCAAGAATGGGCGAGGAAAACTTTTTATATATATATATTATGTACAGTGATTATGAATTTAAATACAAAAGAAGGAAGGGGAGGTTAGCAGAAAAAACACATGCACTAGATTTTGTTCGAATTCTTCACAAGCCCGACGTATAAGAAATACAACATATAAGTACATACGGCGTATGTCGAATTTACCATTACTAATTACAATTTACCATTACTAATACAACGACATATATAGAATTTACCATCCTCAATTAATTAATGACTTATATGCCACACATTTGGTGGCTTCCGTATTCTCAAAATAAAGAGTTCTTGATTTTCAGTCCCAAACCGTGGGAGACTTCATCTTCGCAACCAACTAAAACATTAGTAATATGCCTTACCCCTAAAGTGGATATTCGTAGGACTCGTCCATGAAAATTTTGGAAAGGAGCTGGGAAGAGTGCGGAATGGAGTTGCAGTCCTTTAGTCGTGGTCCAGTTTCCATAGCTTTGAAACTCGACGCTTTGATTTCCTGGGCACACCAGAGCCCAAATATCCAAAATAACATCCTAAAAACAATAAAAGAATGTTTGAGAATATCAAACGATATATATATACTTGTATATCGTTTCAGATATCTCTGAAAACTGATATTTTAAAATTAACTGAACATTGGCTGTTAGAAAATGCAAGTAAACCAAATAACTGAAATAACGTCGCAAAGAAAAACAAAATCAAAGAAACATATCAAATAAGTTTTAGTTAGGATGGGATTCTGGAACTTGTCGATATAGGTTTGAAACAGGCAGAGATATCTGCTCAAGTCCTTGCTTTAGGTTTTATGGATTATTCAGATGCTGTGCTTATATAGGAACTTTTTTCTAACCCCTTGCTATGTGTTTAGGATTGTGATCTTTTGTAACTCAATGTAAGTGTTGATGGTTATTCTTAAAGTCTAGCAGCACACATTTACATGCAGTGAGGTTGAGCTTGTTGTCAGGATGAAGGGGCCACTGTAGCAAGTAAAGGAACACATGGGGCACAAAGCACATAGAGAGTTGTTTATATATGTATAAATATCTCGATGACACCACTGGGGCACGAGTATGGGACAGTGGAGACCAGACCCTGCTGGACTCCGGCTTGGTTACAGGCCTGGAGGTTGGTATTATATGTGTGACTGATGCGATTATAGGCACACTGTCAACCTTTTCTGCATGTAAAATGTCGCTGCTTTGTTGTTACTAGTAGTATTATCATTATACATATTCATTAATGCAATTTATAGAACAGAGAAAATGAGACAAAAATTGTTGCATCCATGTCTAATGATATTGAAACAGTATGAGTTTCATACAGAAAACTGGGAACTGTCCAAATGTTGTCTCACAACATATGCTGTGTTAAGCAAAGGTACTTTTCGTATATCAGCTGCTGTAATATTAGTTTCTTTTCAATTTATTCAAATAATTTTCCAAGTCTTCTGCGAATGTTTGTTTATCAGAACGTCGACAACTATTAGCATTTCAGTTTTTACCAAAGACTGATGAGTTCTATTGGAGCGTCTTAATATTTTATCATTATGCGCAAATTTGTTTGGGAAAGCGAAAAAAAAGTGCTAAAGCATGTGAATAGCGATGGATATTAGAAATTTGTGAGATCAAGGTTCTTACATCCCGTGAAGGTAAAGAACGATTTTTGGATGATGGAAGTTCTACCTTGGAATCCAGTTCCTTTCGTTTCCTTGGAAAAACCAGCGACACCTCATTCCCCTCATCGAAAACATCATTCAGCTGATGTAGATCCGATGGATTATCCAAAGTTATGATCCATTTGAACCCAACATGCATAACTTCGATTGGTGAGTTCTGTAATACATAAGAACATGGTTAATCATCGTTAAATAACTTCAATGCTAATAACATTATGTACAAGTTTTGCGCGTATAATAAACATTTCCAATGTAAAAGAAAACATAATCCATTCAAGAGGCATGACCTGATGACGAGGAGAGGGAGCATAAAATTGGCTGAAATAACTCATAGAGGAAATATATTTGTGATTAGGGAGAGCAAGCAGACCTTTCAACCAGAGACGTAAGATCATCTACCTACGGCCTTGGTTGGAAATGTCCTTTGATACTAGATTAAGAAACTAAACGAGATGCAAGTTTGGAAATCAAGATAATGAGTGTAGCAAATCAGAGGAAAGAGGACTTGGTAGACACATGCGTTTAGAAGGAAAGAAAACTGTTTGAAAAAGTTGAAAGGAAGGAAATAATTAACCAAGAAATAAGGAAGATGAAGGCCAAAATTGACGATGAAGGTGGAAATCCTCAAAGAGTCAGGGAGCATTGTCCTGACATGAAATGACAGTTCAAAAAGGAATGAAAAGGCTGGTAAAGTTTGATCCCGCATACGGGGTCGAAGCTATGACAAAGGCAATATGATGTACTAAGAGATTTAGAAAGATACTATTAGCTGAAGTATAATTCTAGCGGAACCATTAATTCATATCATCAATAATTTGCCAGCAATGGCATAGGAAAAGGGGTTCAAGACCCCAATGGATACCAAAACACACCTTTTCTAAGGCTTCATCACATTGCACCCTTGCGACGAAAGTGTTACAACTCAAAATTCGGTGAAAATTACTTAATGTTACAATGTAGAAAACAGTGCTGCATTTTGCCATGCAAAATGTTAGGTCATAAGTTATTTGGGTTTCTGCTAGTTGGCACATGTCATTAGATGAACACAACATCCCTCAATTCAACCAGAAACAGTTTTTTGCATTTTCTGAAAATTGGGATTTTTTGAGTTGTAACACTTTCGTCGCAAGGGTGCGATATAACCTTCTTTAAAGTCACTTGATTCCCCATAACCAGTTGAGACTCCGTGACCACTTGACCCCTCATGAGTTTTAAATTACTACACTATTGCCTGCAAGGGAAATTAATGGGCATCAGAAAACGTGTCATCGATTATATGGAATAAAAAATAATTCACAAATAACGAGGAGCATTACATAAAGACACTCAAAACCCGCAGCAGCGAACCCGGCTTTAATGAACTATTTTTTTTGATCTTGTCCAATCATCCATTATCGTTATCGGATCGGATATAACGAACCAAAAGTTCGACACCTTGAGGTTCGTCATAGCGGGGCTTAACTGTATTTTTGAATGAGTTTTTTTTTTGTGCTTTCATTGCACAAGGTCATCGGAAGTCATACGATGTCGCGACCTACAGTTTCGCGAGTAAACTGTCCCCATACTGCCTAAGAAACGGAAACTATGGCTACGATGGCAGAAAAATTTCGTGTTTTCTGCACTACCATTGGAAGTTGAGCTTCAGTTGATGGCGTGGCAATTGAATGCGTTTCCACAGCGCACGTCATCGTAAGGCAGTGGCCTTATGTAATCTGGGGATAAGGCACTAACTCCCAGATTACAACAATTAGCGTTTTTTTTTTAACTTTTGGTGTTGACCTCAGATTAATGGCAGCTAAGTGAACGCGTTTTCATGGTGCCACCTCTTTGCATAAAGAAATGCAGAAAATAGTTACCTGCAGCGCTCTGATGGTAGTCTTGAATTCTTCGTAGTTTTCGTAATTGGATGCAAATAGTAGAAAGCCATCGACCCAGCGAGTGGGGTGGTTGCGTTTGGGCCACGGGTAGCAATCGCACATAATGCTTTCGTTATCCACAGCTAAGACCAAAACTCCTTCCTGATTTAATCTTCTTAGTGTATATCTGGTAACTATAAGGATTATTATTAATATTAACAACCTATTTACGTGTATAACTATCAAATGACCAAACTTTCTATAAATGATACATGCACACACCTACTCTCACGTAGTTCATCCTTAAAGTTATTATATATTTGGAGATACAAGACGAATTTTAAATAAATGTTCGTACGTACAGGGTGATTACTCAATGAATGAATGAATGAATGAATCAATGAATGAATGAATCAATGAATCAATCAATAAATCTTTATTTCGCCAAGATGCACAATTATTTACAATTTAATACAGTGAACAAATACCATGGTAGTGGCTTGGCAGAAGACCAAGGAAAAAGCCGATATAAAAACGTCTTGACAAGTCTTGGCTCCTTTGTCTACCTGTACAAACATGTATTGGAGATAGAGAACACTAAAACAAACTTAGGTCTTTTTAATGAATGTATGTACAAAGACGTAGAGATTGTACATCCTATAATCGCATAGAATCCAGTCTGCGAAAAATTCTAAAGGCTGAAGTTATTCCCGGGACACAATGACTGCATGTTGCGAATGTGAAATGGGTATAAACGCTGTTTCATAGAGGATAGACAATTCGGCGTTTGCGTGAGGTATAACGACGGTGGAAAAAAAATTGCCAATCCGTCCATCAACAGCCTGTGGCATCAAAGGGTAACGTTTACTTTCGACATAGTCATTAACGGAAAAGTTCTATCTCAGTGTCCCTCTATCTCCTATTAAAGTTTTTACAGAGAGTTTCGAATCACATTGAATAATATAGAAAATGAATCGATAAATTTGTGAGTACTTTTTAGTGCAAGTTGTGCAAAATTTGAATGTGATGGCGCTTGAAATGTAAATCAGGATGTAAGGTTTTGTAAACTGTTGTTTTTGGATGTCCAGTGATCTGTAAGATCCATTTTTAACCGATGGTTGTTGATCTTCCTCGTATACATGATGCGCAGATTCAACGTTTGCGAGAGGTTCTCCTGGGAAGTAGCAGCACAAGAGTTTTTAGTACAGATTGGTCAACTCTTTCATTTAACGAATTTGCCCATCCATATTAAACAGGCAGACTTTTTCAGTGATTCCGTAAATGAAAGGTTTGGTATAGCACTATTCTATACCTTTAGGCGAAACTTAAAACTTTTTCCATCGTTGCATCCTTTACTAAAATTCCCTCCCCCGTATAACAAATAAATTAATGGAGTAGTTAGCCCCTTGAAAATATTTAAATATGAATTACATTATGAGAGAAGGTATTGCATCCTCCCTCCCTTTCCTCCTCCCTGTAATCCTATGGTCAAGTTTCAGAGGTGGGCTTAATATAAAGAGTTATGTCAGTGGCATTAATCGCAGGGACGAAAACCTAATTTTGACTGAAAATAGTATTAAAATTTGTATCATAAAGATGGCAATCTAGAGTCCAGGACACTTTCAAAAGGGAAGTGTAAAATGCTTTTTAAAAATTTCCTCATTCAGTGATGCCAATCCAGGGGAAAATTTCCCTATATTTATATCACTGGTCCGCGTCAAAAATTCCAAATTAAACGGAAAACAAGATTGCATTTAATTTTATTCTGAATGTTTTTCAGTTGACTGATGATTTCTGCCAAATTCTGTTTTCAGTCGACTAATAGAATATCAGTGAGTCAAGTGTTAACCTTTGAATGGTAGGAATTTTAACAGTTTCTTTGACATATTTGAGTACTCTTCCAGGACAGGATAATTCTGATTTTCTTATGGCCTCTCGAAGTCTACCACCAAATAAGTTTTTACGCATCCGACCGCCACATTCAATGTTCATAATTTAGGCGAGATTGTTAGTTGGTTGGATTTTAATGGCGGCTAGACAACGAGGGTTATGCTCTGCCAAATTATTAATAACTTACATAAATATTCAAACGAAAATCTTGACATAGTAAGAGTCAAAACGATGCAGTTTTATAAAGGTTTAGATTTTAAGAACTACTGAAAGGAATAAGCTATAGTGTTGCACACATATTTAAGGCATTGCTGAATCGATTGCTATTGCAATCCATGTGCGTTTCTTTTCATATTTTTTTCAAATATCAATCAAACTTTACTTCGCCAAGATGTATAATTATATACAAAATAATAAAATATGGATTTAACAATTAATAATAATGATAAATGGCACACATAATGTTAGGTATTTCCTCCTCTTCCTCCTCCTTCTTCTTTTTCTGCTGCTGCTGTGTACAAGATGATGATTTGGAAAAGTTGTCCGCGTTGTCAGACGATTTCCAGAAGAGGTTATGACAAAGCCATAGTGATGATATAAGCGGATCCAACTATATACACTCTATAACAAACAAATCGACGCACCAAGAAGGAGTTGTCCGATTGCGATAAAAATTGGTGGATGTGAAGAACATACATAGAAAAAGAAAGGATTAAAATTTCAGAACAATTGAATGATTTATTGCAGAGTTTGACCGTTACAAAGGGAGGAAGTCAATAAGGCGTTGGTCCACCTCTGGCCTGGATGCAAGCTGTCACCCGGCGTGGCATAGACTGATAAAGATCCCGGATGGTGTCCTGCGGAATTTCTTGCCAAATTGTCTCCAACTGTCGGGCTAAATCGTCAACATTCCGGGATGGTTGCAATCGCCTTCCCATAGCGTCCCAAATGTGCTCTATGGGAGAGAGATCAGGAGATCTAGCTTGCCAAGGAAGTGTTGGGCAAGCTTGAAGACAATTCATAGCAACACGTGCCGTGTGCGGCCGGACATTGTCTTGTTGAAACGTAAGTCCAGGGTGTCGCAAAAGGAACGGTAACACAACCGGTCGTAGAATGTCGTCTACGTACCGCTGTGCTGTAAGTGTGCCAGAAATGACCACCAAAGGGGTCCGGCTATCAAAGGAGATGGCACCCCAGACCATAACGCCCTGTTGTGGGCATGTGTGGCGTGCGATAGTAAGGGCAGGATCCCCACGCTGCCCTGGACGTCTCCAGACACGTCTGCGGTTGTCGTCAGGACACAGTTGGAAACGGGACTCGTCACTAAAGACTATACGTCCCCAGTCAGCGCAGTTCCAAGTTGATCGAGCCCGGCACCACTGTAATCGGACTTGACGGTGTAAAGGCGTGAGAGGTAAGCGGCGTAACGGTCGGCGCGAGCGTAAATTCCGCTCTCTCAGTCGTCTGCAGAGGGTCATGTTGGACACATGTGTGCGGGCCACACGTTGGATAGTTGATAACGACGAATCCGGTGCTGTGACAGCTGCTCTGACAATCGCTCTGTCTTCCCGTTCTGTTGTGGCCCTAGGTCGACCGCTGCCGTCCCGACGCTGACATCTGCCGTTGTTGACCCACTCTTGCCAGCACCGTCCAATCGCCGCATCGCTTCGACCCACATGTCCAGCGATTCTTCGATTCGTCCAACCAGCCTCTTTCAATCAAACTCTGACATATGCTCGTAATGAGCACGAATCTTTCGGCGAGGCATTGTTACAGTCGACGTAAGATATCCGCAGTCAAAATGCAACAGAAATTTTGACCACATATTGAGAATCGCTCCTTATATACACCTGCTGAATGCGCAGTTCCGATGCGCTGGAGTTCCCGCTATTCATTCATTGGACACCAAATTTTAATCATTTGCATGTTCGGTCAAAATGTCTTTGCATACGAAATTTCATTACAATCGGACAACTCTTTCTTGGTGCGTCGATTTTTTTGTTATAGAGTTTACATATACAATTTTACTATTTTTATTTGATTATGAGGAATTGATAACTCTTAGTCTATTTACTAGTATTATATTCCACAAGAATATCTTTGATTGGTTGATTATTTGAAAGAAAAACAAATGAATTTTATGGGAATTATTTCTATTTTAATACAGAGAATAAGAATCTCCAATTAAAAGTGGATGTTTTCCTTTAACAATTGAGTCGGTACAATTTTCTATTAAGACATCTTTCATGCAAATAAAATGCACATTAGTTATCAAATCAAATAAATTTATTTAGCCGATAATAATAGATTTATTTGCATTTGAGAGGCAAATAAAGAATAAAAAAGCAATACAATATAAAATAATTATATAATATTATTCAATACAAGGAAATATTGAAAAAAGACCGAAAACCGGTCTGGAGCCTGTAACCCCTACATGGCGCGGCCCCAGGTGGCGGATAGGGGATGCCTCCACTGGTTTATCCTGTGGGTGGTAGGAGGGAAATAAAATACCTCCCGCGGACCAACAAGCAGAAGTCCAACCTCCTCGGAGGCTCTGGCACCCCCTCACCCTCATGATGATTTCAAATGTGTGTGCGAATAATGCTACCGCGTCCGGGCCAGCCGACGCGCCAGGAACTGCAGTCCGGGATCCTGTTGACAAGTATGCTACGAGGACATCGCTCAATATTCTTCAATTAAACATCAATGGAACTCAGAGAAAAATGACTGAACTGCAGAGTCTCCTACGTGAAAATAACATTCACATCGCATGTTTGCAGGAGACAAAACTTGGCAAGGGAAGAAATTTCAAGCTCAAGGGCTACACAACAGTTAGGAAAGACCGAAATGATGGATTTGGAGGTGGACTGGCTATGCTCTTTAAAACACCAGAGATCAAATTCAAGGAAATCGTCGATGATGAAGGAGATCCTGAGAACAGCTCCACAGAATTGCAGGCTGCAGCTATCTACCTTCCTGACCATTCGATAACCATCACTAACGTGTACCATCCTGACAATTCAAGCATCAACACCGCAAAAATAGAGAAGTTAAGTCTTACACCAACAGACTCCACCATCGTCTTGGGCGATTTCAATGCAAAGAGTCCAACATGGGGTTCTGCATCTTTGGATGTGAAGGGATCTCAGGTGGAAGAAATGTTGGATGACCTGGAACTAACAACCCTCAACAATGGAGATAATACGTACCTCTCAAGAACATATGGAACTGAATCGGCAATTGACATCACAGACATCGATTACCTGAATGCATCCAGGGCACAATGGACAGTTCTCAACTCTGCAATCAGTGACCATAGGCCAATCATTACAACCCTTGACTTTCACGTTGAATCAATCAAACAAAGGAAATGCTCCTGGAACTTCAGAAAGGCGGACTGGGTGAGTTTCGAGAAAATCCTAGAAGATACCTGTACTAATAATCCTCTTACTGGAGACATAAATACCATGACGAGAACGTTTGGATCCAGTCTAAGAAAAGCAGCTTGTCTATCGATCCCGAGAGGAAAAAGGAAAGACTCATGGGTCCCCTTCTGGAAAGATCACAACATTGATAAATTGATCGCCAAGAGAGACAAAGTAAATGAAGAGTTAAAAACA
>QLNU02014176.1:153617633-153660518 GCA_006491805.2 Dysdera silvatica
TTGGAAAATGCTTTGTAAAGGAACCAGAATGAAATTTCGCATTGAGGAGCCTGTGGCTGTTTTTTTTTGTCCAAAACCGGTACTAATTTACTGTGTTGAATTGCTTATATAACATAGCAAACAACAGGTGGCTTGCACATCATCATTCATTTCTAATAACGGGTTTTCAAGTATTAACTAGATGCTGTTCCGATCAGGGTTGCATCGCACAATCTCAGCAATATTCGCCAATTATGGCAAACACACCATTTTGGAACAACATTTCGGGATTCAGCTCCTACAACATCAAGTCACCTCTTCTGTCCGAGCGTCCTTTGTCAGCATCTAAACTATATATATCTGTTCTTATTTAGGAATTCATGGCCCAAACGTCAGGCTTACGTTTGGGCCATAAATTTGGCCATGGGAAGTTGTTTTGGACTATAGTAAGTAGTGAAACCTTTTCCAATATAGTTCTGGATAAAACGATAATTTTTTCAAATTCGTTATACGATTAACTAATGCGGATGCAAATAATAACACCCCTGTAGTTCCAGAACAACTCAATTTCGGACACTGGTTCACTGGACCAAAGTTGTTTCTTTTGATATCCTTCACCTATTACGCATGCTTGACAATTCCCAATTGCCTCCAGTATGGTAAAACAATCGTTTTCCATACTTTTGATGACTAAATTGCAACACCATTCAGGGCTAGGGAAGGAAATTTCCGACTTTTTTTTGTCTCTGCCGCATTATTAAGTCAATCACTTAAATTACGTGCCAAAAGAACTTTTTTTGTTCATACAATTACCTACATAGCAATGATGTGGATGTAAATAATACTTTCACTGTACAGCCAAATCGGATCCTTTGCGGACCTGATTTCGCCAAATATGGCTTATTTGGCGTCCTTTACCACCCCTTTCAGTTTGTTCCATTAGTTTTGAATCACTCTGTATTAGTTTTGTCCCCCTTTTAAATATTGGTATAATCTTGGATTGTTTAAATTTATCTGGAATAGTTGCTGTATCATGGATTAAATTAAAAATAAATGCCTAAGATTTGGAGCAAAGATTTTCAATATGGTGGGGTGAAGGTTATCGGTATTACGGTTCTTTCTTTTATCTATGCCAGATATTTCTATCATAACTTTCGACACACTAATATTGGATAAGTAAAAAAAAAAATCGATATGATAAGACAGATATTTACGTTAATTTACATTATACGAGAATTTATTTTTCAACTTAATAGGTATATCTTTGAAATTGGTATTAAAGATATTTACTATTCATTTTATATCAGCCAAAAATTCCTGTTCATATTTAATTAAAGTTGCATTGTGGATGCAAATTTTTTTTTTCTCGGAAGTAATTAATACGTTTCCAAATCGTCCCAGAGTCTCTCGTATAAAACATTTGGGAATAAAAATTAATCTTATCTTTTCTTTAGTTAGTTACAAAATTTCTAAAGTAAAATCCAGTCGTATTAATCCTATAGCTTTAGAAACTTAGTAAAGCATTTATGTTTTAATTTTTTTTTTCAAAATTCCTCCCGTCATCCACCTGTTTCTGTATTTCCTTTTTTTGGTGATGATGTCTCAAGGGAGAATAATTATTACAATGAAAATAACAACCTGGAATTTTTAATTATTAAAATTAAAGAACGAAGTTAAATTTTCAAAAGTATAGAAGAAATTCCAATTAATATTCCAAATTATCATAAATAAATATTTAATTTAATTATCATTATCCACATTCATCATCATCATCAAGCGCCTTCTCCAATTCGGAGGTGGGTGGACAATATGGAAAACATTTTCCTGTCATTCATATTATTAGCTGAAAATTTTTGATAAACTTTAATGTTTGTATTTATGGAGATTCCATTGTGACTCTACGACATTCACAAATATTTAAAATAGGTATATGATCACTAAACTAATACAAAAGGCAAATGCTACTATATTTAGTACAGTTCTACATAAATTAATTAAAGTAACACTATTTTCATTAATTCTGGTAGAAGACTTTATAGTGTTGATATGGTTATGACAATTTAAAATATCGAATAATCGATCTGATATTTTTAAAATATCAGTATTATAGTCACCAATACGAATAAAGAGTTTTAATAGATGCAACGCCATATAAACTATCAAAAAATCATAAAAGTGCGACACACTGGCACTAGGGCAGTCTGTATATAACATTAATGAATGTATATAACAATACATGTATTATATATGTATATGAATGAATATGTATATGATACGAATGTATATGTATATGAATGAACATGTGTAAGATACGAATGAATATGCATAAGATATGAATGTATATGTATATGATAAGAATGTATATGAATGAATATGTATATGATACGAATGTATTTGTATATGAATGTATATAACATTAATGAATGTATCCGTATCAATTGTAATAGATTGATAGTGTTCATAAACAATGCATTATTTCTCAACATATATAAAGTGCATGGGTTCTCCAACAAAAATTCCAACTCCGTGATTTTTTTGCCCAGAACGTCTATCCGAACAGTGAAAATTGTAATGGAACACTTAAATAGAAAAGTTATTGTTCCACCAAACTATGTCACGTGCATATGGACAATTATCGACAAGGAGCATTAATTCATAAACTTTATTGTTTAACAAACTTCCAGAATTTATGTGTAGCACAGGTAGTACTCCCTCTCGGTTCTGCCAAAAATTCATTGAAGGAATCTGTATGATATTTTCCTTTACCAAGTTGACACATTCATTAAAAAAATAATTCTCTCGCCAGTATTGCTGGTATATATAAGCTATATATAGCTGTATATATAGCTATATATAGCTGGTATATATAGCTATAATTCTATTTCATACTTATGTAGACGTTAATGTCATCGCTCTTATCCCAAAAATGCGTATTTGCAAAATTGATAGGTTTTGAGAAAACAATATTCAACTTCCCTACTTTTCTCAGCGGAAAAATTAAATTTGAATCAAAAGTTAGGCTATTTCGAAATCAAAATATATATTTGATGCATTCTTATGGATAATATATCAATTAATAACTTCAAAACTAGAGTTAGGTAAAAATAGACATAAAATACATATACATGCTCTTCAGAGAAGGGCGGCGATAACGCTCTGTGACAAATGTATCTCCTGAAAAGTGCTCTGTAACATAAAAAGTTTGAGAAACGCTGCACTTGAGTTATCATACGTTACGAGGTTTTAAGTACATGGGATATGCAGTGAAACCGCAATTGACAGACACCCCTCTTTTGCGGGAAAACTTGTTTATTCGGTCAGTGTCCATTCATGAGCGGTTTTTGCTGTATTAAGTTTAAAGGTCATTATCTGTCAAATTGAAGAAGCCAAATGTCTTTAGTTATGTTATTTTTTTTATCCGCCTCATAGATTCATACAGTGAAACCCCCCTTTCTCTTATTTATTTGTTTATTTTAGTTTTATGGCGCAAGGACAGCAAAGGTCATGTTGGGTCGGGTCCTACGGTTTTTTGCGGAATCCGAAGCTTTTAACGCCTGGAGAACTAACCCCGGGACTAGGCCCCTCATTATCGTGAACGACGTTTCTGGACAGGGACCTTATATCTGACCGTAAAAATAGGTTAACCGTTTCTGAAGGGTGGTCGTTAAGAGGGGTTTTACCGTACTGAGGTCAACACGTATTGAACTTGTTCAATTAATACTTGATGATGTAATCATGATTAGTAATACAAAATTATTTATTTATTTATTTTTATGAATTTTCAACGAAATTGAAAATAATATTAACTATTCCCAATCTCAATTTTTGCAATTCAGGCATTGGTTCCCTAGGCCTTAAGAGGTTCGGATTCCTCGGAAAACTGTAGATTTCTATGTACCATGACCCTTGCTGTCCTTGCATTATAAAGTTCACACAAAAAAAACCAATATGAATGTGTATATATGGATTTAAAAATAAACTTAAATCTCCAGAGTAAGAGTCACGGAATATAGACGTCCTCTAACAATTTTTGCATCTTCGTTGAAATGGGCCATTAAATTTCCAGAAATTTATGAATTTCAGTGAAAAATGTGCCAGGGACGGGGGTAGAGAAGGCAAAGAGGCAAATGCCCAGGGGGCCAGGAGCCAAATGTTTTCGGTTTTCCTTTTTTTTTTTAATTATAGTAAAACTCCTTCTTCGTGGACATTCACAGAAAAATTTATCCTTAAAGGAGAAGTATTATTGTAAAGGCTTTTATTATCTGGAAAGTTTCGTGTGTTCGTGAAAGCGACTGGCCGTAGACGAGGGATGTTCGTTAAAAGGAGTTTTACTGTATCTCTACGCGAATTATTTAAAACCTTACGAACTCAACAATCAAGATTGACAACCTTAAGAACTCAACAATCAAGATTGACAACCTTAAGAACTCAACAATCAAGATTGACAGCTTTAAGAACTCAAAAATCAAGATCGACAACTTTAAGAACTCAAAAAACAAGATCGACAACCTTAAGAACTCAACAATCGAAATTGACAACCTTAAGAACTCAACAATCGAAATTGACAACCTTAAGAACTCAATAACAAAGATTTTTATTTCTTAAAAAATTGTTGGGGTGGGGAAGAGGGTAGGAATTGCTTATGGATAGGTATCCGCTGAATTATCAAAACGTCCGTAAATCTTATTCCAGCTCTTGATGGGTTGGTTTCACTTCTGAGGGCACAAATGATTTGATCAGCAGAACCAAAGGGAACCTGTTTGCATTCCCTTGGTATACTTGTTATATTAATGCATACTTTTGTAGGATAGTCAACATTGATTTGAAAATTTATTGCAATACCCGTTATAAAGATAAACCCTTCGCCAAAAACTGTTGTTTACGTAGAGTACATGCTTCTTGGTACAATATTTTTTCTCTTTGTTGTTGAACAACTATTGTACGTACACACGCGGCAACCCACTTTTAGTAGCTGGACGCTTGTTACAGTGGGAGGTGGTCTCTGAAAGTTACATTGGGGCTTAAAAAGCTACAAAGGTGGCTCTGAAAGTTATATTAGGGCTCAGAAAGCTACAGAGGTGGCTCTGAAAGTTACACTGGGGCTCAGAAAGCTACAGAGGGGGCTTAAAATTCGTAAATGTTTTGATATATTTTATTAATATATTTAATGATACCAAATATATAAGGAGAGTAATATATTTAAAATTAATAAATAAATTTCTTAAAATAAATTTTGCATTAAAAACTTATAAATTTTAGTATACCTCTCTATAATTTCTCTTATCCTTATTATAAAGTATATGAAGATTCAAACGTATGTAAAAAAACACGTTATATACACAAAATCTACAGTAGAGAGCTATTTTGAATACATTTTTAACGTTAAAGAACAATTTCCATTGTCATGTACAATTTCGTACAAAACAAAAAATTTAAAATAAAATTCTACAATATTTGATTTTGAGAAAAAATATTTTCCAGGGGGGCTGACTACATTTCCAGGGGGGGGGCTTAGCCCCTTATAGCCCCATTTTGGCTACGGCTGTGCTTCTAGATGCACTAATTTTCTTCTTGTAAGAAACTGTTTTTACTTATAAAGAGAAACCAGCTGTGATTGCAAAATTTTTATGCCCAAAAAGAATATTTAAAAAGTTTATAATCTAAGTTGAAAGTGTTAATCCATTTTAAAATAGAGTTGATAATTCCTCACAAAAGTATATTTCTCTAAGTACAGTGAAAAGTATCAAACAATGTTCGACATTATAAATTGCAAAAAATGTGGTAAACAAATCGGTAAATATCTTTTCCAAATCGATAAAAATAACTAAAAAATACTGGAAATTTTTAGCAGAATATCTAGTACATAACCAACAAAAGAGCAATAAAATTCGTATTTATATATTTCGTCTAACTTTTCTCTTACAGCATTATAATAATGTGCTATGAGTTTCAGTTAATAAATTTTTGTAATAAAATCTTACCTTTTCTCCACTTTTTAGGCAATGGGGAATATTCGTGTCTTCGGTAGGTTCCATTTTTCGGCGAAAGCAATATATTGGGTGGAAACACTTCGCGTAAATATATAAAAAGACAAGCGCTTCCATCGTCTTTATTCGCTCATCTTCGCGGATATTTTTTTCGCCCCTTGCCGACAGATGGCGCTTCATACAAGGATCCTGCTAATGACGTCACAATTTGACTTTCGAACATCCAATTTGATATCAACGAACTCCTTAATGCGGTTTTATAAATAGTGACGAAATTTAGAATATATTCTGTTTTAACATGTATGTTTGTCCCACTGTTATTATATTGCTATACATATATACACAGAGTAATTAAAAACTCTTTGTATAAACTTTAATGAAAAATAGGAAAAAGTTGAACAAACGTCTACGTTAACGGACGTAGACGTTTACGCATAGAACGTAGACGCATATGTAACTTAAAGTTGTATGATAAGTATTTAATTTCACCCGATTTCATGATAGGCATCTAGTTTCATCCAGTTTCATAATAAGCATCTAGTTTCATGATATGCATCTAGTTTCATGATAAGCATATAGTTTCATGATATGCGTCTAGTTTCATGATAAGCATCTAGTTTCATGATAAGCATCTAGTTTCATGACAAGCATCTAGTTTCATGATATGCATCTAGTTTCATTATAAGCATATAGTTTCATGATATGCATCTAGTTTCATGATATGCATCTAGTTTCATGATAAGCATCTAGTTTCGCGATAAGCATCTAGTTTCATTCAGCACGATAAGCAGCCAGTTTCACCCGGTTTCATGATAAGCATCCAGTTTCATCCAGTTTCATGATAAACATCTAGTTTCGTATAGTTGCACGTTATGAGTGCGTCGGTTCAGAATGTGGTTTGTCGTGCGCTTAAACATAAGCACCGAGAACATTAAACATTTCTTTACGTGTGAAAGAAGTTCCATCTGTGGAGAGAATCATGCAGCTGGAAATTATATTTATGGGCATGCATTTATTAACGAAAAAGGTTTAGTTTAGTGCCCCTTATTTTCATTGAAGTTCATATATTGAGTTTCGGATCACACTGTACATTGTATGAGAATTATGTCTTGATATATAAATTTTAAACTGTGATCAAAACTTCTTACATTGCAAGTATAGACTATTGGCGAGGTAACCGAAACCTATTTTTGCAAAGAAGAACTCATTGGAAGGCCAAAAATAATTATATAAAGAAATTAAATTCAAAATATAGATATATAAGAATTTCGAATTTTTATTAGTGCGGTTCTCTTAAAGCACAGATGATTCAAACTGGGAAACCTATTTTTATATATACGGTGATAGCGTTAGGAAATTGCCATTCTTTACTTCCTTACAAAGAAAGAAAGTGAATTCTGTTGGAAAAGAAAAAAACGCATATCACGAACTCTTAATGTTTTATAGGTAGAGGTGATTTATCACATAATTTTTTAATTTATATTTTAAGGATGTAAGATATTATTACCCTTCGCAGGGATAACACAATTGCCAAATAATGGTCAACACACAAAGCCACCAGGGAGAGTTTTTGTGAGTTTTCGTGGGGAAACGTATTAATTTAATATTTTTCAACACCTACGTATAAACAAGCTCAAATTAGAGCTATTTTTGTTTAGGAGAAAAAGAGACGCCGTCGCCATCCTGGAGTCGAACCAGGGTCCCTCCGTTGAGCCAGGAATGTCTTGACCGCTAGACGAACGAGGACAAGAACAACGCTCTCTTTCTCCATATAAAAATATGTGCGGGTTGACTAATATTTTGCGATCGTGTCATCCATGAGAAGGGCAATAGTATGTTATAACCTTATATATGGAGAAAGAGAGCGTTGTTTCTGTCTACGTTCGTCTAGTGGTCAAGATACTCCGAGCTCAACGGAGGGATCCTGGTTCTACTCCAGTATGGAGACGGCGTTTTCTTTCTCCTAAACAAAAAACAGCTCTAGTTTAAGTTTATTTCTACGTGGGTGTCGAAAATTATTAAGCTTATATTTTAATTTATAATTTAATATATTTTAATTTATAATTTAATATAATAACGAATAACTGTTAAGCTCTCTACTGCCGCCTCTCAAGACTTGCAGACAGAACTATTAGATACGATACGTAAAAAGTATTTGGAATCTTACATTGTGTACGTGCATGCTTTTGACGTAAGAGTGATGACAGTGCTCTATGACAAATGTATCTCCTGAAAAGTGCTCTGCAACACAAAAAGTTTGATTACCGCTGCACTAATGTTTCATAAGTTATGATGTTTCAAGAACATGAAATAAACGGTGAAACCTCATTTAACGGACACCCCTCGTTTACGGGCAAAATTTTCGGTGATCGTCCATTAATGAGGGGGGGTTTTACTGTATTAAGTTTAAAGGCCTTTAACTGTCAAATTGAAGAAGCTAAATGGCTTTAGCCTCATTATTTTTTTTATCCGCCTCATAGATTCATGCAGTGAAACTTCCTCATTATCTTATTTATTTGCCCATCTGCCTGTCTGTTTATTTATTCTATTTAAAAAGTTTATTTAAAAGTCTATTTAAAAGTTACAACAGGGAGGACATTAAATTTACATTCTCATCATGTACTTGTATGTTGTAACTTATTGAATTAAATGCATAGTCATTAGTGTAATTTTTATTTGATTTTTATAATAAATCATTTTCTCAATGTTTAATTTTTTTTATTAGCATTCACAATAAAGAAAATATCCCTTAAAATGATTGGGGAGAAATGAGGTACTCAACTTGTTTTTCATTGAAAGTTGAGTGCATCTTTAATTTAAAAAACTTTTCTCGAAGGAAAAGTAACAAGGGAAGGAAGACACACAAATCACTCATGGATTTTTGATATTTTCGGTGAACCCTGGAGCCAACTTCATGCGAATGTCGAGAAAACACTGGATTTATAAATGATTTTGTACTTTGTGGCGCAAGGGCATTTATAGTTTGAATTTATGGCGCCAGGACAACGAGGGATAATTGTAGTCACGCTAATAAAATAATATAAACTTTCGCTAATGGATTCCATAATAATTGTAATGTCGATACATTAGCTTAAGACTTAAAACACCAGTGTTTTAAATCTTACGCCAGTGTCTAAATAAGAGTTGTTATAGTCGTAATGTATGTAGCGTAGTAATTTTAAAGTGTTCATTGAACATAAATGAAATCATTTAGTTTATTGTAGTCGACGAACATTTTGTTGATTATAGTCAACGAACATTTTGCTGACTATAACAAAAATGAAGGAGGTTCATTATACAAGGGTTGGACAAAAATATGGAAACACCTTGAATTAATTTACATTAATGCTTTTACTTAAATTTAATGTGTTTAATTTACATGTGTGCTATAGCGGAGTTTGTAGGTGGTGCTAATACAAGATTGCAAGATACATACGAACGCATTAAGGTAAGGACAGGAATGGGTGAGAAAAATATCAATTTTTATGGCCTTAAATATTGGAATTGTTTGCCTGAGCCAATAAAATAAATTAACAATATCTATAAATTCAAATCAAAACTGGAAATGCATATATTAGCACGCACTAATTAAATGCGGGTGTAACCTTGGGAATGCATGTGTTAATAAATTTCATTTTGATGCATTTTCCACCAAGCCATGCATGTCTGAAGTAAATTTACTTGATAGTTGAATGATTTGTACTTCGTCATAAACCATGATTATACGTGCGTGGAAAATAAACTTATTTGTATTCCTATTTGCTGTCTGTTGGTCGTAATGCAACTACCGATATAAAGTTATCTACACATTGCAAGCATCATTTATCGTCAAGACAAAATTATGTTCAGTTGTGAGTGAATTATGTAAGAACTGATGGAATTCCAATGCAGCCAGATTTTTGGGGCTCGTATGATAGGTGTTTTTTTAACCAAGGTAGCCGAAATTTTAGGTGTATGACGACGTATAGTGTCCAAGATGATGACTGCATACAGAAAGACTGGAAAAATTGCATCTGACAAACATCAGCGTGGACGTTGTATTATGTTGTTGTCGCATTCATTATGCAGAGAAAGTTGAACAGAGAATCTGCATCAAATTTTGCCAAAATTTTGGCAATACCTGTGCTGAGACCTATGTAGAGTTAAAGAAAGTTTATGGGCAAGGGCGTATGAGCTGCACAAGACTTTATGAGTGGTTCAAACGTTCCACTGAAACGTTCCAAAATGAGCGTTGAGTGACCGAGACAGACGAACGTTGCTTAAGGTTGTGATGAAAAATCAGAAGTCCACAGCTGCAAAAGCGACTGCTGAACTGACTGACCACCATGCTCACAAACCCTCTCAGCATCAAAGCAGTATGAAAGGAACTGCACAAGCAATATTTTTATGGATGAATTGCCATTCCAAATCACTTATCAGTGATACAAATGCTACTAAGCATTTTTTTACTAAGCATTTGTGTGGTATCACATTCACGGAACCTGAAATGTGGAGCTATAGGAAAATGTCACATGAGTTAAGCTTTGCACAATTTATGAATTCTGGCCAAATTTACGTTTGAAAAATGCCATCCTAAGCTTACAATCTAAATTGCTTGCTATTAAGAGTGAAACATGGCGGAGGTTCCGTCATGATATGGGTAGCCTTATCATGGTATTCTGCCGGACCCATCATTAACTTAGAAGGTAACGTCACTACCAACGACTACGTGACAATTTTGAGCGACCAGGTTCATCCCAAGGTGCAAAGTTCGTTCTCTGCTAATGATACTGCTTATTAAGATAACAAAGCTCCTGTTCCCATAGCTCACATTGTCCAGGATCGGTTTCCTGAGCTCCGAGATGAAGTTTAACATCTTCCATGGCCTCTACAATTGCTCAATGCCAATATTATTGAACCTTTGTGGTCGATGTTGGAGACAAATGTTATAACCCGCTATCCAGCTCCATCATAATTAAGGGAAATTACCAATATTTTGAAGGAAGAATGCTACCTTTGTTATCTATGCTAGGAAGACTGCAAGCAATTCTGAATACCAAAGTTTGTCCTACTCCATATCAGTCAAGGTTATATTCTTTTTACAAGATGTTTCCATATTTTTGTCCAACCCCTGTATATAACTTTAAGTAGGCAATTGTATTTTCACGTATGTAGTATCATTAAAATGACAAATTCAAGATTGGAATTAAACATGTTTAACACCAAAACTTGACCATGACCAATGCATTGTTGGTGTAGTAAATGATAGTGAATATGATGGTAAATATCGAATAAAAAGGTAAATGTAGTAAATATGATGGTAAATATCGAATAAAAAGGTAAATGTAGTAAATGTAATGGTAAATATCGAATAAAAAGGTAAATATAGTAAATATAATGGTAAATATCGAATATCTAAATAGTATCAGTGACAAATATGTCAACTGAAATAATATTGCATTAAATATTAAGTGAATAAAAAAATAAAAGCAATGATTAATATCAATATAATATTGGTAATCAATGGTGGTAAATAATGGGTGTGTAAATAATGGATGTAATAAATGATGACGCGTATATTACCAATGTTTCTTTCATCGTCTTATTAATGAATGCAACGTTGATAAGTGTGGTTTTATGGCGCAAGGGCAGAAAGGGTCATACTACGCCAGACCCACAGTTTTCCGAGGAATTCGAATCTCGGTCCCCAGAGGACCAAATTGCGGACCACAATGAGTAGAGAATAACACGTATTTTACGAGCTCATAAGGAACCAAACCGGGTTAGTGGCATGAAAAATAAATGCGTCATCACAATGACGCAATAGACCTACATTTTCCTGAGGAATCCTGACCTCTTAAGGTCTAGGAAACCAAACCCCAGACTGCGATGGACAATTAGTTGATAAGCGCTTTTTTTCCTTATTCTGTTAGAGGTCGAACTTAGAGTAATGGCATGGTAGGTAAAGGCATAACCACTGCCCTACCATGGGCCATGGTGCTAAGTAATGGCTATAATGTTGGTGATATCATGCTGTGATCATGGATGAAACATTGGCGATAAGCAATTGCTGTGATCATCGACGAAACATTGGTGATAAGCAATTGTTGCGATCATGGACGAAACATTGGTGATAAGCAATTGCAGTGATCATGGACGAAACATTGGTGATAAGAAATTGCTGCGATAATGGATGAAATATTAGTGATAAGCTATTGCTGTAATAATGGATGAAACATTGGTCATAAACAATTGCTATGATAATGTATAAAACATTGGTGATAAACAATCTGTGTAGAGTTAGTGATAAGTAATGATCACAGTATTGACGTTAAATAATTCCTATTAACTTAATATTTATTCATCGTTTCTTCTGAGCGAGGTATTTTGGGACCCTCGAGCTTACGCCCCGCATGCGTAGCCGAACCTATTTCGGAAGTCACAATGAATGGGTGTTATTAATGTAATTAATGAGTGTAATGAATGGGTATTATGTTAAAGGGAAAGGGAGGCCCTAGAGAAGGTTCTCAGTTAGTCTGTCGCACACCTCCTAGAGAGTGTTTTCATAATTTTTAAATTTAGAATGGCTGTCATAATTTTAAAATTGCCCTCATGGTACTTTTTCGTACTATTCGACGGTCGTGTAATGTCTAGCAGCATGTCCTGACACATTCGGAATGGTTCGATTTCGCATTTCTCGTTCGTTTCGAATATAATGATACTGTGATGCGATTTACAGTTTTCAATTCTCTGTTTTTTACCATATAATTTATCGGTTTGTGGTCAGACGTTCTATTCTAAAAATTTCTATATTTTTAATCCATTTACATCCTTGCTGTGATAGGATATCTTTGATATATTAATAAAGTACGTGTTTTAGCATTAGTTTTTGGATATATAAGGGCTTTAAATTTATTTGAAAATTCAGTGTGTCTCTAGCAATTCTCCCATGTTAGGATCGAGAAATAACATTTTCGTCTTTTTTTCTCCTTGGGGTAAGTATTATATACATACTTACACTTATTGATTAAGATTTTTCCCAGATTTAATAATATTTATATGCAGAAATCGACGATCGTATCGTGTTTTATCGATATATGTATTTGATAAACGTATCGATTTCTGATATATTTTAATTACATCTGTATTGGACTCAACGTTTTTCTCCAATTTTTGTTTGTATCTCCCCTAAGATGAATGGATTCTACGAAGGTTCTTATAACTACAACATACGCATCTGATCCTGCTTCCACCAAAGTACGTACAGCGAAAATCGGTTATAACGACCTTCAAGGGACCGTGCAAATTCGGTCGTTATAAACGATATCTTTTTAAAATCACAGTAGCCTATAGTATAATACACTCTAGAGTTTTATAAATTATTTTGATAGTAAAAAGTATTAAACTTTTTGGTTTCAAAATTAAATAAAAATATATTTAATTATAATGAATTTAATTTCCGTTTATATTAAATTATATTTATAGCCACACTAAATACATAGTACTTTTTAGTTTTTTAAATTGAAAAAATTCTAGAAAATACTAAAGTATATAATGTAGAAAACAAATCTAATGAATAATATTTATTATATTATACTAATAACATCCGAACAGTGCCGGTTTAAGAGCTTTATGGGCTCTACGCTTCAAAAATAGAATGGACTCCTAAAGAATATGACCCTCGTGATATTCAATTAATAAATCACGCCGTTTTTTGTTTTGTTTTTGTTTTTAATAAAGGTTCATTATCTTTAATATTCAGGTTTAGCAGTAATAAAACTTTCTCAGACATTTGTAAATAAACAAGTTAAGGAAAACTTCACATACAAAAGGTTAAACGCTAGTAAAATAGCAATGAAAAGATCACTCAAGCTTTCGGACGCATCAGCAGCAGTCCTTCATCAGGGTAATGTTACTCCTGATGAAGGACTGCTGCTGATGCGTCCGAAAGCTTGAGTGATCTTTTTCATTGCTATTTTACCAGTGTTTAACCTTTTTATGTAAATTTCCTCCCTGGTACCCTGTATTTTATTTCTAAGTTAGAATAACGCTTAAATTTTGATAACTAATCCACGTGGTTCCGATTAATGACTGTCAAGTCGCGTCGTTATATCCGATACGAATTTCCCTACTTAGAATCTACGTAGACTACAAAATCGCCGTCGTTATAGCAGGTTTCATCATTATATACGATGTCGTTATAACCGATATATTTAGTATGGAGTAGAATAGCAAACCAAACTTCTTGTAAAAATTCCATCGTTATATGCGGTTGGTCGTTATAACCGGCGTCGTTATAAACGATTTTCACTGTACTGTTGAAATAACCTGTACATACTGTTAAAGTAGTAACTGTAACATAATTATGTTCATAAAGAACATCGGATTACTGTTATGTGTTCGATGGAGGAGCACACATTGGATAAGGACCCTAAATGCGACGCCTACTCTGATCTGAGAATGCTTGGTGAAACGATTGAAGAAGGCGACGATAGTGACTGCTCTGGGAACCTTGGCCTCCCGTTTGAATATCATTCGCATATGACGCTCGAGATATTCAGAATTCTCAGGAACTTCAAAATCAGTACCAGGTACTTTACATATAGTTACATCGGGTGAAGACTACGGATGGTCGAGAAATCACATCCGTAGTCTTCACCCGATGTAACTATATCGGGTGAAGACTACGGATGGTCGAGAAATCACATCTTGAGGAAGAGGAACTTCTAAATAAAGTGATGGTGGCGATGATCACGGCCCCGAAAAAATGGCTCAATTTTACAGTATTGTGCTCCCATTCTATTAATATAGATAATTAAACCTTCGTGAACGATCTCGCCTCGGTGCAGACCGCCTTTCTGACAAGTAAGATTAACGCTGATGGTATATTTTACGTTCATTATCCCCTAAAGGTTCTGTTACACTCAAAGAAACTCAGAAATCAAATACTGAGTAATCACCTCCTTTCAGATATTTTGAAGATTTCAAAAGTCTTCTTTCTTTCGATCTTTTAAGTATATATTAAAGAATCCATATTAGCTGTAGTTGGATCGGATGTTGGTCACCTGAGTGCCGCTCATGCTATCATGAATACCTCTGATCTGAAATGGCCCATCCTTTAAGAAAAGATAGGTCCCAATTTGAATCTTCTCACTCAAAACTCGATCGATCGAAAAATTCAGAAAACATTCTATTACGCAATCGTAGTAATGCAGCTGCCGTAGCAGCTGATGTCCTATAACTAAGTAATAAAGAAAGTAAAGTACCACGGAAGAACTGATGTGCCTCCCTAATCAAATGTTAAAATACTTGCATAGAACTAATCTGAGTACCGTGATTGAGAATTGCCGTATCTGGTTATCCATTCCCACCGACAATCTTAAAGCAACGTATGGTGATTATCATTTTGATTTGAGGGCCATTCGGAACTACCATGAATTTTAAAACATCAACGTTTTTGTATTGGACGAGTTTTTGTTCTTGACTTGTGCACAGACGATCCAAGAAAAACGGTTTGGTTCTGATCGGGCCGAACAATACAGGAGAATCTTCTTCTATTCGTCCCTGATCTCGTATTTTTAAACGGCCGAAATACAGACAGGCACTTCTTTCCAATTTCAGACTTGCATTAGCAAGAAATTGTTACCATGGGAGGGACCTCCGATAGTTCTCAAACAAGTTGATGCTTCAAACTCGCATTCCAGAAAAGAGAAACTTGTGTGTCCATTAAATTCTGTAAGCCCAAAGCCCTGTACCTGAGTTCCATATTGATTATTATTAACAGACCTGTTTGGCATTTTTACAGCAACATGGAAATATGGTTCAAGAACAGGATGCATGAGTTTCCTATCGAGGGACGCATTACCAACAGTAACGATGACAACGAAGATACTTTCTACAAGACGAAAACTAATAGAGACTTTGAAAATATACTATCCTCGTCGTCGTCTACTGTTAGGAACACGATATGGAATCAAGACTTCGATGATGTCCTTCCACTTTCTTCTGCTGCTGTTGCCAAATGGCACTCACATAGGACTGCGAAACGGGCCAAGGAATGCCACGCGCCCTTCGCGATGAAGGTAACCAACATCAAGACTGGAAATATTACTTGACTAATCTGTTGAAATTATGCTGAAACCCGACGTAGAAAGATAGAATCGATAAGATGGTGATCCTGACGAAAATCTAAAATCTCTGGTCATTCGTCAATCTTTTTCCATCGACGTACGTTTCACATATTACTATACATATAACATTAATTAATTTATATATTAATGGAAATTATCAAATTAATAATTTAGTGTACAGAAATATTAAGATCTTATATTAAGTCACGTATCCATGAGTTATAAATTGATAGAGTGATTAACAGGATCAAGGCATGTATACAATTGCATGACTACTTAAGAACACACTACACTAGTTTATCTCTAGGACTATAATGACACTCACCATCACACCTTCAAAAAGTAACCAAATATTGTGCAAGCGGACCACTTCCACTACCGGACACACAAAATAAATTATAAAAACGCTCGCTGGGGGACATGTGACAGACCAACTGCGATTTTCTCCTATGGCCCCCTTTTAACTTAATAATTGTTCTTCATTTCTTCTAAGCGAGGCCCGTTGGGCCCTCGAGTTTATATTTCGCGTGCCGAACTAAACCGTCCGAGCCTCAGAAAAAACAAGGAATATAATAATGATATAAGTACAAAATTTATGAAAAATAATGACTACAATATTGGTGATAAGCAATTCATATAACCTTAGTGACAATTAATTGCTGTGACAATGGCGATGAGCAATGGATAAAATATTGTCGATAAGTAATGGAAGTAATGTTGATGGTAAGGAGTTAATGCAATATTGGTGATAAGTGGTAGATGCAATATTGTGGATAAGTGGTGGAAGTAATGTTGTGATAAGGAGTGGATGCAATATTGGTGATAAGTGGTGGATGCAATATTGGTAATAAGTGGTGGATGAAATATTGGTGTTAAGTGGTGGATGCGATATTGGTGATAAGTAATGGATGTAATATCGGTGATACGTAAGTAGTGAATGTAATCTTGGCAATAAGTAGTAAATAAAACATCGTTATATTAGAGAGAGAGAGGGAGGTAAGGCAGCTATGTGCAATTGGTGAGAAGCAATGAGCATAATATTAATGAGAGATATAAGTAATGAATGTAACATTGGTGATAAATGTGCTTGGTGTGTGTGTGTGTGTATGTATGTACGTACGTACGCACGCATGCATGCATGAAGAATAAATAAAGAATCGAGAGCTGGCATCGGATATTTTTTATTTCAAAAATCGTAGAGTCAAAGAAACGGAGGTGCGTTAACTGCGAAATGCAGGGGAGGGGTCTCATTTCGCGGCCAAAATAGGAAGCAGAAAGTAAGTTCCATCAGGCTCCATAAGTTAAACGACTTACATATCGAGCATACCAGGCTCCATAAGTTAAACGACTTATATATCGAGCATCACTTCACTTCACTTCAGCAGCAGCACACACACACAAAGAACGGAGAACCCAACGATAAAATTCCATCCACCATTTCTTGGGTTCGTGTTCCCGCGAAGAAGAAGAAACCTAACCAGAACGTGCTTCCCTTCCTGGAACGCGCAAAAAAAGCGAACAGACGACATAACTGTCTTCCGGCTGCAGAAGATCCAATAATAACAACATCTGTTATATAGAACTATAACGAGCATTCCCATTTGAAAATATAGAGTAATTGATTAAAAAACTGTAAGACGAAGGTAACAAAAATTAGATTCTTCTTTCTCTTCAGGTATTATAGCGTCGCTCAACGTCCTATAGGATATTCTATATTCATCAAGAAGTTCACAAAGCCATGTATAGGAAAGAAAAATGTGTGAAACGTCGTCAACAAAGGCAAGATGCTTTGTAAGGGCTTTCGCTACATGGCGAATATTCAGTTTTTGTCATTCTGGATATGCGATAATTGGTCACACTATGTCCATGTGTCCGTAGCGACCGCTTTGGCTTTTCGGTTTGTACGACGCCACGGGCTGTCGATAATTGTCTTGTGTTCGACGCCATGGCGTCTACCGGTTTGGTCAAAAAAATAGAATCCAGATAGATAGAGTAGAGAATAGAAGGAGTAGAGCTTCGGTGCAACTTGATAAAGTTGAGAAAGAGACAGTAAAGCTGAATTCTAGATAGATAAACTTCTTTTTTAATATATTTTTCTTCTTGTGTATTTTTTTTTCCATCAAAGTCGAACTCTCCCTAATCACAGGCCCTTAGCTGTAGGAAGTGAGTGAATGACGCGCACATTCACCACCGTATTAGAATCTATCGTCCTCAAAAGCAGAGAATGGCAGTCGGGAAAAGGGAGAAGCTTATGCTTTGTTCGTCTTCTTTTCATTTTCAATTAGTATACATATAAAAGAGATGACCATAAAGAAAGTGTCAGCGTCATTGTGTGTTGTGAAAAAGAGACAAATCCTATGACGTTTCGGTTATTATTATTATTATTTTTGGAACGAGTGTTGCTTCCCCGTACGGGGCATGTCCTCTGCTTTTCTGTTGGTGATCTTTTTGTTTTATTTATGTAAGTTTTTTCCACGGAGGAACTAATCAGATTGAAGTTCTGAAGATTGAGAGGATTTGGAGAGTTAGAGGAGAGTCGGTCGGACGTCGTCAATTGGCCGCCCTCAGCCGAAACTATCCAATGAGAGGAGTGAGGAGTTACCCGTGGAACCACCACCTACTCCACCACCGCCTCCCGGAATGTTGACAAGTGACGTATGGTGGAAGAGTTTATACCAGCCAATCACTAAGTCAGACAGGTTAAGATCATCGAGCATGATCTGTGCTACACCCATGAAAACCTTCTTTTCCATACGGCTGTAGTCTCCCCATACTGTCACCTGAAAAGCAAACAATACCAATTAGTAAATCACACACTTAAGTTTACCAAATACATGTACTTTCAAAATTATATACAGGGCCTTACTAAGTCGTGAACCAATTGCCTTCCCTAAAGATACTTAATCATTCATCTTTAAGTCGGCTTTACAAAAGGCACTTATTCAATCATATATAAAACAGCAACTCTTCTCGAAGGTAATAATTCTTCATATATATATATATATATAAATCAATCAATTTCCCAAAAATGCTTTATCATATTTATCTGAGTTATCTTTGCTAAAATACTTGATTATTCATATTGATGAATGATGGGGTTGGAGCAGTGCCAGACGAAAGTATTCAGCAGCCTTGGGCTACTAAAAATTATGGGGCCCCTATTTGCATTCTTTTTACAAAAAAGTGCATGGCAACATCCTGCATCCAGCGATGACTTTTAAGATTAGTTTTAATCTTATTTCCGTGAAGGCATGAATGGAAGCACGAATTGTCAATTTTTAAGATTTATAATTTAAGAACCACAAATTTACATTACATTTAAGAATCACACACAAAAAAACAAACAACCTTGTTGCCCACTTGAAACATATCAATGA
Organism: Dysdera silvatica; assembly: GCA_006491805.2. Classification (NCBI taxonomy): domain Eukaryota; kingdom Metazoa; phylum Arthropoda; class Arachnida; order Araneae; family Dysderidae; genus Dysdera; species Dysdera silvatica. The sequence continues at coordinate 153,637,086 of QLNU02014176.1, forward strand.
AATATATATATATATATATATCATCATCATCATATTCAACCATTATCTATCCACTGCTGGATGAAGGTCTCTCCAAATGCTTTCCACACAAGTCTATCCTGGGCCATTCGTTTCCACGTCACCCCAACCTGTTTTCTTATTTCATCCACCCATCTAGTTTGAGGACGTTTTCTAGGTCTTCGGTGGTCTCTTGGAATCCAGTTCAGAATTTCTGTTGTCCATCGTTGATCAGTTCTTCTTGCAATATGCCCAGCCCATCGCCATTTCAGCCCTTTTACTTTAACAATGATGTCCTCTACTCTAGTTTGCTCTCTCACCCAAGTGTTTCTTTTTCGATCTCTCCTAGTTATTCCAAGCATGCACCTCTCCATGCTCCTTTGCGTTGTCTGTAACTTTCGTATTGCTCCAACTGTTAGACTCCATGTCTCTGATCCATAAGAGAGGACTGGCAATACACACTGGTTGAAGACCTTTCTTTTTAGACACAAAGGCAATTTCCCCTTCAGGATAAAACTGTTTCTTCCAAATGCACTCCAGCCAAGTTTAATACGTCTGTTGAGTTCTTTCATAATGTTGCCATCCATTGAAATCAGCTGGCCAAGGTAAATATATGAATCAGCAATTTCTAGCTCAATGTTGTCAACTTGTATTTTTGTTTCCTCTACAAAATTATTGAACATGATCTTAGTTTTTTGTAGGTTCATCTTGAGTCCAACTTCTTTACTTCTAGTTGAGAGCTCCTGTACCATGTCTTGGAGTTCTGATGGGTTCGTTGAAAAAATAACAATGTCATCAGCAAACCGCAAATGATTTAAATATTCACCATTTATTTTTATTCCCTTGTTATTCCAATTTATCAGCTGAAAAATCATCTGTAAAGCTGAAGTAAAAAGTTTTGGAGAAATGGTATCTCCCTGCCTCACCCCTTTGCCAAGTTTGATAGTTTTGGTATCTTTATGTAACCGAAATTTTGCACTTGCATTTTTATACACACGTTTCACCATGTCAATGTACACATCCTCAATGTCTGTTGATCTTAAAGAGTTGATGACTGCTGATGTTTTAATAGAGTCAAAGGCCTTCTCATAGTCAATAAATGCAACACACAATGGAAGTTCATATTCATGTGTTCTTTCAATTAATTCTCTTAATACTTGAATATGGTCCACTGTACTGAATCCACTTCGAAATCCAGCTTGTTCTCTTGGTTGAGCTGCATCTAATTTTTTCTGCAGGCGATGTGTTAGCACTTTTGTGAAGATTTTATAAATAGCAGGTAACAAGCTAATTGGTCGGTAATTTTTCAAATCCTCTTTATCACCTTTTTTATGCAAAAGAATTACTGTTGCAGAATCCCATTGGTTTGGTATGTTACCGCTGTTAAGACATTTGGTAAAGAATTTTGCAAGTATGTCTTCTACATATTCTCCAGCTTCTTTTAGGATATCTAATGTAATACCATCATCGCCAGGGGCTCTTCCTTTCTTCATACTTTTTATTGCAAATGAAACTTCTTCTTTTAAGATTTTAGGAGCTGTTCCTTCGACTATTTCAGTGTCTTCGTTTAATCCACTGTTACTTTCATATAGTTTTTTGTAGAATTCTTCAACTCTTCTAAGTATTTCTTCCCTATTTCTTGTTACGGTGCCATCCTCTCCTTTTAATGCAATGATGTGTTTCTTCCCAACAGATAAACTTCCTTTAACAACCCTAAGGCTCTTGTTATTTTCAATGGCCTTCCTTACTAACTCACAATTGAATTTTCTTATGTCTTCTTTCATGCTTTTGCGCAGAGTTTTACAAAGTTCTATGTACTCAATCCTGGAACTGGTATTTCGATTGTCCACCTTCATATCTCTTCGCCTTTTCATGAGCTGTTTCGTCTTCTCAGATAATTTGCTATTGTGCTTTTTACAGGTTACACCACCAATTTCCCCAGCAGTTTCAACTATTGTCTTAACAATGTTTTCATTTGCTTCTGAGATATCACTTTCATCAATAAGTCCTTCCAGTGCAGAAAAGCGATTTTTTAATTCCAACTTGAATGCCTCGGTATTTTCTTTTAATTTCTTTAAATCCACCCTCTTACTTACTTGTTTCCTAATGAGCTTCTGTCGTTCTAATTTAGTATTTAAGTGCACTTTACATCTCACCATTCGATGATCACTTCCAGTATTAAATCTGTTCAGTACACTGCAATCTTCAATAATTGATTTCTTGTTTGCCAGGATATAGTCAATTTCACTAGTTCCCCCATTTGGGTGTTTCCATGTCCATTTTCTTTGCGGTTTCTTCTTAAAAAATGAATTCATGATGCTAAGGTTTTCAGCTTCTGCAAATTCGATGAGTTGATCGCCACGTTCATTCCTTTCCCCATATCCGTATTTACCAACCGATGTCTCTCCTTGTTCCTGTTGTCCAATTCTTGCATTGAAATCCCCCATGATGAGCTTGATATGTTGTTTCCCTTTGGTGTGTAACTCTTTGATTTCTTCATAAAATTCTTCAACCTCTTCGTCGGTATGGCTTGATGTTGGTGCATATACCTGTACTATTTGAAGTTGGTATCGCTGGGTTAGTTGAACAACGAGCCTCGCTGCTCGATCTGATGTACTTTCAACTTCCAGAAGACAGTCTTTAATTCTTTTGTTGATTAAGAAGCCAACACCACTTGTTCTTCCAGTTTCCGTTCCTCTATAATAAAACAAATGTCCACTTTTAAGTTCCACCAACTCTTCACCTTTTCTTCTAACTTCACTGAGTCCTACAATGTCCCATTTGATCTTGTCAAGTTCTTCTTCCAATTCCTGAAGTTTTGCTTCAGAAGCAAGGGATCGTCCATTAAACGTAGCCAAGGTCAATAACAAACGGCAGCCTGGGCCATTCCAGTGATTCTTAGCACCCCCTGCTTTCATGCCACACTGACCGCTGCCTTGATCAGGAGCACTCCAGCACCTGGAGACTAGGGGCCATGGTTTCTGGTGTGTCAACATAATGGAGGAATTAGCCATAATTTCACCACGCTGGCTAGACGGGTTGGTGAATTAGCCCTCCCCTTCCGCCTTTCTATCCGTGCAGCAAATATTAATTTGCCACATAAATAGAAAGCTCAGCCTGCACCACTTGAAGGCGGGGTAGGACACTAGGTTACTGGCCTGGCCGGTTCCACACATCGTCACATACGTTCAGCGTGTGGGTCTCCTTCCAGTTAGATACCAGCAACCCTTTTGCAGGCCATATATATATATATATATATATATATATATATATATATATATATATATATATATATATGTGTGTGTGTACAACATTTGAACTTGATTTTATGACTGTTTTAATGTTTTTAAGCTAAAGTTCTTGAGGTGTGATACTTGTGTAATACATCTCACTGGAATCTACATTCTGTACAGCGTATACAACAGCTATATTTAAACATATGGTATAATACAACCAGGGCACGATTTAGCCAAAGTGGCGCCATCTAGTATTCATCCAAGGTCCTCCTCACGCACTCGAAAAAAATTATTCAATAAGTAAGTAACAAATGCAAACTCTTGTTATATATACTGTATTATATGCACATTCAATAGTTGAAAGTCATTTTTAATACCTAAGTTATAATTATGAAAAATGTGAATTAATAAATTACTAAATTATAATTAAAAACCTATGTTTCAAACTGACACTTTAAACTTTCCATTCAATTGTCAAAAAATACAAAATTTAGGGCCACACTAATATGGAGATACAGGCATTGGCGTAGCTCGTGTTACCAGCGCAAAGGGCAAGTTAAGTATTGTGCCTGCTAAAACCCGTTAGCACTTCCTTCCATCAGCCCAATGCTGAAATTTCTCGCCCGGGAATTTAGCCCCGGCGACACCGTCATGCCCCGCCACTGGGGTCAGGGCCAAGGAATTTATTAATCAGGCCCTGAGTACAATAAAAATGAGAAATGAATACTTAAAAGCAAAAGTCCACATATAATTCAGGAATTTAAATTTTACAATCTTAAAATTTCTGTTTCCTTATTTTAAGGTTTGACAAACATTGCATCATATCGTCGAACGATACTTTCTTAGTAATATAATGGCCTGGTAACATGATAGCAAGACCGTTAGACTTGGAAAGACCATTTATCCTTTGTTGCATCATTTTAAATTAAAGCCATTGTTGGAAAAGAATGCTCTGCTTGTTGGTTATTGGTATATTACCACGTATAAAATTATTTTTTCAATGTAGTTTTTGAAATTTTTGCCCATGTGAATTTTGGGAATTTTTTCTGTTGTATATTTTTTAACCACAGGCACCTTTGCCAAAGGTGGCGGGAACTTGGTACGGCAACTGCGGTGGGGACCCCTGAAATCTCTGGTGTAAACCCCTGAAAATCCCAGGTGACCCCTGAAATTCCCAGGTGACCCCTGAAATGTCTGGCCAAAGCTTCTTTAGCCAATTATTAATCCGGCTGTGGGTCGGGTATAACATTTGTCTACGGAAGGTATGTTGGAAAGCAAGATTTTTGCATACAGAAATATAACAGAATTTCCACAAGGCCTTGGGGTGCAGCAACATATCCAACTATCTGTAATTAAATTTTAGTCATATTACCTAAACAGATACACACGTAAATCTCAATCAAAAAATAATCGTGCCGTTTTCATAGGTAGGGTTAATTCTCCCAGCTGTTTTCCCAAGTAAATATAATCTTTTTTTTTTTAATTCTGTTTCACCAATAAAAGTTTCAGAAAACAGGAAAAAAACAAACGAATTTGTTATATTGGAGTAGTTGGCCGGTTGGATTTTTATGAAAAAAAGAGTATGGCCTTCTGCGCCATATATTGGAGTAGTATTTTTTCACGTAATTGTGGTATCTTTCACGTAATAATATTTTAGCTTTAGTATAAATAGCGTATACTAGATACATCCTGCTATTGGTCAATATTTAATGGCATGTTATATTTAATGCATACTGTATAATATCTTAAATTATTTTCAGCCCTTAAAGGTCTCTTATATTTAGTGTACACACAATCTCAATTTCTCTTATACTATCTGACAGCATCTTAGATTTAGTTTGTTTGTTTTTTGGTTTTACGGCTCAAAGACTACAGTGGTCATGCTGCGCCGGGACCTACTGTTTTCCGAGGAATCCGAACCTCTTAAGGCCTAGGGAACCAAACCCCGGACTACAGTGAGCAGTGCGATCTTTATGAGATCTCTGAGTAAGCGTTCTTTTTGCACTGCTGGGAGTCGAACCCGGATTAGCCGCGCAATAGGAGAACGCGTTACCACACTGCGCCACCGCAGGGCCTTAGATTTAGTGTAATATCTCAAATACTCACTGAGTACCTAATAATATCATGCATTTTAGTAGTATTTTACACTTAATCACATCTGACATTTAGTGTAGTATCTCATATTTAGTGTAATATCTCATATTTAGTGTAGTATTTCATATTTAGTGTAGTATCTCATATTCAGTGTAGTATCTCATATTTAGTGTAGTATCTCATATTTAGTGTAGTATCTCATATTTAGTAGATATTTTACACTTAGCGCATAGAATCTTAGCTTGATGTGTAGAACATTACAGTTAGTACATTTTTAAGATTGTTGTATAGTGCCTTACACGTAGTGTGTAATTTTTGGAAATCTTGCATTTTTGGGATGTAATATCATGTACAGTGTGTGTAGTATATATTGTGTGTATGTACTAATATTTTAGTCATATCATACATATACACTGACTGAGTAACCTTTAGTATATACGCATTAAAAATTCTAGCAAAATTACCTGTAGGCAGCACCCACGGAAATCATCGTGAAAAACTAACTGTTCTTGGTACAGAGGATCTAAGGTTCGTCTGGCAGTGGACGTTTTAGCCTTAGCAACGCACTTGCGACCGTTCAACAAGTACACTTTCACGTAAGGAGCTAGAATGGAAATGACAACAGTTAAAATTCAACCAAGTAAAATGTAGTACGTACTATGAAAAATGCTCAAATGTAAGATGAACATGATTCAACATTCCGAAGAATACAATTCTCATAATTTGGAAAAAGAAGGCGTTTTCCAAATGCGGCACGCAGCTCTTATTTTTACTCAATGCAAGCAATGCTCAATGCAAAATGTATTCCTTGCATTCATCACACATTATATAATGTGTATCTAGAGTATTCATGTATGCATTTGTTGCACCTGTACACTAAATTCTTTGATGTTTTCCTAATACGTTCATTTTCATACGTTCAGCTAGTACATTCCTTTTTATTCGTTTATCTGATATATTTATTATCAAGTATTTATCTAATGTATTCATTCACACACATTCGTTTGGTACAGTCATTCACACATTCATCTAGTATATTTACTCACACATTCATCTACTACAGCGGTTCTTCAACTACGTTCCACAGGACCGTACCAGGGGGTCCGCGAGACCCTTCTAGTGTTCATAAAAGTTCGGAAAAATCCTAAGAAAAAGCATTTGCTCGTTAATGCTAACAAGGGCGGTCTCTTGACTGTCCCAGACGGATTTTAACGAAAAAAAATCAGCTAATAGTCCATCCAATTCTAGGCATATATCGTGAAAATTACAGCCGAATCTCTATGTTAACGTCAGAAAAAATTAATAAAAAGTATATTTGAGTTTCCAGAATAGAGCATTTATCGCCATTTGGCGTCAGCCAAATTTCTTTTTGAGTAAACGCTGTAAAGGAATAGCCATAATTGGGCATTTGTTTCTTTTTTCAACTCTAGTTTGCGCTTTTATGTCACTAACTAAGGTTATTTATCTGAATCTCACCATATTTTGGAATATGAAAGTCAAAATAAGATCAGAAATATTACAATTGGCGAAGTAAATATAAAAACTAAACTAAAACATTTTTTGCTATAACTTTCACAAATAAAATACGAGCCATATTAAATTCTGACTTAAAATTTTTTTTTCAACTTAAACAAAATCCAATATTTATATAAATCGAACACTACGCAGATTAAATTAAACAACAATATAAATCAACGTTTATTGGCGTAGTGATACCAGCGCCGATGTTATGGCGTGATTAGATGGTGAAACGTTCGAAAGAAAATAAATATTTCTGCGTTCGGTGGGACCTGAACCCACGACCTTCCACTGGCCGTGGAACTCCACTTGGAAGGTCGTGGGTTCAGGTCCCACCGAAGGCAGAAATATTTATTTTCTTTCGAACGTTTCACCATCTAATCACGCCATACCATCGGCGTTGGTATCACTACGCCAATAAACGTTGATTGATTGACATTGTTGTTTGATAAAATCCAATACGTTTGAAACTGGTAAACAGATGTAGACGTATTTTCAAAGTTTCAAAGCAGATTATATCACCCTGATGGTATTATGACATTCGTTCGTTTAAAATTTTCGGCTAACTGAAAAGAATTATCGCCAAATGCCGCTAAAAGATTACATTTGGCGTTATTTTAGCGAATCTTTAAAATTTAATTTCAGGTTTTCTAAGGGGATTTGGCCACTAATTTTTATGGTATAGGTATTTTGTATTATACACTTTCACCTAAATTAATTTCGTTAAATTCGGCTTATGACAGTCAGGAGACCGCCGTTGTAAGTATAATTTGTAAGGGAACGGAAAGTTCCTTCCTTAAGTGATGAAACACTAGAAATAAATATGTATGATGCAAATTCTGGGCTTTAAACTTTGAGTTAATTCTTGAGGGTTCGCGGAAACGAGTGATCTCTGACGGGGGTCCGCGGTTTAGGAAAGTTAAAGAACCGCTGATCTAGTACATTCACTCATATTCATCTAGTACGTTCACTCACTCATGTTCATTTAGTATATTCACTAACATTCATCTAATATATCCATTCACTCATATCCATTTACAATATTCATTCATTTAGTATAGTTATTCACGCATATTTATCTACTGCATTCATTCGTGTATGCTCATTTAACATGCATTCATTCACGTACGTCCATATGGTATACATTCATTTAATATATTTAATTAGTAAATTCATTCACAGATGGGTATCCGGTGTACTAGTATTTATTCCAGAGAGGAGAATGAGAGATTAAATAAAAGAAATTGAGATTTCTTAAACTCAACGAGAGAGAAGAGAGAGTGAGTCATACGCATAATAATACTATTTTTCTAACTCATAAAAGCTCAAAAAAATATTAATCCTGCATTTAAGTTGAATTCAAACTACGCAACCTTGGGTAACTCTTCCAATATTTAACAACTAAACTACCTGGTACAGACGTATGTGGGATACTTTTCGTACTTCCGTGTCTTTGACATCCTTGAAGGAAGGAAGTTTCAGAGTCAGCGGTTCATTCAAGTTGGGAAATTAGCTTGCACATCTATGGTATTGACTTGAATATCCTTAATATTCATTTAAACTTAGACAACGTTCCTTTGAATTTCTATTATTCTGCATTTATGTGGCTCGATTACCTGTTGCGTTGACCACTTACAGAGGCATAGCCTAAGCACCTATGACATTCAGCACCTATAGTTTTGTGCTGAAAAGGATGCGGACACAGAAACAACTATGGCATTAATAATAGCTAAGTACTGAAAGTATTACAAACCTAGAAACAAGTTTGTCAAAGTTCTATACTTGTGGAATAAGGTAACTATTTATTTACCTGGCAGAATTTTGTAGTTAGGTTTTGGCTGCAGCCCTCTGGCGCGGATTACTTCAACTTCTAGCTTGCTTTTGCGTTCGCACAGGCTTAACTGAACTTCGCCAAGGGTCGGAGAAGCCAAAGCTTGTCGACCTACTAGTTGACCTGGTCCAAGGCCCTCGACAAAATTTGACATCTCACCGTCTGGCGTTATCCTCAATGCTGGGACCCATCTGTAGATACATGTCAAACAATAAGAAAACATGAGCTATCGCCAAATCAAGAGACGCTACTTTTAACTACCCTGCTAATACATATTGCAACCCTTGATTGTAAGAGCTCGCTGTTGAAAAGTGCTTGCTGATTTAGATCATCATTGAAAAGTTGGCCAATTGATATAGCGAGATCAGCATTAGTGCGAAACATTAGTTGTCTTGAGAAGGTTTCGACGTCGACTACAATAGAATCCTGAAAGAGGGGAAGCAAGCCTTCCTTTAATCTCCCATTAAATGATCATTGGCTGATTTTTTATAGCGCCAGGACAGAAAAGTCGTTCTGCGCAAATGAAGGCGAGGTTGTAGGTGTACGGTTTTAAAGAAAGGGCAAATTAGACCTCGTACAAAGGTCAAAGGTGTAAGGTGTAGTAATTACAGAAAGATGCAAACAAATCAAATGAGGTTGAGGGACGTCAAAAGTCAAATGTCCGACAAGGGGATGATAGTTAAAATTTAAAGATGATTTCATGATTAAACGAATTGCATAAAATGCCCGTCACTGTGCATAAAATGCCCGTCACTGTACATAAAATGACCTAAAATAGTTATTATAGTACTTAAATTGACGAAGTTGTACTCATAAAACAGTTGAAAAAGTCACGAACATTTGCATTTTTGCAAATTCCATAATTTAAAAATTCATATTTTCAAAATTGGTTGAAATTTTTATAAGATGCTAGTTCAATTTATAGATGCAACTATTATACTTTAAAATAGTTTTTGCTATGCTGTATGTCTTTTAAATGAAAATACCATGCACAGCGTAAACTTTTAATAATTTTTTAAAAAAAAAAGGGTCTGATTTTTGGGCATTAAGAAATTATATCCCTAGCATACATTATATAAATACTGTTATCAGTAAGTTAAGTATTTAATATATATGGTATCAAAATTTTACGTATCTCATTCAAATACTTTTTTTAATGTTCACTTTTTAAAAGTGTGCATTTTCTCTCCATTTTCAGTGGTTTAAAACCACTGAGTCCCATAATAGCAATTGAAAATTTTATTTCCAAATCTGGCAATGAATTATCTTTCAATGAAGAAAATATTGCGATATGTTTTTAGGCGTTTTTGTTTTTCTATTGAAGGCAGTAATTAATACATGGTGTCGGGATAGAAGGCGTTCAAAATAATAAAATTTCATTTCAGAAAGTATATACTGGATGCATTTCTAGCACCGCGGAGAAAATTTTTGCTCGTGTTTTCCACGAATTATTCAAATTTAAAAATATTACATTTCGGTCTCCTCTTTTCGGATCGCGATATCGCTGGAAGATAGATCAGCATATGTAGATTAATTGCTTGGCCTCCTCGATTACTAAGTTTGATTTCGCTGGCTTTTTTCTGTCGGGAAAAGGGGTGCGGTTATGGCAAAAACTTTGTTCATCAGATCACTGTTAACTGCAGCATTTGTAGGCAAGCACAAAAGATTCACTGTGGCTACAGTTACACTGGACTTTCTCTCCAAGCAACGTGGAATGGGGTTGACTATCGTCTGGCTTTTGTCGTACTACTAACAGTGCCCACTAAGAATTTTATTGGGACACATTCAATTGCTGAGAGAAAGAAATATTTTGACAGATGTTTTACTTTATAGTAACGAAACTCAGAAACGTCAACGGTAAATAATTTTCGAGCTGCAATCTCATTATTTGGGTAATAGGGATCAGTACATCTTGTATTGCTCATGCGCTCGTGAGAAAGACATTTCGGATAAATTGTAATTTTTCTAGTTACTCAAATTCAATCGGAAGAGATTTCTTTGTTTCACTGTAATTAATTGCTCTGATTAGAGACAAACAACTATCGCGTGATGAATATGCTCAACCGAACACATAGTCCTACACTTCATTACTTCCTATCCCTCACAATAATATACTTAGGTGCATTTTCAACAAAAGTTAACACATGTAGCGAGTTTAAACAAAAGTATTATCTAGTATCTTAGACATTCTCTACAAAAGTTAATACATATGTGTGTTTGAAATTTTCAACAAAAGAAAAAATTATATTGTAGCTATTTTCAACAAGAGCAAAACTGTATCTTAGCTATTTTCAACAAGAGTAAAACTGTATTTTAACCATGTACATCAAAAACAAAATAGTACCTTATTTCCAAGGAAAGCAAAATTGTATCGTCATGTTTTCAACCATTTTCTCTTAGATTTGACTAAACCAAAAAATCCACCCCAATCTTAGCCATTTTTAAAGGAAGTAGACGTGTATTTTATCCATTTTCCCCCACCTTTACACTATACAATCAGTGGTTGCAATATGAAGCAGCTCAACTAAAACATGATAAATAAGAATACAATCTGTAACGAAGAAGCGTGTGTGAAACGCCTACGTTTTCTGTGTTTTCATGGTACATGGATTTGTGTGTTTGTAATCTGTTATTTTCTCTTAGAGATGCAAAGATGACGAATATACCAAGGGAAAACCACCGCAAGCTGGATGGAACACAACACGAGTGCAAGGAGCTCACAGTGTAAAGAAGGAGTGCAGTCGGGTAATAAGCAAAGCCACCGAAGGTAGGATACAATGAGAAAGAGAGAGGAAAAAAGATGTTTTGTTTTTACATTAGTCACGTTTCGTATTTGTTAAAGAAACAATGACAGACGACAAAAATGAAGATTTGGCCAATAAATCACCACCACAGACATCGACAGATGCGAGAGAAAAGAGTATATATATATATATAAAAGCGAGATATTGAAGGTAACAAACAGTTGACGATAAACATGCAGCCAACACGAATATATATCCAAGCAATAGGGCCATACTTCAGTGACAGCAGAATATTGACCTCTTCGATTCAGATTAAAGAACAATTGCTGATAAATGATGCTATGTGAAAAACGATTAATCGATTAATTTCAGGTAACTTTTTCATTAACTATAGAATAACCTCCACCTGTAGGTAACTAAATTGTGGTTTATGAAATAGTGCTGCTGTATTTCTCCCATACCTTTGGAGGAATGTTTAAATTCTTTTTCTTACATTTGTAAGTCATGGGTGTGTGTTTTGCTAAAAAAACAAATTTAAGGGTTTTAATGATCTAAATGATATCTCTGTAGAAGCTAAAATATATTATTCTACACCTTTTGTTTTGAATAAACTTTATTTTAGACAGAAGATGCATATATAGTTAAAATAGAACAAAGAACAATTTAATATAATCTTTTATAATGGTGGCCAATAATACTAACAATTCCAAAATTAATGGTATATATTTTATTACAATATATATATAATTTATATTTATACCATAGACTACATTATATTCTATTATAATCAGTATGATGCAAATTCTATCCGGGCAGCCAGGAGTAAAGACGTTAATCTGACCAGCTCCAGGTGCCCAGGCAGAGCATGGACATAAGATATAGATGCAATTGATTAAATTGACAATAAAAATATACAGGATTTTTTAATAAATATTGAATAGATTGATGAACATAAGTGACTATTGTAACATCGGCGAATAGGTCAAGATAAAGAGTTTTGAGTCGTTTTTTGAACAATGAGTACGAGAGTATTTAAGGTTATGCGGAACGTTATTCCAGGTCACTGGACAGATACTGTCCCATCTGCGTAAGCTCAAATTTGTTCTAGAATAAATAGGTAAATAATTGGTGTGAGAAGAAGTTTGATAATGATGGTTAGGTTGAGTTAAATTGATAGGATATGGGCCCCTACTGTTAAAATACTTAAATGTAGTAAGAGTTAAATTAAAGTTTAATAAAGCTGATATAGGTAACATGGTATATTTATTACAAATACGGGTAGTTAGTAGTACAGTTGGAAAATAATTTGAATTTAATTATGTTTGTAAATCTATTTTGGGGAGTTGGAATTCCTTGAATATTATTCCTAGTTGAGAAACCCAATATTGAATGGCAATAAATTATATGTGAATGTATGAATGCATAATAGATAGTATTTTAATGTATTGATTGGTGTAAAATGGTCTAATGAACGTATAATACCTATATTTCTGCTAATTTTATTACAAACGTTATTAATGTCCGTCCGTCTCAGATTTGGCTGCAGCATAATTCCCAAAAATTTAATTTCATGTGATAAATTAATTAGTATGTTGTTGATAAGAATTTGTTCATAGTTATCATTGGATCTAGCTCTGGAAGTTGAGAAAAGTATCCAATTTGTTTTGTCAGTGTTTAGTGAGAGAAAATTATTGGAAAAGAATTTTTTTAAACTGTAAAAAATCATTCGAGGCCAATGAGTATAATATATATAATTTTTTATTTTTATAGAAAATGCTGGTATCGTCTGCAAAGCCTTTAATATGGGGCTGTAAAGATTGAAAAAATAAGCCAATGATATAAAAAATGAAAAGAAGAGGGCCAAGTGTGGATCCTTGAGGAATACCACATGGTGATATTTTGTTGTCTGAAAAATAGGAATCAAGTTGAATATATGAACATATGAACATATTGTGTTCTGGTTTTAAGGTAATTAGTAGGGAGATCGTGTGGGAGACCTCTAATGCCAGCAAGGTATAGTTTATGTAACAGTCTATCGTGGTTAATCGTATCAAATGCACTAGAGAGATCAAAGAATATACTAATGACCGAATCTCTTTGGTCAACAGCTGAGTATAGGTAATTGGTGGCTGATAAAAGAGCCTGTTTTGTCGACCTGTTTGTACGAAATCCAAATTGATAAGAGTTGAGTATTTGATGATGATTTAAATATGCTAAAAGCCTAGTGTGAAGAAATTTTTCCGAATATTTTATAGAAAATAGAAAGAATAGAGATAGGCCTACAGTTACTAATTTCAATTTATGAGCCCTTCTTGAATATTGGAATAACACTAGCTGTTTTTAGTTCAAGGGGTATAAATTCTGATTTGAATATAAGGTTATATATATATGTGTGTCAACGGAATAATAATTTCAGCTCCAACAAATTTTAATTTTAAAATACTATATTCAATCTATGCAATGTCATTCTAAACATGTTCGCAACCTATGTAGTGTGATTCCAAACATGTACACAATCCATGAAGTGTTATCCTACATGTATATGATCCCAAACATACACAATCTACGTATGAAGTGTTATCCTACATGTATATGATCCCAAACATATACACAATCTACGTATGAAGTGTTATCCTAAATGTACGTGATCTGAACAACGTTATCATAAATTTTCGTATAACTTGAACTAAGCTATTCTGAACCAAGATATAGCCTGTATATAATATTCGCATTGACTTGTATATAACTTTTATATAATATTAACACCAACTTGTATGTCACCTAAACAAATTTGTTCTAACTACTATATAAATTGGATCATATTTTTTAAAAACTTACACATAACTAGAATTACTTTTCTTCTAAATTTACACATAATCTAAACTATATCTCTTAACTTGTTTATTATTTATCTACTTAACAATGTTCTCAACTTGCATGTAAATTTAATTGTCCTCTTACATAAAGTTAAGCATAACTTAAATAATCTCTCTTAAGCTTATATATAACCTAAACCGTTACTGAAATTTTTTACATAATCTAAACTGCTATCGAAAACTTGTATATAACTCAAGCCATACATATTGGCTAAATGTGTAGACAACTTAAGCCACGTATTGGCTACGGGCCTGGAGCTACTGTTGCTTTTTTTCTTCTTGCTTTTGGATATATTACTCTTTATAGGGACAGTACATTTACTGTAAGAAATCGTTAATGCACAAGGCCATCAGAGCAGTGTTGTTTTGTTTTTTTAATTTCGTAGAGAGATACATCATATAATCATTTAATCTCGCTACGAAATTTACCATGAACGATACCATAATTTATATTTCAGACTAAAGTCTTGTTTTTTTTTAACCCACTACGACAATATTTGGTGGGTTGTGAAGGAAAAGGACATCGCCGCGGGATAAAATTGCACAAACGATCCCTTTGTCTGGACCGCCTTACGTTTCATATGATGCTTCGATTCAGACGAAGAGGACCCTGGTTCGGCTTCAGCCGAGTAAGATGCTTTCTGTCTTTTTTACTACCCACAAAATCTTCTGATGGTGAGTCAAAAATGAGCGCTAGTTTGAGCTGTAAATGGCGGTGTCCAAAGCATCTTGTCGATTGTACTATTATTATTATTACCACATCCCTTTTTGATATCTATTTCTAATTGACGCTTTTCGCTGGATGTTTCAAACTTCGCGAATTTCGTGATATGAAACGAAGAGGTCAAATATTCATGGAGTCTCGGCGCAGTTCAAAGTGAATATCAAGAGGGTGGATAGGCAAGAACGAAACGAGGAAGGGTGGAAAAACATGGAAATGGAGGGTGGGGTGGCGAAAGGAAAGGCTATTGGATATCTACTTACGAATGGACAGTTGTGGAGGAGGATTCTATCAGCGAATGGACGCTGGTCGAGGGACCCCGTGTCCCGAACGAGGGTCCCGTGTATACTTCCTCGCTTCTCAGGACCCCGCTACTTCTGCTTGGCCCTCGGCTTCCACCCTCTGCAAAAATATAATAGACAGAGATATTGAAACAGAAGTTTAAAATGGCAGCCGGAGATCCCCTACTTCAATGAGGTCGTGAGATAATTGCTGATCGTCGTCTTCTGAGCCAAGAACGAGACACGTGGTTTTAACGACTAGTCTAAAATGCCAGAGCAAAAGAAATCAATTACATGGTGTAATAAGAAAAAATTGGAATTCTAGAAAGAGATCGACCCATGACAAATATTCTTATTCCATAATCATAGGCCAAACTTTGGGGTTTTCGAGAAATATGTGAGAAATAGTTCATATAAAGCGAAAGTGAAAATAGCGACCAGTTTCAAGAAATCGATTTGTTTTTATAGAATTTTTTAAAATTTATAAGGTTTCGTATTTAAAGTACATATAATTGAACATTGTATTAGCTTTTGAATGTTTTAGGATTGTTTTATCCTTAGTTTAGTAGTGTTTTTTTTTTGTTTATGTGAGTTTTATGGCTCAAGGATAACAAGGACCTTGTTGCGGCGGAATCTACCGTTTTCTAAGGAATCTAAAAGTAGAGTCTGTCTAAGTCTAATCTTCTAAGTCTATCAAAGAATACGGAATGGATACGAGGACTAATGTGAACATTTTTATTGGCACAACTTAGGAGCTAAGCATTGCGAAACTACACGCCGAATGAATACGTTAGCATTGCATAGCCATGTAGTGTTTTTATTTACATTATTCGTTATATGTTAATTTACAAGTTACGTATTATTTTACTGAATATAAAGATTTTTTTTCCTATTTGAGATTTTTAATTTGGTTTTGTTTACATTGTTTTAGTTTTTTAGACTGTTTTATGTTTGTTCACATCGTTTTACTTTCGACTGCTATGTTTAACTTCATTTAACCGTCGTTTACATCTTTACTTAATTTTACATTTGTTTAAATCTTCTTATTTCGTTTGCTTTTACATCTTTTATTTCATTTTACATTTGTTTAAATCTTTTCACTTCTCTTCATTTTACACCTTTTACTCCATTATACACCTATTTAAATTCTTTTACTTCAATGTGCATTTAATTACATTTCTTACTTCTCTTTATTTTCACTTACATTGGATGCGCCATTTAAATTGGATGACAAAAACCGAAGGGATCAATAGGTAAAATTGGCGCAAACTTTCTCATGCTTCCCCAGTCATTAATCACAGTTCTTTGCAAGTTGCAACGCCTTATATTCCCTGTGTTACTATAAAGGAAATTGGTTTACTCTTTAACCGAATACCCTTTTTCAATTCCTTCTATTAGCTCACACTCTCCCTATATATATATTTATATATCTTGTTCAAATTTTCAATCGTTAATAAAATACTTTCTATCCATCCAATCAAGTTCAAATAAATTTTTTTAAACTTGTAGTGGATGACACTTGATGTTAATACAGTTTTTTCAAATATTAATTCATTAATTAAATTTAAATGATTTTTTTTTTGCTTTCCTTTGGTGTATTTGGCGATTAATGCTTGCCGCCAAATGTCGCCAAAATTGCTTTTCGCAATTTTTCCCTTTCTTCCCTTTTATTTGAGCAGCGCATTGAAGGAATTGACTTTAAAAAAAAATTTTTTTATTATACTTTTTAATTCTAACTTTTAAAATATGTATTTCTGATTTTCTTAAATCATCAGATAGTACGTAGCTTTCGAGATATTGGATCCCTTATCTTAGTTAAAATTTTTTTACGCAGGATCAAATATAAAGAAGAAAATTAATTTTCAAGACTTATTGGAAGTTGGAAAATACAGCGTATACTTGCGATGTGAACGCGTTTTAATGATGGAAAAAGTTTATTTTAATCGATAAACTTATGGGCTATTTTACCGATGAATTTGTTTTTTCGAATTGCGTTTTCGAAATGCATTTACACTTCAGTGGAAGATTTAAAACTGGAAATTACAAAATGGTGAGACAGAGAAATTCGTATTTTATTTTAAGAATATATATTATATGTAACGCCCCTAGCCGTGGAATGTGACTGTCTTAGGAGCAAAACGAAGGACGAATCAAGGGAAGAGAAAGAAAAACGAATACGTAATGAGGGGTGAACTACAAATTGAAGATTCAACTTTACTCTCTTGAGTTGGCATTTTTTTTTGTAAGTGTTCTCACTTCTTTGTAAGTGCTTCCACCTTTAAATTGTGGCTAAAACTCAAAGGAAAAAACTGTTCACAAAATGGCCAAAAACAATTTTACAGCAATTCGAGATCAACGGATTCGTTTCGGTGAGTACTGAAACAGACAATAGGATGTATGTGTAAATTTCTGCTTCCCTACTTGAAGCTAAATATGAAATATATATTTATGGAATTTTTTTTATTCCTATGTTTTAAATTGCTGCAAGAAACTATTATTGCCGTGTTCATAGAAATAAGCATATCGTATTTATATGCATTTTCAATCGTACTTCGGTTGTACTTCTTGCTAGATATGCATCTTGTTTTTGTTATGTTTATTTGTCCGAGTAAGCTGTTGTCTGATTTTCTAAGGTGAGTGAGAATGAACTGTTTTTGTATACTTACTAAACGCCTATCGCTTTGCACCACCGATTCTCAACCTTGAAGAACACATTAATTGTAGGCATATACTTGTTTGCTTACCCCCTAAGAAACGCGGGTTTAAAGGTCAGAAGCTCGCTTCGTAAAATCCAAGAAAACAAAGCTCGAACGTTAAGGCAATGACAAAATTCAAATTTTCTAATGCTCATAAGCAAGTGCAAAGATTATATTATTTACAAATATGACGCTATCAGTAAGTAATGAATAGCGATAGTGGCAATTCACATTTATGTTGGCCGTTTGCATGCAATAGGCACTAAATTTAATAATTTTTAAATAAATTTAGCTGTTTTTTCCATACAGCCATATTTTTTTGTGTTAGTTTAGAGAATTACAGTTATTTCTATGGTAGCTACCCTTTCGTGTTCAGGTTATTTCCATTTCTGTAATTTAATATTTAATGCACATAAAATAATCTAGAATTAAAAGTTTACACATTAGTGAAAAGGGTTGATGGAAATAAGTTTTTTTCAATAGGCATTTGTATGCAGACAATTTAAAAATATATAATTAATCTTATTTTCATATTGACTCGATTTTTTTCTGTTCCAGGTGCAAGGTTTTAATTTGAATGTAAAAACTATAGCAACTTTTATTCATCATTCAAAGGAATCATACCTTAACTGTAAAAGATTTTTTTTTGAAAAGCCTTTAAGAACTTTAATTTAAGAATACTTTAATGATGATGATGAAATTTAATTATGAAGATCCTTAATGATGATGATGAAAATGAGCCTTTAAGAATCCTTTATTTAAAAGCCATAGTTCTCAAAGTCTCATACTAGATTTAGTCATCGCACTCTAGAGAAATAGTTAGCAGAATTTTCACAACAAAATTGGGTTGAATGTTTGTTGATGCAGAGTGCACAATATTCATAATACAAAGTGAAAAATAAATCCTAAAATCTTGGCAATATTTAATAAAATAGAGATAATAATATTATTTCTATGATGGTTACCGCAGTTCTACAACTGTTGATGATATATATTGATAACAATTAACAGAATTAATAATAGTCAGTATAATCTACAGAAGTTACCAAGATATGGAACTTTGAAAAGTTGTTGGAAATGGGATGGGGGGGAGGGATTAAAAAAATCAATAAATTTTATGTATCTTGCAAAGTTGAGAATCGGTGATCGACTACTAAAAGCGGGAAGTGGGGGGTTTCTGCCGCTAATTGTGTAACTTACGTCAAGCTGTCCCCCGATAGGCTGCCCTCTCCGTCGGAGGATACACTGCCTCCTGCACTACCACCTCCTCCGGCTTTGGGGATATCCTCAGGGAGGACTTCTTCGCTTCTCTGCACAACAATACTGGTGGTCGGCTTCCGGCGGAAACCAAGGCGCTTCTTGCGGCCTGAGGTAGCAGCAAACAATGCAACAAGACAATAAAGTAGATGGACCAGAGGACGACGACCGAAGAAGAATACAAGAGATGATATCGTATAGAAAAAAGTAGGAACATGTTAAAATATGGTATATATATAATTTTTTTTCACAATTTATACGTTATTTGAAAGGATACAGTGAAGTCTGTCTATAACGATGTTTTCCTTCGTTCTCGACAGATACTGAATGCACCATGTTCAACTTTATATTGTTACTGATAAAGCTGAACATGCATCATGTCCAACTTTATCAATAACAATATCTTTTCTTTGGTCCTTCAGTATCATTGTAGGCACAGCTTTCACTGTACATAAAGAATTTTTATTTTATAAATTTATAAGAAGTCAAGCATATTCAAATTTTGTAGGGTCAAAAACAGACATCCATAAATAATTAAACTAACAAACAGGTAACTTGACGTTTCGTTCGTAATGCTAGAATGTCATCGAAAAATCATCTGATTAGTGTCTAATTCACTGGGTTGAAAAGATAGAACGGGCCTTTAAATAAGTTATCCCATCTAACGGTGGGAGTTCAAGCGGAAAAAAAGTTAAAGAAGAAAGGAAATTTTGAAGTTTCTAAAGAACTTTCAGGTTTTTATCAGGACCATTTGACGCTGTAAATTGTTAGTAATTCAAAAGGAAAAACCAAGTAGAAAAACGAAAGTTTTAATTACTGTGACGGTAGACGCTGCAGGTTTCCAAAGTGGGTGCATGTGATTACATTATCTGTAGGCATCTGGATTAAATAAGAAAGTGGGGGTCCAAGCGTCGAAATCGTTAATTTTGTAGCAACTAAAGTAGGCACGATGAATGTTAATCCATCTATGGATATGCAAATATAGTAATATAGGGAAAAATTTCGGGTTCAGAATTAAGATTGAAATCATACGTAAACTTAAATACCACCAGAACCCTTAGAAGCGCTTGCAGGTCGTTAGTCCGGTCCTACTTGACCCATACGTAAATCCTACACTGCTTCTGACACCTACATAGCTTCAAGGGAAATAGGAGGTACGCAGATCCATACACTAATAGAATCAATTACTGATTTTGACAATCTGTTGCTAAATGAGCAGAGTCTTTACTATGACTCAAAAAAAAATAGGCTGTCGAAAAGTTGGGCTCAATATGCCATATTAAAGTTATGCAAAAACGTTCAAGGGAGTTGCCTCATCAATATTTGCGTATTCAGGCTCTGAGTTTATGAGAGCTTAAAACTGTTTTTATGAACATAAAATATCGTAATTAATGTTCTTGAAAAATTCTATATAATCATGAAAATATAAGAGATACTGATCTAACAGATTTATAATTTAATTTTTTTATTAAAATAAATAAAGGTCAGATTCTAATAGAGTATGGCCTCCCACCAGAGCATGCATTAGCTGAAACTGCTAAAATCTGGTTTTGAAATATCCGGGGAAGAATAAGTATCCAAAGGAACGCAGTTCAGGGTCGTTAAATAATTATACGCATCCAACATAGCTTATATATCTAGTTGCTAAGTGGGAAAAAAAATCCATTAATATTTTAAAGAGGTCCTCAATATATGCCCAGATATTACTACAAATACATTCAATACATATTTGTTAAAAATTATATATATACTAAAACAAATTTAATATATTAGCAGTATTAGACAAAAATCTTTCACATACTTGCAGCATTAATTAATCCAGATAATAGTAATAAATAAACAACAACGTGGAGTTTTCCAAATTATTGAGTTGGGGGAGGGATCCAAGCACATAGGGGAGAGTTCAAGTATTATGTAAGCAATATTTTGGCCATTTTACACCCTCCCCCCCCCCGTACACAAAAATTAACTTTGGCTAACATACACTGTTAAAAATCTCCGCATTATTTTTTACCAAAACATGGTGAAAATGCAGGCATTTTACCAAAATTTGGTTTACTTGAAAATTCAAAAGTACCACTTATTGGTGAAAGTGCGGTATTTTGTAAAAGATGGTTAAACACAGAGGAGGAGGAGGATTGTGCAAGGGTTTCATTGGGAAGGGCGGCGCTGTAATCCCAGGGTTAAACACCGAACCAGATTTTTGTTCAACCTCCTAGCTTGCTGCAAGGGAAGTCACGTGTGGCAAACATCCGTTGCGATTCTTTACCGATATTCACCAGTTTTTTTTACGTGCCAAGATCTCTCCAATCATTCAACAAGCTAAGATCATTCCAACTTATTAGTTTATGCTATGTACATCCTTTATTTTTGATAAATTACAATGATTTATATAATAATTTCTGTATATATGACTTACTGATGTTTTATGTCACTAATAGCTAACACGCTTATGTTGGGGTCTAATACAAAATCTTTGCGATTTAGCTTGGTTGCTACCTTTCTGTAATTAATAAAAATTATGTGTACTCTCTGTATATGAAATGGGGTAGATGTGGCTCCAAAGCAGCCGAAATAAATAATGAGGGTTCCAGCACTCTTCGATACGCCTCTAATAGGTAGTATGTGAAAGGCAGGTTTTTATATTGTTATACAGTGTCCGGAAACTTTTGGCCATATTTGGTTTAACCTAGAACAATATATTTGGTTCAAGCTGGAACCATGAATTTGGTTCAGTGTTGCCTTATTCGTTATTGAAAGTATATCCATATATTGGTTCAACCTCCGGCCAAGTATTGGTAACATAGCTGGAGCAAAAATGTGGTGAAACGTAGTTCTTAACAATGGATGAAGCTGGAAAATCACCATATTTTGGTTCAACCCTGAACTATTATTTTTAACAGTGTAGGAAAACAAGACCAACAGCAACCCACCTCAAGGTGCTTACGTAATACTCGAACTCTTCCTAGCATATACGTTACATACATATACAAATATAGCTGTACATTTATACATTACAATGGTTGTAAAATTTAAATTTCTTTCAAATTGTTGGGAACCCCATATGACTTTACGCCTATAACTACAAACATCTTTAATATACCTGCAGTGTTAGAATGGATAATGCTGCAAATGCATTTAATAGTGCTGCGGTATTACTAAAAAAATACCATGAGCAGCTTTAATATATCTGCAGTATCAGTCTAGATAAATTAATGTAGAAAATCCATATAAAATATCATGAAAACAGAAACCCACCGGTACCGCTGAGCTGCGATGTAGAGTTGCTACGCTTGGACAGTCCCATGAATTGTGCCATTTTGTTGCCACCACCCCCGCTGCCAGTCCCCCCGCTATGTCCCCTGGATCCGGATGTGGAGGATCCTCCAGAGGAAGGCCGTTGCGGAGGGGTGTCCGGCGCGAACACTACTGTCCCCTGAGACCCACCGCCCAAGTGCCTATGCCTCTGGTGCAGTTGTTGTGGTTCTCCATTGGCACCATTTGCTGTAGTAGTCGTTAAAGACTCGTGCTGATGGTGATGGAGATGTGCAGAGGTCGTCGTAGTTGACTGAAGGGCCGTGTCGGAGAGACTTCCGTCTGTCTTCTCTTCCGGGGTAGCTCGGGATGGATGCACAGGCCCATAACCCTGTTGCATCCTGCTTGTGAATTCGCTAAAAAGAATCCATCGTTAGCTTCTTTGCTATGAACGTATTTTAAGACACGAACTGTTCATGCTATTCTCTAACGCACATCAAAATCAGTGGTGCAGGTACATTTTGGAGGACTGAGGCTTGAACTTTCAGAGGGAGGGGGGGGGGATTTTTTACATAAAAAGTATTGCGAGGATACCACGAATTCCCCCCGCTTTGATTTAGGGCCTCGCAGCTTAAGCTTCACTGAATATCCTCCTCTCATTAAAATGTTTACAAGCATACCATGAAAAAAGCAAGGCTCTCTAAAGTAAGTCCAGCATTACAATGACATTAACTTTATAGAACGACTATCTTCACCCTGAAACTGCCGAACGAGTCTTGATGAAACATGTCATTATTAATGCAATGCATTCAACTCTTCATGATCAATGTAATGCATTAAAATCTTCATGATCAATGTAATTCATTAAACTCTTCATGATTAATGTATAATGCATTAAATTCTTCATGATTAATGTATATTGCATTA
>QLNU02014176.1:153667891-153688179 GCA_006491805.2 Dysdera silvatica
GCCACTGACGTAATTTAACATAAGGTCAAAGGGGAGTAAACTATTTGTATAACAAAACTAATATTAGTAGAATAATAAAACTATTCGTGCCTTTGGATCACATAAGATTATTGCTCATTGCTAAATCAAGGCTAGCATGCCTCATAATATTGTTTTAGCAATATATATATATTGTACATTAATAAAAAAAAAGTTCGTAGTTATATAGCTTTCATATTTAGTTAGCGATATATATAATGTCGCATTAATATCTACATATATATCTACATAAAATAGCTAAACGATTGGGAGGGCTGTCGTTGCTTTTGGGTGTACAAACACCATGCATTCAATGTACTACGTAATAAGAAAACATTATTACTTAAAATTTAAGTGTAATTTAGTTTTTACGCTGGCAGAAGCTTTCTAGTTTCTATGCAACTTCGATCACAGAAAAGACTAAAATAAATCTCTTGACTCGAACTCCTTAGGTTGACTTACGTCATGAACGTAAGAATTCTAAAGCCGTAGAATTCTGACAATATATTAATAATTATTTATACTAATATTTATACTAATATTTATACAAATAATTATTTATACTAATATTTATACAAATAATTATTTTATACCAAATATTTATACTAATAATTATTTATAATAATATTATACTAGCAATTATTTATACTAATATTATTAATAATTATTTATACTAATAATTATTTATACTAATATTTATTTTATACCAATATTTATACTAATATTTATTTATACTAATATTTATTTATACCAATATTTATTTATAATGAATATTTATACTAATATTTTATAAATAATTATTTATACCAATATTTATACTAATAATATTTATAATAATATTATACTAGCAATTATTTATACTAATATTATGCTAATAATTATTTATACTAATATTTATTTATACCAATATTTATAATAATAATTATTTTATAATTAAGGACATGGAATTAAATAGTGAAACACTTGGCATTTGCAATATAATAAGGTGCCATAATTACAGTTAAATTTTTATATTGCTTGATCATGCAAATCACATCAAAATAAAGGAGTTGAATGTTTAATTAAACTAAAAATAAATGTTGAAAATTTTTTCTAATGTTTTCGCGTCAAACTTCGTCACCAACTTGGCGAAATTTGGCGGTTACGATGGCGTCATTATATTGTGACGTTATCACCTAGCGTAGGATATGACATCATGGATGCGACGAAAAGACATTACAAAATTTCGTGCCAATTTGTATGGGTTTGACCTCACTAAAAATCGAGCGAAATGTCAAATATGAACAAATAAGTGAAATAAAAGAGAGACATAAATTTATAGCGCAAATTCGGGGAAAATAAAGTCAGAGAACGCGTAAAGTCGAAGTTTCATTATATACTATATTGAAAATCTCGATTGGAAATACTACGTCAATTTGCCTCATGGGAATTCCAATTTATGGATTCATATCATTCATAGGGAACAGTTTATTTAGGTTTTTACTACGCAAGGACACTAAAGATTCTGTTGCGCCGTGATCTACCGTTTTTCGAGAATTCCAAACCTACGACGCCAAGGGACCCAAATTCCGAACTAGGATGGGATGGCACGCATTTTGTAATGTCATTGGTAGTCAAACCCGGTTTAATGGCATGATATACGAATTACCACTGTGCCACTGTTAACTATGGACCTAAATTTTCCCGATTAATCTGATGAGCCTCTCAAGTCCTAGGGAACCAACACCCTGTCTGCTCGCTCTCTCTCTTTATCTCTCTCTCTCTGTTTCGGATGCTGAATACGGGTTAACGCGTTACAACTGAGCCATTGCAGGCCTAACTATCGGACGTGAATTGAAAAATTTACCAACTAGCCATTATAAGGCCACTGAAAATAAATATTCCCGCTTTGATTAAGAAATTGGACCATTAAAGAACAGCAGTGTAGAAATTCAAAACTCATGGGGGCTCAAACGACAATGGGGGAGCTCATGTTGCTTCAAAGAAGATTATGTGATGCGGCCTTAGAGGAAACAATGTGTTTTAAATCCAATGGGGAAATTTGAGCCCCGCCTTTACCTACGCCACTGTCAAAGATCCAGATTGGGGTTGCTCATCTCGTATTCAAAGACTGTAGACTAGGTCTTCTGAGATGGTTATTCGCTTGTGTGAATTTTTATGGCGCAAGGACAGCAAAGGTCATGTGGGGTCGGGACTAACAGTTTTTCAAACAATCCGAAACTCTTCTGAAACTCTTGAGAACAAAGGTTGTGAATTTTAACACAGCCATGACAACAACAGGACCCAGTGGGGCTATTTTAAGGGGCAATTAAAATAAATGAATGGACTGTTATTGATTAGGCTAAATTAGAGGGATTTTTTTGTTTTCTATGCAGTTCCTTCGGTTCTCTTTCACTGAGCATGGAAATAAGCTTTTTACAAGCATTTTGCACAAACATTTTCACTGTTCACAGTTCACAGTTGCACTGTGAGATTAGGTTTCAAGATGGCTTAGTTAACAATATACAATTAAGTTATTGTTTGCCAGTGCTTGCGTATACAGTGGGAAGGGATATATTTTTTACCATCCATTGAATACTCCACAAGTAGTATTCTGTATATGATAGCCACTTTTTTGAATGTAGCTGTTAACGACATTGCTTAAAATAATAATATTTTGCAGCATTACTAAATTTTGCATATGAAAAGTGGAGCAATTGCAAAATACAAATAAACAAAGTATTTACGAGCGAGAAAATTCAACGAAAATCTTTTGAAAGTCGTAAAGATATTAATTTGGCAAAATCTAAATCAGTTTAGATGCGTTTATTACATTTTCTGATTGGCTTTGAATTGATGATAGCAGTTCTTAAAGGTGTCGCTTCTTTTAACAAGCGCAACTAATCCAACAGGATATATCACAAAAGAAATGGAGGTTGTTCTGCTTTCTTTGTTTTCTGCGATTGCTCTATAATTATTTCTTTTAGCATGCATTTACTGCTACTGAATATTGTAGAAGAAATTTTGCATTGAACATTGTAGAATGCGGGGCAAATTTAACAGAGGCAGGCACAAGCTGGTTTGATATATATAAGGTATATTTCAATATTAAATAGGAATATTAGGAATTTATTAGCAAAGAAAATGAAAATGAAAATTATGAGAGTATCACAGCGTACAGAAACTGGACGTAAAAATCTCGTTTATTAGACTAAGAACTTGCAGAAAAAGTGATTACACTATCTTACAGAGAAGCAGCTACGATACAGACTTATAAAAGTAGCTAAGACACATGCTTACAGAAGCTAAAACACTGACTTACAGAAAAATCTGCGACACAAACACAGAAACTGACAATTCAGATGAGAGTTGTTATTGACACAATTATCGAAATTGATAGCATCACAATTAAGCCATGAAAGGGAATAGAGGACAACAACTTACGAAAATATGTAAAGGAATAAAAACATTCATTCACAAAACAATATTCACACACGCACAAACATTCTTCCTGAAGTCCGAAAAGCTTGGGAAGGAGAGGTTCCACAATTTAGAAAGGGTAGTTTAGATGAATTGATTATTGCCACTATGTTTCGTAATTTCAGAACTAATGCCTTTTTGGCTAATAAGGAACTGATGAGAAAAAAAAAATTGATCATGTATTTGGACTGGACTCAAAACATTGATAACTGAGTTTTCTTCAAAGTGTTTTGGTAGACAATTGCATTATATCAAAACTTTTTATAAATTTCGTATAAGAATATATTTAGGAATACATAAATTGTGAATTGCAAAGGAAAGCTATTGAAAGGGAGGGGTGTGGGGAAATGGTGGTATACTATATACATAAATAATAATCATCGCTTGTAATAGTGACAGAGAGGAAGACGGCGTCCATGTGTGCGTATGGAAAAGGACGTCCAGAAGAAATACTCAGCAAGAAGAACAATTTTAAGGAAAAGAACGGGGAAAAGAAAAAATTTCCTAAAGACGATGCTGAAGCAGATAAAAATATTTCTAAATCCTATAGGAAGAAATAATCAACGCAATTGACAGAGTGAAGGCAGAAAAGACCTCAAGAGACAACGACATGGTATTTGGTATCCTAAATGAAGTTGAAAAAGCACTTCCCAAGTCCTTGATCAGACTCATTAGTGTTAGCGCCATTACAGTCGGATACTGCAACAGAAATTCTAATATCCCACGAAATGTAATAAGGATAAGTAAAAAGTTTCTCAGTGTCCCACTTGCTGATTACAAATTCTTCTCAAAAGTGTTATTACGTCGTCTTTTAAACAATTAGCTATGTAAGATAATTTGACGTAACACTACGTAGATAAGATTCATTAAGTAGAAATCTTTTCTGTTTAGTAATTAGTAGTAGAAACTACTTTATGCTTATAATGTTAATTCCTATTTACAAATCGATTAGATGTGTTTAAAACAAGAAATCGAGCTGAATTTCGAAACAGAGAGAGAGAGAGAGAGAGAGAATACAGTTGTTGAAGTAATTGGTTGAAAGGACAAATGAAAAACAAGTTCCATTATATGAATGTATAAATGTTTCGTTTATTAAGTATGAGGAAGCTTTTGGGTATATCTAAGCATTAAGAGCTATCGATCTTTTTAAATTATCAGACATCGATGATGCGAATGCTAATACGTGTTTAAAAGTGCATCAAAAAATACATGTCCCGAATTTCTTCAAATTAAGATACTAATACACCAAAGTATCGATAAAGGAGGAGATGGCGTTAAAGCTTTCTGTTTCATTCTTATAGAAAAGATTTCAATTAGTAAAACGAAAGGCAGAAATGGAGAATATTTAAATCTAATAAACAATGACTGTGTCCTTTTTTCAACAGATTTGCTGAAGCTTCAAACGTAGTAAAAGAATTTTAATTAACGACAGAGGAGTTGCACTTAAAAATAGTTTTAAATATTCAATAAGAAAAGCAAAGAATAAAATCATTCAAAAAACAAAATGATAGGTATATTTCTGAATACACTGTTTTTTTTATATAATTACCTAAAAAGGCTTTTAATTGCGATTGAATCGTTAATGTTTATATTGCTCTTTTTCTAAGTTTTTAATTGGTATATAAATTATTATTATTATTAATAGCAATAATATATAATAATGAAATTTTACATTACTACCTAAGATAAGGACATTACTAACAACTCAAAAAACATAAGAAAAAATTATTGGTAATGTACCAAGAATGCAGAAAAATTATATAAAACTAGAAAAAGCGAAAGAGGTATTCTTGAGCAAATACACAATCCTAGTATAATATATTTTGTCTTAATTTGAAAATTTACTGAAATCACAAAATAAAAAATTTCTTGAAAAATAAGATTTCCAAACATGCAATATATGAAATAGCAGCAAGATGGTAAAGGAAAACCAAACACAAAGAATCACATTATGAGTCCCTCATTACGATCCAGAATAAACTAATTTGGTAAAAACTTTATGAATTTATATATAAAGAAGTTTGTAAATTACACAAATACATCATGATGTTAAATATATAGCTAGAAGTTTATTTGGATAGAGATTTGTGCATCGAAAATTTTAAAATCCAATGGAAAATTATAATAATCCTCCAAATTTTACAAATTATTTAGAATCTATAGAAAACATAGTTAGTATTGGAGAATATCATCCATGACTGAAAAATATGCCTTTCAAAATCTGAGAATCAATTCTCATATCTTTAAACCCGAAAATCTATCCTTGTCCCTATAACTTTTAAAAATATGGAAAAATGTTTTTTCAAGATATGGAGAAAAATCCTGTTCATTTAATGTCTGAATTCCCCAGCAAAATCTCAGATATACAATTTCTACTTTAATATTTAAAAAATGACACCTCTTTATCCAAATTTCAAAAATTCAATCCATGCTTCAAAATCTTAATAATGCAACCTCTCTTTCAAGATCTTAAAAATACAATCTCTGCTTCACAATCTCAAAAATACATTTTTTCTGAAATATCTTAAAAATACAACTTTACCTCAATATCTTAAAAATATGATCCCTTCTCCAAGATCATAAAAATACAATCCCTGCTGCAGGGTCTCAAAAATATAATTTTCGCTTCAAGATCTTAAAAATACCTCTCTTTCAAGATCTTAAAAATATAGTCCCTGCTTCAAGATCTTAAAAATATAGCCCCTGCTGCAAGATTTAAAAAAAATCCCTGCTTCAGATTCTCAAAAATAAAATTTCTGCTTTTATGTCTTAAAAATACAATCTCTCTTTCAAGAGCTTAAAAATATAGTCCCTGCTCCAAGATTTTAAAATACAACCCCTCTTTTAAGAGCTTAAATATATAGTCCCTGCTCCAAGATTTTAAAAATACAATCCCTGCTAGGATCTTAAAAATACAATTTCTGCTTCAAGGTCTTAAAAATACAATTTTTGCTTCAATATCTTAAAAACACAATCTCTCTTTTTCAAGGTCTCAAAATATAATCTCTACTTCAAGATCTTAAAAATACGATCTCTGCATCGAGATCTTAAAAATACAATTTTCGATTCAGGGGTTCAAAAATCCATAAAATTTAAATCTAAGAACCTAATTCGAGAGCTTTGAAAAGTTGGTGAAGGATCTTAGTGAATCTATTTCGAAAGATTTGCGCAAATCTGCACCCTAAGATAGGGGTTCCAAACCAACAGAATCCGAAAGCAAATTTCAGAGATACAGACAAAGAATGGCCTATGATTCTATTAAGCGGCTGATTTTATACCCAGCGATTTGAAATTTAAATTTTTTATGAAAGTAAATATACAGTGAATCCATAAGTAAAATCGAGGTGAATTCAAGATGTTTAATTTTCAAATGCATCGTATGATCATTCATGGTTTATTATGAATTTCATTAGTCTGTAGATTGATTTATAAATATATATAATTTCTAAATACAGTACATTAATTACAACAGCCAAAGTTACACACCAGACTCGAGATTTCTCAAACAATTATCTTATAAGTGGAGTCGCAAGATAAGTGCAAACTGAGCTTCGTCCCAAACCAGAACCCCACAAAGTGGCAAAGTTTATTTTTAAGAACCGTTTTCAAAGAGCTTCTTTTCTCTTGTAATGACCTGCTCTGTCGTGTTATGCTACACACTATTTTACATTTACAGCCGAGTTTTCCTAGCACCGCACTTTTTGCGCCAGATATAACGTAAAACGCTGATCTTCAATGCAGTACCTAATGCACTGCGCATTGTGTTTTCAAGATTAGAAATTTCGAAAAACGTGATTGACGGCCTAAATATTTGAGGCCAAGTTTCGTGAAGGTGGATTTTACGAAACGATGGGCTACATTTTATATTTCCCGTGAAACATGGTTTCGGTGGCATTAATATAATATTAATTATTAACAATTAAATTAATAAATATTTAACATTAATTCAAACTGTATTGTGCACCTTTAAAAACAAAAATAACACGATCCAGTAAACGAAAAATAGCGCACAATTTCCCTATCGTACAACGAAGTTAATTCCCCTCAATATGGTGGATCTATTGCGTTAAGCACATTGCGCCGGTGCAAAATAGCCTGCGTACTCCGGACAAAGTTTCAATTTTTTTTTATTGCTGCAGTCTGCGGCGCTTAATTCGACGTTTGCACACGACACAAAAAAGTGCGCTGTTAAGAAAACCTGGCTTAATACAGTAAAGATTTGGTGACGTAAACTTAGCATTGTGCGCGTGTGTGCAGAAAGATGTTGGAAAAGTTGGCCGCAATTGGAGTATTCCCAGGATAGTTCTGCAAAAACCTCAGAAGTGAGTGGTGCTATTGGAGCACTCAAAATTGCAGTACCCTCCGGATACGAATAGGACTGATCTCACCGCATCTCTTCGCAGCTATTCCAGAACTCATGAAAAGTGAAAAGCAAGTAACCTGAATTTCGATGCTTTTTATCAGAAATTAAGGAATCGAGGAAGTGCTAACATCGAGTGGTTGAGTTGTTCACTTTTAAAGTTTTCAATTTGAAGTTTTGTATGCGGAATGTTTTTTGATAAAGAGTCGATTTTTGCCACATGACTTTAACGACCGACAAAGTTCAACAACTCAAACTGGGGACTATCAAAGTGAACTGGAACATCCCGTTTGCACTTTTATGAAAGACTTGACCAGAAAAAATAAGTCAAATACGGTTGAGATAAGGCCATTTACAGAAGAGAATGGCTATTGGGAAAAAGCAATGAAAAGCATTTTGGCCTTTGAAAAAACTCACGCAAGAAAAGACATAGTTTTTAGGGGCAGAAATCAAATATTAAGGTCTTGGTATAATGGGAATTATTTGAGTATTTTGAAACTGCCAAATGTCAGTTTGACCCCTTCTTGAATGGGCACATTTTTAACAGAGGAAAAAAAGGTTAAGAAATTCCTTCATTAGATGATAAATTGCTGGCGAAGAAAAGAATGATTTCACGGTGCCTGGTTTGGAACCGAACCCACGACCTCTTGGTATCCGGCCAAGGGCTCTTCCAACTGAGCTACAGACGACCGATCATCCTCCCCTCTGCGAGCGCATATAAATCTTCACTATAGACAGATTTTGAAATGGGACAGTGCTTGGACTGCTTTTTAAACCAAATCGACGTCAAAGAAGCGAATGTATGAAAAGTGAGACTAGCGTGATATTAAAGTTGGAGACTTTCCTCTCATCATATCCCGATGATGTGGTAATATTAGATAATAAATTGCTCATAAAGAAAAGAACGATTTCAGAGTGAACTGATTTTTGAGTTCCTTTATATTTATCAATAAACTATAAAAATAATAAAGAACAAAACAATAACATAAACAATACACAAATAAAGAATCCCTTGCAAATATGGGGAAAAAAGTGTTCGTTAAAATCGTACAAGAAATGAAGCAATCAACGTTTTATTTCTTGAGTATAGATTCAACAGCTGACATTTGTCACGTTGACCAGCCAACTACCACAGTTAGCTCTACAAAACAGTAAAGCATTTTGGAATTTATAATTTTCAGATACAAAGCGGAAGAAATCCAAAATTTTTTGAAGGAAAAAACGTTCTCATAGAACAGAAATGGTGGCCCTAAGGTCACATTCGGCCTTATTATTTCCGGCCTATTTATTTAGTACGGCACGCGTATTACTTTTGATTTAAAATTAAACGCATTAAATGGCATGCCAAATTATGTATAAAAAATACACTCATGCTCATAAATTAAGGTTATTTGAAAGTCATGGATAAAAACTGCACTAGAGCAAGAAATTCTGATGGAATAGAAGCACACACATCTTTTCTAGAATAACCTGTTTGTGTTTCAAGCTGAAGAAAGCGACCAGATGACGCTGAAAGTACGTCATAATGAACAGAGTAATCAGTGAAGCGTATAAAAGTAATAGTTACTGTGAAGGAGTGTAATTCACAACCGGCGTGTAAACTTGAGGTTGCAATAGACGAATAGCTATGACTCAGAGGACACACATGGATAATTTTTAATTCGGCAGAATTATCGGTCGCTTGGAATATGGCTGCATGTAGATGAAAGTGTTCTAGGAACGGACAATTGCACAGAGTATCATATCGAGACTGTGGCAGCGGTTTCAAGAGGATGGAAACATAAGTAGACTCTTTGGTACCGGTCGTCCCTGAGCTACAATGCCACAAGACGATCCGTATTTGACAATGACTGCCAAAGCAAATGGGTTGAGTACAGTAGCAGACCCGTCTCAACAGTTGTCGGCATCCACGGGTACCACAGTTTCAAGGCATACCATGTACAGATCGTTGGGAGAGTATGGCTTATGTATCGGCAAGCCTTTCAGATGTGTTCCGTTCACGATAGCTTACTGCTGATGCTAGTTAGCCTGATACAGAGAACTGTACACCAGCACAGTGGGCCTATGGGTTATCTACTCACGAATCCAGGTTTTCGTCGCAATCTGACTCACGCCGTATCTTCATATGGAGAGCACCAAGGATCCGTTATAACCAAGAAAATGTCATTAAACACCACCGTTATGGTGGCGCTGGACTTCTGGTTTGGAGTGGCATTATCCTGGATTCTCAAACAGTTCTCCATTTCCATCGAAGCAGAGCCATGACATGCTAGACTTATTGGGATATCATTCTGCAACAACACGTTCATCTGTTCAATGCTGCAATGAGTGGAGATTTTCTCCATATGGATGAAAACGCCCATCTTCACCTTTCGCTATCGTGGACGATTGCCTTGAAGAAGAAGATATTCCCCGTATGTAATGGCCGGATTTCTTTCCCGATTTGATTCTGATTGAGCACGCATGGGACATGCTTGGGCAACGGGTTGCAGCAAGTAATCCACCTCCTAGGTCTATTCCGGAATTTCGCATAATATTGATTCAAGGATAAGATGGCCTACCCCAAGACCAGCTGGATAATTTGGTGTTCAGCATGCCCAGATGTTGTACTGACTGCCTTGCAACATATGGCACACATACAGATTATTAAACTTCATACAAACCATACACTGTTATTTGTTTTACACGAGACATGTATTCCCCATTTGCATTAGAGATCATTATCCTTATTTTATTGAGTACTGTGATACACGTACTGTACTTTTTGTTCTGTACCTTTTTTAAATTTTTATTAAATAGACTTAAAGTTTACAGCAATTCTGCTGTACTTTTTAGGCCTAATTCGTACAAACGGTCATTATCCTTAATTTACAAGCATGAGTGTGAATTGTGTTATAACAGACTCGCGTTATAGTGGGGCTGACAGGACACCTGCTAAGTGGGGCTATATCAAAGTGTTTCCATGTTCAATATGTAGTAAAACAAGACTAAGCTTAGGAGGAAGACGAATACTGAGGTTTTCTTAATCGGTCGTTGCATCGTAATGTGCATCTATATCGATGGTAACTATAAGGCGAGTCTGCTGTATTATACGTTATGAATAAAGTATAATCACATTGACATTTGAAAGAGGTTATAATCAATTGATAACATCCCACTTTTACATTGAATTCTAAAAAGAAATTATGTTGGGTCCTTTGATGATAAACCTTATGATTTGATGACCATCGATTAATTAGCCATCACTGCTATAGAGGATTGTCTGAAACCGACCATTGGTGCTTAGCTTCGGGAAACAGATTTTTCTATGGATTTAATTTCCATATAATGCTGTTATTATTATGTGCGAAAATGTTAGTTATAGTTTCAGTTGTCTTATTAAATTCTTATTCTTTATTAAAAGGTTTTCGAAATGGAGTTGGCAGAACAGGACCTGGGGAAAACTGAAGAATTCAATTTACTTGCTGATCTTTTGGAATACTTGGAAAAGTTCCAAGAAATTAAAGATACATGCATTTGACCATGATTCTTTGAAAAGATGCTATGTTGTTAAATTTCGTCGTTGATATTTTTTAATTTTTTCTAAGTGGCGTCGTTGATTTTATTTTCTGACGATTTTATAATGGTATCGCATTGATGGGATCCAATCATATTAAACGGCTTATTTTAGCAACTGATGAATTTATTAAGGGGCGAGCATTATATTACTTTCATAGGGGCTGTGAAACTTAATCAAACATTTCAGAGGGGTTCGGGATATGGAAAATATTGGGAACCACATTTCTAAGATATAAAGGTCTCGATTGGAATATTGAGTTTAAACGTTTTAAGGTATGATTTATTCATGAATAAAAAACAAGAGTGAATGATTGGAAAAAATAAGCACTCTCCTGTGCAGCAAAATAAATGACCAAAGCATATTTGAAAAAAATAATCAATTAACAAAATTTTAAACAAAATAACTTCAACCCAGCACAAATTTTAAGCACTAGGGTGTGATACTTGGTTATTTCCTTATAACGCTTGAAGTACATTTATGCCATACTTAATATTTATTGCAATAGAGAGCTTCTAAATCTTGTACCTCCTTAGTGATGTTGCGAAAATTAGAAAAAGGTAGGTACAGAGGTGCCAAACACAGGGATTTAACTTTACGTTAAAGGGAAGACACTTTTGCATTGGAAAGTTAAGTAACCAATGCAAGCGATGCCCGATAGGCATTGCGGTTTGGGGAAATAGACTTCAGATTAGGGAATTTTAATGTTGCACAGGTAGCACCTCTGTGAGAGAGTTTGGGCGAGCGGTGTTTACCTTCGTATACTTGAGCTTCATAGCGGTGCTGTCTGGAGCGAGAGCGTAGCGGGTCATCCGAATCAAGAGACCTAGTGGCCTGAATGAAGGGGGGACCATAAGGGGAAGAAGAAGTGATGAACCTGCTGCGGGAGTGAGGTGGGGTCCCTCCTCCTCCTGCGAAAGGTGGAATTTGAGGAAGTTGGCGTTTCTTGAAGGCTGCTGCTGTCGTAGCGGGTGGTATCCTTCTCCCACCACCTCCACTTCTAACTGGATAAGGATGCCTGCTTGACAGAGCTGGAGAACGAGGCCTAAG
The DNA here is from genome assembly GCA_006491805.2 of Dysdera silvatica. Classification (NCBI taxonomy): domain Eukaryota; kingdom Metazoa; phylum Arthropoda; class Arachnida; order Araneae; family Dysderidae; genus Dysdera; species Dysdera silvatica. The sequence goes on from QLNU02014176.1 coordinate 153,680,335, forward strand.
AAAATGAAATGGCGATAAGCATTTACCAGGATTTCAATCTTATATTCACACATACAATCTTGAACAACATTATATATATAATATACAATATATGCACAATACTTTCGTAAGGGAGGTAGGTTATATTACAAATATGCCTGCGCTTTAGACAAGACAAAAAGCAAGCACCTAATATTCTGGGTAAAAGACGGTCCTCCGAAGAAGACTTTTACCCGAATTATTTAAAATTATTGATATTGGTCTCATAAAGATGCATAATATATTTGATATTGGATGAGGACAGGGGCCAGATGAGGTTAAACATAACTGAATCTGATGTTTATTGGGATAATTCTTATTATATCTGGTTGATTTGTACATGACAAATGTGTGTATGAAGGGAGAGATCGACAAATCATCGCCTTTATCAACTAGATTCTCAGGTTTTCTCTTTATGGTGGAGTTCTGTTCTTGTCTGATGAGTACAGTTTGCTACAACTCGTTTCGAGCCCAGAATACATACATAGCAACAAATTAAACCATTATCTCTCTACTTCTGAATGAAGGTGTTCCCAAGTGCTCTTTATACACGCCTATTTTGAGCAGTTCCTCTTCAGATTACTCCCAACTCCGTTTCTTGTTTCAAACACCCGTTCAGTCCGAGGACGTTTCCCAAGTCTTTGACGATCTGCTGAAATCCAATTATGAATTTCACTTGTTCTTTATTAGTCATTTCTTCTTGCAATATGCCTGGCCCATCGCCATTTCAACGGTTGTTTTCTTCTTCAAGAACTATACCTTCTTTTTTTCCTGTTTTTTTCTCTTCTATAAAAGTATTTCTTTATCTCTTCTAACTTATTTCCAGCATGCACCTCTTCATGTTTCACTAGGTTGCTTGCAATTGCTGCATGGTTTTTGTGGGAATCCGTATCACTAATTCATAGGAGAGGATATTTAATATACACTGGTTAAAAACTTTCCATTTAGACATGAAGGCTATTTTCCCTTCGCAATAAAATCTTTTCTTCAATATATGTTCCAGCTACATTTAATACTCTTATGTCTGTGGAGTGCCTTCAAATCATTGATAAAGGTGGACAGGAGTCGAGTGTTATATGGACCCGTGGGGCCCAAGACCCCAATAATTTAAAAAAATTCAATTTTACATATATTTTAATGTATAAATGCGCGTAATATTCTATTGGGATTCCACCCCGTTCAATAATTTTGAAAACTCTACGTCTCTGGAAAAGTTTTACCACCAGCGATTCTTAACTTTTTTTTCGCCTATACGCCCTTTGCACCATATCTGGAAATATCATTCCCATTTTTAAGATTTTTTGGCAAGCAGAATTAGTATTAGAGGGCTCATACTCATATTGTAGAAAATAAATTTCCTGACTTTTTCAGGTTTTTGCTGACTTAGCCGATAAAATTCCCTGACCAATTACAAGTATTTTTTTAACTGAACTTTGGTTGCGGTGAAACTGGCTTCACGTGCTTGAAAGATTTAGCAATTCAAAACAGAAAAGATTTCCCAGAGTTGCAGGTTTTTATTCTGACTTTGCCGATAAAATTCCCTGACCAATTACGAGTAATTTTTAACTGAGCTTCGGTTGCGGTGAAACTGACTTCACGTGCGTGGAAGATTTAGCAATTCAAAACAGAAAATGTTTTTCCTGACCTTTCCAGGTTTTCCTAACTTTGTCGATAAAATTCCCTGACCAATTACAAGTAATTTTTAATTGAGCTTCGGTTGCGGTGAAACTGGCTTCAGGCTTGAGGAAGATTTAGCAATGCAAAACAAAAAATGTTTTTCCTGACTTTTCCAGGTTTGGCCAAAAAATCTTTTTTTTTTTTTCAAAATTTTAGAAACGATTACAAATTTCTTCACAACTCCAGGTTTTTTAGGTTAGTGGAAACTCTGGTATTACTTAGTGTTTCATCTAAAGCGAAATAGAAGGGCGCAACGCCCTGCCGTACCTATTAGCACCCTGCCCCCCAACTTGTCTGCCCTTGTGCCCATATGTCCCACCCAACCCTCGGAAAATAACGCACCATCCTTCCCCGATGATGATTCAAATTCCCACGTTAGAATCCAAAACGCGTGATGAAATTTGTTGATTTATAAAAATTTTGTACTCCAGTATTTCATTTTCGTAATAACACTGATGGTTTTGGCAAAACCAGATTGCTGACGAATATTTGTAAACAAAGCACTGTTGCCAGGTTTGCAGACTTTCAACCACGGACTACTGCGATAAACGTTAGCGGTTCCACGTATTTTTGAGATCAAATTTTTGTTAAAATCAATTTGTTTGTCTTTAAGCACTAAATTAAGCATGTTTTACATCCCTATTTTATGAAGCTTACTTGTCATATAGTATAGGACAGCGGTTCTTTAACGTTCCTGGATTGCGGACCCCCCTCACCCCCTTCAGAGATCAGTCGCCCTCGCGGACACCCAAGAAATAGTTCAAAGTTTAAAGCCAGAAATTTGCATTTTATATATATTTAGATATAGTGTTTCATCACTGATTTTCACCATTTGGGGAAGGAATTTTTCGTTCCCTCGTAATTTATTTTTAGCATTAAAGAGTAAATGCTCGTGTCTTAGTACTTTTCCGAACTTTTGTGGGGCACTGGGAGGATCTCGCGGACCACAGTTGAAGAACCTCTGGTATGGGATATTTGAATAAATGAAATTTTTATAGGATATTGTTTAACTAAATTATAGTTATATTAATTTAATTATTATTTTGTATGAAGTTGAGATTTTTTAATCTTGCCATCTGGCAACATTGACATTAGATTGCAATAATCACGCACACCTTCCGCTCGCCTTTCACATATACTTAACTCGGAACTAAACTAAAAAAAACCTCCAAAAAATGGTTACCTGCAAATGAAAACTAAGCAATTTAAAGAAAGCAACTATAGGAACTAAACAAATTAAGACGTTGTTTAAAGGAATTGGTAGCAGTAAAGTTGACTTAACCGCGGATATTCATTATATCTGTGTATTTAGAGCGTTAAAAAAGATGGCCCTTTGTCAGGTCATGCGTCCTGCCCTAATTTTTTTCTAGATGAAACACTATAATATTATAGGTTCAGTCTACCAAGTTATGAATTGTAAATTCTCCCTCTCCGACCACAAAATCTTCTCTTTGGGGATTCTCCCCCCGGAAGAGAGCCCCTGGCGTAAAGCATGTATTTCCATCAAATGTCGGAATATGTATTTCTACTGCATGCTATTAGATTTGTTTCCATTGAATTGCGGGCTATCGATTATATCGATAATATTGACTATCGATGTGCTTTATTTATAAGAAATCATTTTACAGAAAGTTAAAGAGTTATATAAATTTCACAGATTCACGAAAATCAATTTTTTCTGAATTTTTCAGATATCCTATGAAAAAGAATCCACGATTAAAATTGATGCAACTATTGAAAGTAGAGAACGAAAATTCGTAACAAAACTAATTCAGAATAACAAATTTTATTACATAAACATGCAAAATTATTAGAAAATAATTGTTGATGTTTATGCAAGCAAATTTTTTATTCTAAATCTGTTTTTTTTTTACGAATTTTTGTTTCCCACCTTCAATTTTTTTTACCATTTTAATCATGGATTCTCCTTCATAGTATATTTGAAAAAAAAAGTATTTGTCGTAATTATGTTAAGTGTTTATAGCTCTTTAATTTTCTGTAAAATGATTTTTTATAAATAAAACATATAGAGAATTAAAGAGCAAAATATATACCTCTCCTATTGAAATACCATTGTTTGCAATCTTAATTTTGGACACGAGTATATAAAAATTATAAATAAGTATTACATTATAAAAAAAAAGAGAAATAAATATCACATATCACATTATTAAAAATTATAATAAGTATTATATTATAAAAATTATAGAAAAGTATTATATTATAAAAATTATAAATAGATATTATATTTAAAAAATTATAAATAAGTATTATATTGTAAAATTATAAATAAGTAATACATGATAAAAATATTATAAATAAAAATAGAAAAAAAGGAGGTGATTATAAATTACTATATAATAAAGCCATTTGAAAATTTGCATTCAATTATGTTTAACAGTTTACAAATTATCATGCACGCAAACTAAAAATAACATGCTCTGAGAAAATCCTCTTTAAAGTTTTGTGAGCATTGAAAATTGCGCATTAAATTTGTTTCAAAGTTTTACGACACAAGAACAGCAAGTGTCATATTCCAGCGAGACCTACAGTTTTCCGAGGAATTTTTGATTGGTTTGTTGCATTCTTATGGCGCAAGGACAGCAAGGGTCATTCTGTGCCAAACAAGGTGAGACTGTGCACACGGTTGTAAAATAAAAATAAATTAAAGCTAAAATGGTAAAAACATATTAAAGGTAACGTATTGAATGTACCAAATGGAACGATATAAAAATCATATGAGAGGAAAAAGCCAACATTAGGTAAAAAAAATGGTTTTATGGTTAAAAGAGCAACATAAAATGTCATGAAGGGTAAAATTATTTTGGTTAAAAGCTAATGAACGTTGTTGGTTAAAATTTATGCAAATGGTTAAAATATGTAAAACATTCAATAGTTCATCACATGTGGGACACATTGGGGGCATCTTTTCCCTTTAAAAGATGGTGATGGGAGAAGCGTGTATGCCCGATGCTGAGTCTAGCCAGAGTGACCTCTTTACGATGGTCAGAGTCACTCCTACAGCTAGGCTGCCACGCCTCAATACGAGGTTTAATGAGGTGAAGCTTACTAAAAAGTTGCTTGTCCCATTCCAACTGCCATTTTTTGTACAGATGGGATGAGACATGAGTATTCAAATCTTGGAATGGAATAGTCATACATTTAAGTTCTGCAGTTGATGTTTTCGCAACAATATCAGCCTGTTCATTGCCGGCGATACCAACGTGGCCTGGGATCCAACAGAATTTCGCAATATACTGTGCGTTTTTTATATCCACGAGATGTTTGTAAACTCTGTGGATTCCAGTGTGATGCGAGACGTTGAATGAAGTCAGGCTTTGCAGAACGCTGAGTGAATCTGTACAGATAACAGTTGGAGATAATGAATTATTCAAGATGTATTGTAAAGCTAACACAGTAGCATGAATTTTTGCTTTGAAAACTGAGCAGAATATCGGCAGTTGTTGACTCTGTATGACATATCCACAGACAAATGCTGCACTGACATATTCATCCGCTTTTGATCCATCTGTGAAAATTATAAGAGTATCCTTTTTACCTAATAGATAGATCAGCGAATGCCTGCCGATAGGCAATGTCTGGGGTATTGTCTTTTGAGTAGACAGATAAGTGCAAACAGATGTCACTGCCAATATCAAACCATGGAGGAATGATGTTTGGCATAGATTCCGCAATCATGGTTTTTGAAATGCCCAATTAACTACAGCATTTTCCATCCTCACGTCAAAGGTTGGAATATATGAGGGACGAGCATAAAAAGTGAATAAAACGAGGTTGATGAAGTAATGGCGATGCAGGATAGTCTTTTATTGATAGAATTTTAAATATTTGAGAGACAAACGTTGGCGACGTAAACTTAATGGAGGTTCTACGGCTTCAACATATAAACTAGTGATGGGGAAGTCCAAAAGGCCCCAGTGCACAGTAGTATACCCTCATGATGTATGTATGTGGTGGAGTTGTTTGAGTAACGATCGGCATGCTGAGTCAAAGATCGGACAGCCATAATCTAATTTAGAGCAGATTAATGCCTTATACACTTATACAATCTCAACAATGAGCATCGGTCTGCTATCCAGGATGTGTGAGACAAAACCTTGATGATTATGAGGGCTTAAAAATATTTGTTCTGCAGATGTTTGATGTGGGATCGAAATGTTAGAGAGCGGCCGAAAATAACTCCAAGGAATTTGTTCCCTCAACCACTATGATAACTTAATTTCCCATTCGGAGCTCCGGGTCTAAATGTAAACAAGTTCGCGACAAAAATGTAAGCAAATGGTTTTTTGCAGTGAGAAATTAAACCCGTTATTAGCTATCCATTCCATTATTTTGTTTTGAGCTAACATGTCTCTCAACAAGGTTCATATTGCCTGCTCTACAAGAAATTTGCAGGTCATCAACATATTATGAACTTTTTACTATGGTGAGGAAGTCTTTAACCACATTTCTGTCCCAGGATGAAAAGAATAGGGCTTAAAATGCATCCCTGGGGAATACCTTGTTCCTGAGGGACAGTATGTGAAAGGGCAGATCCGATAGGTACTTGGAAAGTTCCGTGATCCAGAATTTTTTTTTATAAAATTTAGCATATTGCCCCTAAGATATAATTGGTGGAGATTTCTGAGGATGCCATATTTCCAAGCTCGATCGTATGCCTTTTTTATATCGAAGAATATAGCTACAAGGTGATCCCTTTCAACAAAGGCATCTCTTATGGAGGTTTCTAAGTTTAAAAGGCTAGCTGTTGTTGATATCACCCAACGGAAACCACCCTGGTATGGTGGTAAATGGATCCATTTTTTTAAATAGTATATTAAACTATTGCAGACTATCCTTTCTAATAGTTTGCAAAAGCAATTAGTTAAGGAAATAGGTCGCTGTGGCAGTGTTTGAAACGTTCTAAAAAGCAGGGCCAATGTACTAGCTATTCCCTGAAAAGCACTTATTTTTATCCAATTACTCTCTAAAATAGAGAGTCTAAAATGTGAGGTGTAATTGCCATTTATCTTTTTAATTTTATTCCAAATTACCTTTGAATTTTCTGTAGATGTTATGTTAGAAATATACCTTTTTCAAGAATCTTTCTCTGATTGTTGTCTGATGGATCTCGCTTTGGCTCTGGCTCTTCTGAATATAATTAAATTTGTTTGCGTGGGATATCGGCAAAATATATCCCAATCCATTTTTTTTTGTTCTTTGTAAGAAATTTTACAGTCGTGGTTTCACCAAAATTTTGGTAGTTTTGGAAAATGTGTCGAGGTTTTTAGAATTGAACGTTTTGCTGCCTACAGAAGGTGATCGGTAACTATTTTCACTGCTTCGTTACTATTAGGTGTGTTAACCGTAGTACTATTAATACTTGATAGATTATAAAATAGTTCCCATATAGCTTTTCAATTATCCATCTTGGGTTCCGTGATGGCGTACAAGAACCCCGCCAAGTGTATTTCAGGATACTGGAGAAATGGTCATTTCCAAGCGGATCTTGTTTGGCTTGGTAAGTCCATACAGGGAGAGGAGATGGTGAACAAGTTGGAAGATCTATTGCTGAGAAATTTTGGTTTGCAGAGCGTATGTGGATGAGTGTTCCAGTATTCATTACTGTGAGTGATTGGTTGTAAACAAAGGCTTCTATTGTGCATCCTCTTTAATTGGTGTCCTCACAGTCCCATAAAGTGCTGTGGGAGTTAAAATCCCGAAGAAGGTGGAATAGGGTTGATAAATGATTAGTCAAATCAAAGAGGGTTCAAATTGATATTCTGATTTGGTGGAAGGTATGTAGAACATATTGTGATTTCAGCTGCTATTGAGAGGCGAATGGCTATTGCTGGTAGTGGTGTATTGAGGTTAATGCTTGTGAAGGGAAATTGGTTACTGATAATAACCGAAACCTTTTCTCAAGCTCTTATTGTCTATGTCATCTTTTAGGATAACAGTATAATTTCTTATAGAAGCCGTACGACTGCTTTTAAGCAAAGTCCCTTGAATGGCAAGGCAGACAGGTTGATATGTGTTAATGAGGTGTGTAATATTCTCGATCTTGCAACGGAAACCACGACAGTTCCATTGTATAATAGAACCAGAGCCATTGTGGATAGGTGATGGTTTGCCTATCCCCAGTTTTAC
>QLNU02014176.1:153695206-153715014 GCA_006491805.2 Dysdera silvatica
GGTTTATCAGCGGGACGAGGCAATGGACTCGTCAGATACTCTAAAAGGGCAACTAAAGGTCAAATAAATTGACCTTTTTCTTTTGACCCTCCCCGATTCTTTACAGCATGCAAAGTTTAAACGTTATCTGTGAAATGTTTGTCCTTATGTAGAGTAAAGAAACAAAAATTACATCCACTTAAAGATAGAATTTTATCTATAAAAATTTATAGATATATATAATGTACCTATATAAAAGATAAGATGAAGGAACAGTTATAAAAAAATTGATTGTAAAATAAGTATATGATTATAAAATGTGGACCATTATAAAAAACAAACGAAATATATACAAAATTTTAGGTACAAGAGCATGAAAGAGAACATCTCGAGATATTCATGCGTGGAAAGTATAACAAAAAGTAATCTTTGGTGTTTTTGAGTTAAATTTAAAATGATGATGATGGTAAAATAGATATATATATAAATATTTATGCGTTTATGTATAATACATAACTAAATGGTAATAATTTTATAGATAATGCATATTATTTATTTACGTAAATTTGAATACATAGATATGTTCTTAATTTTAGAAAATGCAATTTCATACCTGAATACGTCCCCCAACAGCAGGAGACCTGAGACGACCACTGGCGTCTGGCGACCTATTTGGCGAGGTTGTAGCACTGGCAGCGCGCCTATATCTAGGGTTACCCTCTATAAATGCAAAATAAGAATAACCACCATTTTCCTATCTAATACGAACATATAATTTTCATTTCGTATAATTTTAATCGTTTTATACATATTATTTTATTGGGAAAAGAAGTAATTTATAATCCGTGATGTATATTATTAGTTTAAAATGTCCTAAAATACGAAGAATTTTGGGAGTTGACATGATGTTACATATTGATGCATAGAGCGAAATTACACATGTAACCTCATGTAACGGATCGCAACATAAACGATGCAAATGCAAAAGAGACAGTTTTTCGGAGTCTCAAATTACCTTAGAGTCTCTTCGAGACCTAGACACATATTTTGTTTTCACTGTACTGATGTTACATCATCCGTTTTTGTTGTTAAGTACTTACGTGAAAATAAGTAAATTTTGTTTCCTGGTGGTTCAATGCGCACAAACATTGTTCGGTGCACAAAATTGTTAAACACATTGTGTGAAATTACCTTCAGATTGTGTGCAAAAGTCATTGTTTGGCGCACAAAATTGTTAAGCACATTGTGTGAAATTACCTTCAGGTTGTGTGCAAAAGTGCAAAATTTTACAAAACAAGAAACATTAACGAATCTTTCAGTTAGACTTGGATCTTATCCGCAAGGTAACTAATTAAATATATGCAAATATTTCAAAATTTGAAATTATCCAAAATCTCAAGAATTTGACATAATGGCTGCTCAATCTGCGCAAATAATAATTAATTATATTAAATGGAAACACATTTACCGTATAATCACATACCAGTACTCATTATCATAATTGTATTTAACTGTAATATAAAGGATTTTAATAAAGATTATTCTGTATTCATATATTTTCCATATTTTATAGTCGATTCTTAAAAACGACCTTCGGTTTTACATAATCTTCAATGAAGAAGTTCAGTTTAAAATGAACCACATTTAGCATAAACTGAAACCAAAGTGACAATTGAAGCTAAACTACTTCGAAATTTTAACATTGGTAATAGGGTCATTCCATGTCAATTCAACCAGGCGTGTTAGGTCAACGTCACAGAAAAACGTCAGTTTTTTAGGTTGAAAAGACAGTTTTATGAGACCCATATTTTTTAATACTTATACGTATACGAAAATTGTGCAAGTTATGAATTTTTTAAAAATTAACAGTTAAGACTAATTTTTACTAGTTTAACATTGTCTTCAATGGGAACATATGTATAATATATATGTGTGTATCTTCAAAAGGATAGGCAGTAGAATCTTGAAAATTTTTTGCATAGACACTACTGTTTAGAGGTGACATTAAAAAAAAACACCCTAGTTGTTTCCGTCAATTCTTCTTCTTCTTCAAAAAAATTTCAAACTTTCTAATCAAGATTGATTATTTCTAATCAATTGTTATAGGATATTGTTTAACTAAATTATTATTATATTAATTTAATTATTTTGTATGAAGTTGGGATATTTTAATCTGGCAACACTGCCGTTAGATCGCAATCATGCACCCTCCCCACCCTCACCGTTCGCATATACGTAACTCGGAACCCCAAAAATCTCCCAAAAGTGCTTACCTTCCAACAAAAACTAAAAAAATTAAAGGATGAAGCAACAGGAACTAAATCAATTAAAACATTTTTTAAAGGATTCGATAGCAGTAAAGCTGACGTAACCGCGGATGCTTATCTTGAGTATCCGTGTATTTAGAGCGCCAAAAAATATAACCTTTTGTTAGGCCATGCGCTTTGCCCTAATTTTTTTCTAGATGAAGCACTAATTAGTGAATGTCTAACAAATGACTGTGTTACCTTTCATACTTTTCAGCGTGTTATCTTGAATCTCATTAAGGCAATTCTACTGGCTATTAAGAAAGTATTGTATTTCAGCGATGGGGACGACAACCAGCCAGTACGAAAATTGCAAAAACTTTAAGAACCTGTGTATGCATGAACTGGACTTTGGCTGCAGAATGGAATTTCTTTGTAACCAACCACGGGAAGAATATATGCTATGGAATAAGGGAATATTGAAAGGTTGGCAACTAGAGCTAGTTTACAGAAGCTCACTTCAGGACACGTACTAACCCTCTCTTAAGCTGTTTTGATTGGCAACTAAGATTGTAGAAGGTGTCAAATCTTTCCACGTAACATCAAAAGAAGTTGAAGAATGTGGAGAGCAGTTGAAAGACAGGCTAAAGCATGTGTCAACAATTCAAGGAACAAGAATCCTCCAGGTCTTCTTGCCATAATTTGCACATGATCTTCGCAACAGCAGACTCTCATCTCTTAAGTAGAGGGCAATGACTGTTGGACATGTCACCGAGGCAAAACCCATACACTATACTTTCAAGTTTCAGATAAGATTAAACCAGGTCAATATGTTGCTGCAGTTTATGAAAGTAAATGGTATACTGGACGTGTAATTGAAAAATATGAGGAGCATAAAGATTTTTTGTTCATTTTACGAATCTACCTGGCCCATCAAAGTCATTTAGTTAGCTTAAGATATGGATAAATGCTGGGCTCTAAAAAAGTCACATTCTTATGTGGATTCTTGTACCAACTACATCACCAACTGGCCAGAAATACAAGCTTTCATATGAGGTATTGGAAAGGATTGACCAATCTTGGCAGAATTTTTTTATTCATGTGATAGGGTGAACAGGTGTTCAGACTCTTGCTCTGCTTTGTATTTTGGAATATCGAACCAGAAAGTGAGTTCAGTAATTAGTTATTACATGCTGAAGTAAATATTTAGTTGTATCTTGATTAGAAAGTATGAAAAATTTTTTGTACAAGAAAGATTATTGAAAGCAACTAGGGTATTTTTTTTAAAATGTCACCTCTAAACAGCAGTGTCTCTGCAAAAAATTTCAAGGTTCTACTACTTATCCCTTTGGCGATATACACATATGTATTCTACATATTTTTCCATTGAAGACAATGATGAAAAGACAAAATTAGGCTTAACCGCACCTTTTTAAAAAATTCATAACTTTCGTAATTTTTGAAATATTGAAAAACTAAAAAATATGGTCTGATAAAACTTTTCCTAAAACTTAGAAAAAAATCAAAACAGAAACCTGAAGTATCAAGTTTAAATTTTTTTAAAAATTGGGTGGATTGACATGGAATGACCCAATAGGTTTATTAGAATTGCATATTCCTTACTTTTGTAAAATTTTTGCTTTGAACTTGTAACCAATAAATGATTTAAAAACTCTTTTTGTTTTTACATCGTGGAGATAGCGTTCAACTAAAATATACGTTGCTATAGCCTAGTATATTCTTTGTAAGTGAGTTTAAAAATACAAAATTCTTAGTCTCCACATCAGATATCAAAACTGGGATGTTTCAGATACTAAAATATTGCAAATTAATTCAAATTCCAACTCTTTGAAATTCTCAAACATTCAAATATTTTCCGCGAATGAGAAACAATATTCTTAATTCTTCGAAAATTGTAATTTTAGAAATTAAATTTATAGAAATTGTAATTATAGAAATTGTAATTTATAGAAATTAGCAATTTATGAAATTGTAATTTATAAATTGTAATTTATAGAATTGTAATTTATAAGAATTGTAATTTATAGGAAATTGTAATTTATGAAATTGTAATTATAGAAGTGTAATTTATAGAAATTGTAATTTATAGAAACTATAAATTGAAATCATAGATTATAGAAATTGTAATTTTATATAAATTCTAATTTATATATAAATTCTAATTTATATAAATTCTAATTTATATATAAATTCTAATTTATATATAAATTCTAGTATATATAAATTCTAATTATATATAAATTCTAATTTATATATAAATCTAATTTATATATAAATTTAATTTATAGAAATTGTAACTTATATATAAATTCTAATTTGTAGAAATTGTAATTTCTAAGTATAAATTATATAAATCGTAATTTATATAAATCGTAATTTATATAAATTCTTTTATTTGAATTCTAATTTGTAGAAATTGTAATTTGTGGAAATCGTAATCTGTGGACATTGTAATTTGTAGAAAATTTAGTTTTGTGGAAATTGCAATCGGTTAAAAATTACAATTAGTTTCTTGCTATTATCTTTACTCATATTTTCTGGAAGAATTGCTAGGTAAGGTTGTTGCCTGCACATTCAAATATTTAACAAGAGCTAAATACAGAGACAATAAATAAGTTGGAAATTGTATAATCAGTTAGGAATTATAATTTGTAGAAATTATAATCGGATAAAAGTTGTAATAAGTATATCGCCTTTTACCTCTACTCATACTTTCAGGGTGGATTTCCAGATGAGGTGGTCTTCTATACTCCAGCGAGTCACTTCTCGAGATACCACTAATGAAAAAACAAGAACTAAAATTATACAAACGTGCTAAATCCAAGTATTATATAAAATAATATACTATCATTCATAACCATGTAATAATTCGTGAATGGAAACCTACAGTATGTACACCCTTTCAATAAAATAAAAAAAAAAGGATATACCCTAAAAAATTATCCGATCATCTCAAAATTTCGCATGCAAATTCCTTTAGATCAAGTAAATGATTAAATTTTCAAAGCCAATGACTGTTAACTTCGATCATAGCGCGCATTTCTACTGCGCAGCTGGCATCGTATAAAAGAGGTAAAAATTGCAGACGGTTTATTTTTTTTCGTTATCGGCGTTGCAGTTCCCTGGAGACGCAACAAATGCCATTACGACGTTGTCAAAGACCTTATAGCCAATTAGACGACTTCGAACATGGTTGCATAGTGCTGCATAAAGGGATGCTTGAAGTTGGCTGGTCCTACCGAGGAATAGGCCGCCACCTGCACCGTACGGACACTACTGTAGAAAGTTGTTGTGGCAATGGTTGTTGCTACGAATTCATCGCGGAATAAAGGTCCTGGAAGGACAAGGTGCAGGAATGCGAGGCAAAATCGGTTGGTTGTGCGAGAGGTTCGAGCTGACACAACAGCATCATTGAGAGCAATCCCACATGCTACAGTCTATTCCATACCACCCGTGGCACCTTCTACCATCTTACAACACTTGGCTGAGGTGGGGTTACCCTCACAGCGGCCTTTAAGACGTTTGCCTTTAACCCCACACCATCGACAGAGTCGTCTGGAGTGGTGTCGTAGCCGATCATCGTGGCTGCCAGCAGATTAGCATCGCATGGTGTTCAGAGATGAATCCCGCTTCAGTCTTGGAGCAGATGACCATCGGATCCTTGCGTAGAGGTGCTAGGGACAGGAGTCCCAAATGTCCTTTGTTTTACAAAGGCACACAGCCATTACCCCTAGTGTGATGGTGTAAGGTGCTATCTCATACGAGAGCAGGACGTCCCTGGTTATCTTGTGTACAACTTTAATAGCTCAACCACATGTTAATGACATTTTACGGCCGTTTGCGTTACCTTGCATGACACGAGACCCTGGGGCCATTTTCCAACAAGATAATGCCAGGCCCCATATGGTTCGCATATCTGTGAGCTACCCCAGTGCTGTTGATACTCTTCCTTCACAAGCAAGGTAACCAGACCATTCGTTAATCGAACATGTATGGGACATGGTAGGCCGCCAGATTCGGGCACCGTAAAATGTCTCAGATCTAGAGCAACAAGTGAGGAATGGCTGGTAGATTGTGTCGCAGGATGACATTAGGAACCTTTATCACTCCTTACCTCGACGTATAGAAACATACATTGCTGACAGGTGAGGTTTCACCAACTATTGATTTGAACATTTAATGTGCAATTCCTAAACATTGATGGGTCCCACGGCCTTGAATTTTTATAAGTTCCTTACCTGGATGTACATTTAATTTCAATAAAAAGAGATAATTTTTTAATGGTGTTTCTTCTTCTTCTTTTTTTTAAGCCACTGGTGATCGAGACAGGAATTATGATTTCCAAATTAATTCCTTCACATCCAAACTACTTTGGTCCCTTCTTTAGGGGGTTGGACGCTACGTGCGAGATGTATACGTGGTTTTTGCATATAACCGCTCTTAATAGGGTGTTCAGGTACTTCCACAGGTGGCTTTTGCACCCAAATATATTTAAAGCAGTCATTACCTAAAATACTAAATAATAATGAATATGCCTATTTAATTTGGTTAGTTTTTTTATATACATATACATTCTTTGTGTATTGTGATGATTGGAAAACCTTTCCCTCACATTTTTACCTCAAGCTAGGGACTGGGTAAAACTGTTTTTGCTTTGACGATTTAATTTTTTTTCATTTTGACGGTTTTTTACTTTTATATCTTTTTATTTATTTTTTAATTTTATTGTACTTGTTGAATTTTTATATATTTCTAATTCAAGGTATAAATAAATCTGTCATGTTCTTGAGTTTCATTTAATAAATTGAGCAATATAGTTTACGGTAATTAATCATTTTTTTCACATCATTCGACATTTGAAAATCACTTATTATGCTATTTATATTATCATCTGGTTAAATGTACTTTCTCTGCTTTTTTTCCTCCTCTTTCACCAAACGCTTTTCTTATTAAGTGTGACAGATTTACAGCTTTGTCTTTTCAGCACTTAACTAAAAGTTAAACATTTCTCTCATGTTTATTAATTGGTCTTTTTAGGTCTGGTTTTCATTTTCCAAGTGCGTCATTTGTTCAATAACGCTGATTACTCACGTTTCACAAAGCAATATCAAGTTTGAGATTATCCGTCCACTACCTCACAAAATTGTCTAAACCTTCTGACAGCTTTCACTCTTTCGGTGCAATCTTCATCATTAGCATCCATGCATCTTCAACTACATTTCAAAGTAAGCATACTACGCAGAACACATTGTACATAGCTGATTGTAGAGAGATAGAGGTCTAGGGTGATGTGGTCACTTCTAAACTTCACTTGTATTTATTTACCAATCCTACATTTTGGATTTTTCTCCACAAACTTAGGTTGAAATGAAAATAACAACCAGAGATTAATGCGTTTTTTAGCTCATACTTGAATGCGTTGACAGCGGATATTTTGAAATCTAAATTTATTAATTCCAGACTCCCTCTTGAAATAATATTTCCCCAGGTTACGGTATGTAGATTCTTTTTCGTCAAGCAGCATTGAAAATATTGCCGGACATCTATTTATTTTCGAATTTGAGCTACCGCAGTCTACATGTATTTTATATAATTGTGCCAATTATATTTTGGAGAGTTTTAAAAAGTTCTGTTCAAGAAAAACTTCGAAACATTATTTAAGAGAATTTCTGATTCTTCTCAAGCAGATGCTAGGACCATTTTTCCTCCACTAGTCAGAAAATCCATGAGAAAGAAACATTCATCATTAGGAAGAAAAATCATATTTAAAAAAAAAAAAGAAGAAAACACGAATGCCTGAAACGTCCTGTGGATTTTTCGTAGTCCCCAATAGTTTCCTTCGCTCCAAACACAAGAATATCTCTGCGCTATTGTAGATTGATCTCCTTTAAAGAGACCGTGCCCTTTTTCATAAATTTTAGTCATTTCTTCGTTGAAAATTTTACGTAAAAGCGCAAATATTTCTTTTCTCATTACTATCTTTTTGCAATTCTCCACTGTCCTCTTCACTTCTATTTGCGCTAGAATGAACGATTCACGAATTACCTATCTTGATAATAACTTCATGCTCCAGATTTTTTTTTTCACAATTGTCTTGCATTCACTCTCTCATTTTCCAAACGCATCCAAAATATGCCCCCTTTGCTTTGCAGCTGTCTAATACCAGAAAAAGATTCCCTCTGCTCCTGTTTCGTAATTCTTTGGATCTCATATTTTTATAGTCTTCAAATTGTGATGAGTACAACAGCGATGAATGAAGTACAACATCATTGAGAATTCAGAATCTCAACAACTCAACGCCACGCCCACTAAAAATTAACCAATAAGGAACGGTGTAAACTTGTACACCGCTGTCTGAGTCAATGTATTATATATTCATCAAGTAGTAGAGTCCCTTTCGAAACAAAATAATGAACTTCCTAATCATCGCAAATGAATAATTTTATTTTTACATACAGTAGTTTTTTTAATATTATTTTACAAAAATTTCTATCAACATTGTTTATTGCAATTTTATATTAATAATTATTTTATAATAGTTTATAGTAATTTATATTAATATGTAAATTCATCAATTTACCGCGGTCTGGACCAATGTAGCATCAGCAATCTATATTATGTAATTTAGAAGTGTATGCAAAATTCGTGTGTAGAAGCAAGACATGAGAGTGTGCGGGAAGATTGTGATGTGTGTGCAAATCCCACGAATTTGAACGTATGTGCAAAACCCAAGTGTGGAAGCACCACGACACCGAGGGCGCAGAGAGTGTGCACCCTCCACTCGAGAATAAAAAATGAACACTTATTATAGGTCTGTATACTGGATTTTAAGTATTGCGCCCCGAAAATATTTTGCATCCGCCCTTACTCCCCTATATCGCATATATGCTAGCATATTTAATACAGTTAGAATTCATTTCTGCACTGCAAATGGTGAAATGAATGGAATGATGCTTATTTATAAATACAAATTAATTCTAAAATCCACCACTAGGTCCAAAATTGTCGCTGCGATCGAGTATTTTACCTTTTTACCCCCCTTATTCATTCTAAGCATATCCGCTTCTATACTCCTTTGGGTTCTTTTCAATTACAGGATGCTTTTTTTTTTCGTTATACGCAGACATAAGTAAAAATATTTGCACAAATCATCCTCAATTTTTTATTTATATACTATCTTATAAAACTATAATAGTCGACTTCTGTAATATCGATCCTTTCGGGAAGAAATTTTTTTATTCGACGTATTTACGCGATTAGGAATTTTGCTTCTCGATTCTGCATGAAAGCGACAAAACCCATCACCATGGTCTAAAAAGGAAACGATGCTAAAGACAACGTTACGGTACCAACAGATTACTTCCATTGCAAAGCAGATTGCTATCTGGAAACAGGATGTTGTAGCGGAAATTTAAGGGTCAGACTTGATTAAAATTGGGAAAAGTTATAGCCGAAATTAGAAAAGAAATTCCAATTATCGTATGAGCAAAGTAGCTCCGAATTAATTGCATTCAATCGCTAAGTGCGGAAGATTGGGGACATTACACGAACAGCGTGGATATATTGTTAGTAGAGGAATATCTTATAGACGGTCGCTTCGAAGCCGTGGCCAGCAGATCCAGCCTAATTCGCCAATTTAGTTTATTTGGCCCGCCTAAAATTTCGAAATAATTCGATAGAAAATTCGAATATCAAGAAAAATAATAAAATATAAAAAGAGCTAAGTGAAAATTGTAATTGTTGAAATTGGTAAAATTTTATCTTCGAATCTTGAAATTTTATTTACATTTTTGGTGTATTTATTTTGAATTTAGAAATTTATGCTAATTATATTTCACCAATATTTTTTGTTTCATCATTACTTTCTGGTTATATTAGCTAACATAAGCTGTTTTATATCAGTTTATTTATTATTATAGCAGTTTAATATTCTTGGCAGGTAGTGATTCCCGTGAAAAAATTATGTTATAAAATCTTAAAAATTTCGTTCACTAAATATCAAATCTTCCAGAAGCTTTCTTGTAAAAATAATTTAACGACACTATGTAACGCATTTAGCTTATGAACCGCCACGTATATAAATCACTTAGCTTTTATGCTATAAAAAATATGCATATTTCAAATAGCCAAGGAAATACTTTTAGTTATCACACTGCTTACCTTATTTGGCGACTTACGAACAATTCAACTTGGCGATCTTGCTTGGACTCAGATATGATATCGGCCACTTCCTCATACGTCTTGTCTTGAAGGCACATTCCATTCCATTGGAGCACTTCATCCCCTGAAGTCGAAAATTAATTAAATCTAAAAACTGACTTCATTTGGCGATAAAAAAATATTTTCCAGGCCAAACTAATGTAAACAAATTTTAAATTCACCATTACTTTAGTGTCATTAATGCATAATTAAAACATCAGTAAGTGTACTGATCGCGTTTTTCCTGCCATAATGGAGCATCATTATCCATAATTGAGATTTATTTGCCGCATGCGTGTAGTTCAGTACACATGCGTGCAACAATTGTGAGTCAATTGAGCCATATCTTCCTATTCTTAACCTATAAAACATTTGGTTAAGCTGCCATGGGTCATGCACAATAAAGTTTGAAGAGTTAGGGGTAGATCAATAAGTATTGCAATACATTGTCAATTGAGTCGTAATGCTAGTTTTTAGCCAATCAAATTCGATTGCGTGGCTTTTACTAACCTAACATATTCAACACAAGCATCTTTTCTCAAATCGTTCGCATTGTGCAATGAATCAACAAAATTTATTCACATTAAATTTTGAAGAGCTGTGGATTGATTGTTAGTAAATCATTAGCTAACACTCAATTTGATCAAATGCCATTTGCCTATTAACTTGAAAGCTTTCGCAATATTATCCACTGACTTCTTCTACTGATTAAGGAATTCATCTTAAAACCTGTACGATTAGATTTTTTTCTCTATATTAGACATCCTTCTCCCCCTGTTCCCACAATTCTTAATGGGCCTAAATCTTAATGATCGACTCCCATTCTCCCCTATCTACAGCCTTTCTTTTCTACGAATCATTCCCAATTCCTAAAATCACCCATTTCACGTTGGTTTCCATCATCTTTTTAATTAATCCGACGTCCAATTCCACCAAACGTCAAAAACAATATCCCACAATGTTGTTGCTAATGTTTAACATATTTTGCCGTCTTTCTTTTTTAATACCTAAATTATCTAGGCATTCTTTTCTATATTCCTGTAACAAGATCTAGATGACTAATATATTGTTTTGACATCTACGTTTAAACCCAAGCTAGAGTTTTTCGGAAAGAAGAAAATGGGACCCGTTCTGGTCCCAATTGGGGACCCTTCGTATGAATTGGAGCACCTTAAGCTGCTCACAACCAGAACATAGAAACGATGCTTCTTTTCTTCATATGCACACATGGTTTATATCACCCCTTTTCAGAGTTAACATAATTGCCAAATGGTCGATATACGAAGCCATGGGGCATAGTTTTATATTCTGTCTTTGGGCAATTGAGATGACTAATATGTTTTAACCCTGGAGAGGGTAATGATATTTTATAAACCATATATACAAAGTAAAAGAGAATCTCGTTTCTGTGTTCTGGTTGTCCGAGCAGTTTACTGCCCTCCGATTCATGCTGGAGGTTCCAGATTCGACTCCGAACCAGCACACTGTGTGTCTCTTTTTTTTTCTACAGAAAAGCTCTAGGTTGAATTTAAACGTGAGTATAAAGAACGATCAGCCATGACAAGCTCCTGCGAAAAAGTACAAAATCATGCTCCTGTAGGGTCTTGGTCGACCTATTCATGTGTTCGTGTGCTAACATAGATATCAATTAAAAAGTACACTCTATAACAAACAAATCGACGCACCAAGAAGGAGTTGTCCGATTGCGATAAAAATTGGTGGATGTGAAGAATATTCATAAAAAAAACGGTTAAAATTTCAGAATAATTGAATGATTTATTGCAGAGTTTGACCATTACAAAGGGAGGAAGTCAATAAGGCGTTGGTCCACCTCTGGCCTGGATGCAAGCTGTCACCCGGAGTCGCATTGGCAGATAAAGATCCCGGATGGTGTCCTGCGCAATTTCTTGCCAAATTGTCTCCAACTGTCGGGCTAAATCGTCAACATTCCGGGATGGTTGCAATCGCCTTCCCATAGCGTCCCAAATGTGCTCTATGGGAGAGAGATCAGGAGACCTAGCTTGCCAAGGAAGTGTTGGGCAAGCTTGAAGACAATTCATAGCAACACGTGCCGTGTGCGGCCGGGCATTGTCTTGTTGAAACGTAATTCCAGGGTGTCGCAAAAGGAACGGCAACGCAACCGGTCGTAGAATGTCGTTTACGTACCGCTGTGCTGTAAGTGTGCCAGGAATGGCCACCAAAAGAGTTCGGCTATCAAAAGAGATGGCACCGCAGACCATAACGTCCTGTTGCCGGCATGTGTGGCGTGCGATAGTAAGGGCAGGATCCCCACGCTGCCTGGACGTCTCCAGTTGTCGTCAGGACACAGTTGGAAACGGGACTCATCACTAAAGACTATACGTCCCCAGTCAGCGCAGTTCCAAGTTGATCGAGCCCGGCACCACTGTAATCGGACTTGACGGTGTAAAGGCGTGAGAGGTAAGCGGCGTAACGGTCGGCGCGAGCGTAAATTCCGCTCTCTCATTCGTCTGTAGAGGGTCATGTTGGACACATGTGTGCGGGCCACACGTTGGATAGTTGATAACGACGAATCCGGTGCTGTGACAGCTGCTCTGATAATCGCTCTGTCTTCCCGTTCTGTTGTGGCCCTAGGTCGACCGCTGCCGTCCCGACGCTGACATCTGCCGTTGTTGACCCACTCTTGCCAGCACCGTCCAATCGCCGCATCGCTTCGACCCACATGTCCAGCGATTCTTCGATTCGTCCAACCAGCCTCTTTCAATCCGATAGCACGACCTCTTTCAAACTCTGACATATGCTCGTAATGAGCACGAATCTTTCGGCGAGGCATTGTTACAGTCGACGTAAGATATCCGCAGTCAAAATGCAACAGAAATTTTGACCACATATTGAGAATCGCTCCTTATATATACACCTGCTGAAAGCGCAGTTCCGATTCGCTAAAGTTCCCGCTATTCATTCAGTGGACACCAAATTTTAATCATTTGCATGTTTTGTCAAAATGTCTTTGCATACGAAATTTCATTACAGTCGGACAACTTCTTGGTGCGTCGATTTTTTTTTTTTTGTTATAGTGTGCATTTTACAAACCTGGCCTGATTTTCCCCACAAGCTCGGCTATTCCGCCTCTTTTGATGTTTTCGACCACAGCACCCAACCTTCCGCTTTCCAGTATTCTGCCTCCGATGACTCGCATTCCAAAACCTTGGGGAGGCCCTCTTCCGTCAATGCCGACAGGGGGCTTTTCCAAAATCATATGACCCAGCAGCCGCTTGCCATCGGGGGAATACCTCCAGAATACCGGGTGCTTGCAAAAACAATCATTAAATCACTTGAGGTTACAATACTATAAATATATAACGATTTAAACTATTGCATATATTTACGAAATATGTTTCATTTATATATAATTAACTTTAATAAAATATATTACGAGGTAAGCGAATAAAAATCATAAAGTTCTTTTTAATTTTATGGTTTTATTTTTAAAAATTCTATTTATTTCATTTTTTAATTTTTCATTACTGTATTTTGCGTTTTACCTTTTGAATTGCTAGTGTTTTGTAAATTTTTATTTTTATTATTGTTTGCATTTTTTAAAATTTTGTATTTGCTTTGCATTTTCTAAAGTCTAGTATTCTTTTTGCACTTTTTAAAGTCTTTTATTTGCTTTGCATTTTTTAAATTCTTGTCTTTGCTTTGCAGTTTTTAATAACTCTTATACTTTGTGATCTTTTTGCTACTTAGAGATATTGAATTTTTGCCACTGCTTCACGACTCTGAGTTTTTGTCATCACTTTGCAATTTTAGTTTTATTATTGCTTTGAGTTTTTTGTATCTGTTTTTGCATTTCATTTATCAATTCTTACCATCAATACGAACTTCGATGCATATCTATAATTAAAGCAGTATAGTAAAATGTAATGTTAAACCAACTGGAAAAAATACGTAAAGTTTGAAAAATTAATTTTAGTAACGCAATATTTAATATCTTATAAGTTTTAAAAAATGTTCGATAGTTCACTCGTTTAAAAACATTATAATTATTAGTATTATTATTACATCTTACTAATTCGCTGTATTTTATTTCGTTTCCTGAAATGCTATTTTCACAAACTGATTTATTATACAGTGTGGCCTAAAAGTTCTCAATCAATTATGGCTATAATGGTTATTTAAACTTTAGCCGACTATTTTCAATACGGGCTAATATCCTGTTCCAATTTCTACTTTAAATTAATCTTAATTGTTCTTTTGTCCTTTTTTTATCTTGAAGCCTGAAACAATTATAAAAATAAGCTTATGATTACTTTCATTGTGTTTATGATATTCATTCGTTTTAAACTCATTTCTAATGATTCGTTCTTTTTAAATTCCTTTCGGATGATTCGTTCTTTTTAACTTCCTCTCGGATGATTCGTTCTTTTTAAATTTCTCTGCGATGATTCGTTCTTTTTAAATCCCCTTTCACTTTACATATCAACTCTTTATATTATATAGTATTTTATTTTATATTTTATAGTGTTTTATTTTACATTTTATATCATTCTTATTTTACATTTTATATCATTCTTATTTTACATTTTATATCATTCTTATTTTACATTTTCTAGCATTTCATTTTACATTTTATATTTTGTAGTGTGTAATTTTATATTATTATAATTTATGTTTTGTATTAGTTACAGTTAATTTTATATTGTTTATAATATTTTCAATCAGACACTGTTTTATAGTATTTTCATTTAATTGTACATTGTTGTTTAGACTTTTATTTGTTTTCTAAAGGAATTTAAATTTCCAAATTTCAGTGGTTAAACTAACTTTCTCTTAATTATTGCCTCTCATAAATATTTTCCATTGTTGTATTGAGAAAATTTTCTGGAATTTTCTTACAGTTTTGTTAAAATTTTTGAAAGATTACTGATTTATTTGATTTTTTATGATTGCGTTCATAAAAAAATCAAAAATTTATAATCCACAAACAAAATTTTGAAAACTTATATTGAAGTTTTAGCAATTTCGAGCCCACGTTTGTTCTTTAATTTATTTAGTTAGTTAAATTATTTAGTTTAATTTAATTATTTAGTTAGTTTAATTTAATTATTTTGTTAGTTTAATTTAGTTATTTAGTTAGTTTAATTCAATTATTTGTTAGTTTAATTTAATCATTTAGTTAGTTTAATTTTTTTGGTTATTTTTCCACAATAGCTTTCAAGCGCTTTTTTATTGATAAAATAATTATGGGCATATTTAGAAACTCACAATTATAGAAATTTAAAACAAGAAAGAGGGCTTTTCACTTTCCACAGATCCCCACCTTGAGAATGAGTGAAAATTATTAAAAATATTTAAGTGCATTTTTGGCCCTGGTTATGCATTTGTAAAGATTTTGACGATGCAATGCCGCGAAGTTACTTTTTTCAGGACTTCAACTTAGAATGGAAGAAACACGTTGCTAAAATTTCCATAAAGGAAACCACAGGTGACCTCAATTCTATTTTTATACAAGAAACAAGGATTTATCTAATGTATTAATCCGCATCATCTAACGCACCTGCATTAATGTTTGGGCAGCATGGGAAATATAATAAAATTCAGTTTATGAAATATATTGACATTCTTTCAAGCTCAATTTAAACGTATTTTTGATACTTCACGAACAGGGAAGATTGAGGCATATCAAATGCGACATATCTTCTAGTTTGTTTTTCAAAAATAAAAATGAGGTAACCCGTGGTGCCCTTTATAGAAATCGTAGAAAACATGCTTTCACTATAGACTCTCACTGGAAAAAGCGGTATTTGTATCTCATGGAAATCCCCCTGAGAGTGATCAAAAACTAATAGCAATATCTAATAGAATCTTTGATGCTAATTAAGAATATATAAAGATTATGAAGGCACATCGTAGAAAATGGATTTTTTCGGAAATATAAACCGTAAAAAATACGGTTTTCCCATAATTTGAAATCTCTAAAGGAGTCATATCTCCGAACATCGCACCTTCACAACCTTTACATATTTGTAATTAGTGTCAAAATCATTCTTAACGAGTGCTAAGAAGTTTCGATCACTCTCAAAGAGAGATTTCTATAGGAAGTGACTATCGCTTTTTCAACGGTACTCTGTGTCAAAAACAAATTTTCTAAAAAACGATACCATGGGTGACACAAACTGTGTTTTGAGACAAAAAATTAAAAGCAATGCTGTATCCAGGTTAATGCTCGGCAAGTGTCTGAAGTTTAAACATGTTCAAAATCAGCTTATAAAAAAAGTCAAAGCATTTTTCGAAGTTGCAGTTGAACATGTTCCCGACGCCATCCGAGTCGGGTCTGGTAGGTTTGAACAAGTCACCTGCCCGGTTATACCTGTCCGGAGTTCGGCTGTAACGAGCATGATAGATATGAGTTCGGTTATAACAAGCAAGACGGTATGAACTGGAATATCATGGAATAATTAATTAATTAATAATAATATTTGGAAGTAAACCATAACTCGCCAGTTTTCAACTCGTCAAATTCCAATTCGCAAACTTTCAATATATAAATTCATATAGATATCCATCATGCTCGTTAAAACCGAATTCATATCCATCATGCTCGTTATAACTGAGTTCATATGCATCATGCTCGCTATAACGGAGCTTCGGACAGCTATAACCGGACAGGCGACTTGTCGGGCAAACGACCCGCTCCCACCGTGGCCTAGATGCGTTAGATGCCGCATAGTTTTTAATTTACTGTTCATAAATAGAGTTGAGGTCACCTATGGTGGCTTTTGCAGAAATCGTAGAAAATATGCTTCCCCCTATGGACTGCCATTTTTTCCGCACTGAATGCAAACATTTTTCCAACGTCTTCTGAGCATTAATCTATATGTGTAATATGGAGCACAGTTTCTAGTTTTTTGCCCATACATATACTTGAAATCATCTACAATCTCCTTCACAGAAATTGTAAACAACATATCTCTCTTGTGGTCTCATGTTTTTAAAGTGAATTCGAAAATATTCCTGACGCTTCTCAAGTATTAGTCTATATGCGTTAGATGTAACATACTCTCATCTTTCTTATTTAAAACTAGAACTGAGGTCGCCTGCAGTTTCTTTTTGAGAAATTGTGGAAAACCTATTTTTTCCATAGATTGCCATTGTCATTTGAGTTTCTAAAAAAGTTCACTTACACATGTATGTTGCATCTTCAAAAGCTTTACAGATTCATAGTCAGCGTTAAAAATGTTTCTAAATGGGGGTGATCGAAGATCATCCCCGTGTGGAGTGAGGATATTTATGAAGACATGGAAATATCTCTTTGATGGGTGAACATAATGGAATAACTTACCTACAAATACTAGAATGAAACATATACAAATGCACAAAATAAGTGAAAAATAAGCTGTGAAAGGAGTGAAAAGATGGGTGTATAAAAGAAATAATGTAAGCGAATATTAAATGAAAATTAATGTTTGAACGTGAAAAAACATTCATACTACATTCAAAAAATTTTCTATTCGGCACATGGTTAAAATTCCAAAAAGCAACAGCTAAGAACCATAATGAGATAGATCTATCTATATGGTAAAAGAATTCCCCCAAGTCCCTAAGAGTAGAGGGAGGGAGGGAGAGAGAGATAGAGAGAGTATAGGGGAATATGTGCTATACCTGGTCTGACGTGTGAACTTGATAGGGCTGTAAGGTTGTTGATGTGGAAAGACTCCCTTGATGATGGTGATGGTGGTGTTCATCATTGAGTGTGGCGCTGCTGCTGGTGTCAATACCTGAGTCCTTGGTACTTTGGTCACCTGACCCAGAAAGTACCTCCCTTCCCAACAGAGGTCGTCTTCTTTGCTGTTGATCCTGATTGGGATTGGTCGAGCGATGTGCATCTGCATGTTGGACTGGATGCTGCTCGGTTGATGACGAGGTTGTGACATCTGTCGAGATGTCACCTAACCTTGGCGGGGTCACGTGATAGTGGTGGTCACGAGGTGGATTGGAGTGACGCCATCGACCATTGCCTGTGACGCCGAAAAAGAAAATAACCCGGTCTTACCCTCAGGCGTTCTCATGACATGCTATGACTGGCGAAACGGACCCCAAATTCAACTCTTTCGCACGTGCAATTCCATTGTAAGCTATCGTTATAGCATCCGGATACTGAATTCTCGTAGCTACGTTATATCTGGATTGTTATTATCGACACTGGATAATTATAGCTATTATTATGGTAGCTTGACATTGAATTGTTATAGAATCCTAATACTGAAGCTTTAATAATATCCTGACATTGAATCGTTATAGAATTTTGATCGCTATATCTTCGTTAGAATATTCTTATATAGGATCCTTACAGATACCAAGATACCATCAAAGCAGTGTATCATTATGGCATCGTAATGAATTGTGTTAAAGCATCAAAATACATTGAATTGTTGCAGTATTCTGATATTGGATCCTTAAATCATCGTAACAGATATTGCTATAACCCCCTCACGATGGATTATATTACAATGACCATACTAATAATGACCATAGCATCATTAAAGACATTACTTATGAAATCTTGACATTGCTTATAGAACCCTAACATTAATTATAGTATCCTAACATTGGATTATTAGAGCATACTAACATTGGATTATTAGAGCATACTAACATTGGATTATTAGAGCATACTAACATGTCAGTCTTAGAACAGTGCAATGTCTTCAAAAAATTTTCCTTCCTCTATATTTATACTGTTTACACTTTAATGTTACAAATTCTTGGAATAAATTCTGTGACGAGGCTATATTTATATTTATAAATGGATAAAAAGTAAAACGCTATGATCTGCATGTAATCATTTTCTATTATATCCGTATTTTTGTTCGCTGTTCGCCGTCTCTTTTTGCTGCTTGTTTAAATTGGTTACATAAAGCAATTTCGAATCCCCCGAGATTTTATTAAATAAATCAATTAGTAAAATGAGTGTTTACTGTCTTTAGAGAGTTTGATATGCATATCATGCTAAGCGCATTAAATAAAATTAATTACGGTATAATGTTAAACTGATGATTAAAGATCAGATACCGACAACTATTTTTTTAATAAGTGCAAAACTGACAGGTCCGTCCAAAAAATTACATAAATGATGTTCCGTACTCCGCTTTACTGCATATATATATATAATAATAATCATAATAATAAAAAATAATTAAATTTATTTCTGTGTCAAATACCATATAACCTTACTTCATTATATAAATCAATGTCATACAAGTGTTTCTGATAATAACTGAATTCACAATATTTACAAATTATCGTTTCATAATTATTTATTTATAGATAATGATTAGTTTTTGTTAAGCAACTCCTAATGACTTTCAAAATGAACCTAAC
>QLNU02014176.1:153724615-153743031 GCA_006491805.2 Dysdera silvatica
ATATATATAATCTTATCTTAAATATTATAACTAATACTTTCTATAGATGTAATACAATTATTTTAATAAATGGAATTATGTGATCTTCCTTGACCTTGTTCACCTTGTTAGAGCGTAGCGACACCTTTCCTCCACATCTAGCACAACATCGAACTCCACAGTAGTGACAAACATGGCCGACACCGTCCGCAAATTTGGTCTTGAAGCAGACGTTGCAAGTAGTATTGAGATCGACGTTGTCGCATTCTTTCTTCTGTAACTCTTCGGCTCTCATGCGGATAGCCGTTTCGAGCAACAGCACCTCATCTTGCTTCTTCCTGAAAAAGACGGAAAATGCACTTTGTTAAAAACGCCATTTTACGTGGTTTACGACAACGTCAATTGATTTAAATTGCGTGAATTTCCTCATGAGAACAACTTGAAAATTAATGAATTTACTCAAATGGAAGTGAATTTATGACACTCAAATGAAATCTAATGAATTTACTCAAATTTGCAGCATGTTTTACAAATACCGGAACCCTCGTTTTTACGTACTGGTTTCCTTAACGATAAATTGGCCTTACACAAAATATAGTATTTTGTGTGAAACCTTATTTCAATGTTATAATTAGGGTTCCGATATTTTAAGAGTTCCGTTTCGTTTCTTCTACACCATAAGACACACTAAAATACATTAAAAAAATTGAAGTTTTTATATAAGTATTGAATAAGGGTTCCTAAACAGGGTGATCGTTAAGCGGGTTTCCTAAAGTGTGTGTGGACTTAAAACGGGATAATGTGGGGTTCCTAAACCGAAAGAGAGAGACTCTGATGCGGTGTTTATTAATTACAGCTTTGCGATTTTTACCTTTGAATATTGCCAAACAGCTTTTGAACGGAAGTTCCTGAATGGTGACTTTTGTTTATTGATGACGAGGTTAATCGATTTTGATCGATTGGGTTATTTAATGGGCGGTTTTTAGTCATCAAGATTAATCAATTCCAAATTCTCTCACCCCACGCAAACAGAATTCTATAGAAACGTGTTGTGAAACAGTGGAATTTTTAATATTTTGCAGTTGGGATCCACAACTAGGATTTCGCAAAAAATTGCGGTTAGAAAAACTTTTCGCGAAAATAATAACCGCGAGCTGTGGACGTAATTTTCTTAGGGGTTCCCCTACTCCCTGGAAATAGACAATGACAAATGATATTTGAATTAACCCAAACAACAACCCTGCTAAACAATTTCAAAATTACATGATGAAATTGTAAATAATTATTTTTTCGTATTCCATGGTGAAATAACTGTTATGGTTATGCTGTTCAGGATCTACAGTTCTCCTGAGGATCCCGACCTCGTTCGCTTGAGGAATCAAGCCCCGGGCTACGGAGTTGTAGGAAAAAAAAAGCTAGAAAATCTGCTGGAATTGAACCTAGATCGTATGGTAGTCAAAGATATTACTACTACTACTAGGGCTGTGACAAGAACTTCTTACACCTGAGGCAAAGGTGTAAAGTTATATCCCTCCGCCATTAAAAAATTAGTTCTCAATATTTTCCGTTTTAAATTATTAATTGTGCGCTCTTTTTTTTTTTGCTAAGTAGACATGTAAATGTCTACTTATCACAAAAATACTTCTCCATGTTGCCACGTTTGATAAATCTTTGCTCTTTTAATCTGAATACATTGTTTCTCATTTACCATACTCTTGCTATGGACCTGGGCAAGGCCGGGAACAGGATGTATGGGCCTCAAGGCCGCTTAACAGATTGGCCCCTTAATCAGTTCCTACCACCCTCCCCGCCCCAAGCATTTTTCAAGAGCTAAAGTTTGTCGGATTGTCAAGCTCGTAATTTTTTTAATAAATCACCTAAATAATTTAAAAATAGGAAGGAAAAATGATGCAGCAGGCCCCTTTGGTTCCTGGCCCCAAAACATGTGCCTCCGCTCTTGACCACTTCGCCACCATAAAACAATAACCAATAGTCGTGTGAAGCAATACAATGTTATTTGAATAGAGATGGCTAGAACTACATTCGCAAGCAGATTCAAATATTTACACGCGCTAAACTCATTCTGTGCTTCTCGGAAAATTAATATGCGAAGCGAATAATACTTTGAGTAAGCGAACCAGTTTACAGAAAACCGTAAGCGGAGAAGAATGATGACGAACAACAAATACCGATCGATTTACTTTTCGACACGAAAACCGAGATATGCTAGGATACGTAATCGTCTGCTATTGTTTTGGAGTTTCCCGTGAACAGACCCGAAGGAATTGGGACGTACAGACCATGATATCATATTGAAAAATTTTCCGCTACAGAGGTACTGCTGCTTAAAACATTCTAAGCGAGCCAGTTTTACGTCTTATTCATGAAGCTCTATGCCAATGTAACGAAACGAGGAGCATTCACGTGATTTCTAAATAGCACCAATTTTTAGTGAGTTCATTCCGCATATGACATCAGATCTAAAATTTACTTCAAATACAATATTTTTCTCAAAGACGGAAATTCGTAACACTATTTTACGGCACAAGGACAACAAAGATTATGATTAGCTAGGGCCAATAGTTTTCCGAGAAATCCGAGTATATCATATTGAAAATTTTTCCGCTACTAAGGTACTTTTGCGTAAGACATCCTAAGCGAGCCAGTTTAACGTCTTATTCAGGAAGCTCTAGGCCAAGGTAAGGAAACGAGGAGAAGTCACGTGATTTCAAATGGGTATCAATTTTTACTGAGGTTATTCCACATGTGACACCGGGTCTAAAATTTATTTCGAATATAATATTGTTCTCAAAGACGGAAATTAGTAACACTTCGTTCAGGGCGCAAAGACAACCAAGGTCGTGATCCGCTGGGACCAATAGCTTTCTGAGAAATCCAAATCTCTTAAAGTCTAGGAAATCAACTCTCGGACTACAGTGAACAATTTATTGATAAACGTTTTATTTTATCATCGGTAGGAGTCGAACCCGGGTTAACGGTACGCCAGGCGAATGCGTTATCACTCACCACCATAGGCTCCACGACAGTCAGTAAGTTTTTAATAATTTCATGGAACATAATTTATTTTTTTTCCACAATCGCCCACCTTCGTTTTTGATGATTATAATATCGAAACTATAGACAATATATGTGAAATATACATACTTTTCCGTGTAGAGCAATCTCTCTATATTTTTGCTAAGGATAATTAATTTATACACATGCAAATAGTAGTAAATTGAAATATTTATTTATTTAACGAAGAACATAAATACTTCAACTCACTCTCTAATGTTTACCTTTCATTAACAAACCAAATTTTAAATACTTTGATCCAGCTTAAAACAGATTTAGCTTATAGCAATTAGCAAATTCTTCGAGTTTTAAATAAATATTCTTGAATAGTTTCCGAAATAAAGTGCATTGCACAACGTTTCAAAAAACCCAAGTGGATATTTCCAAACTACGGATATGCGAATCTGATACATGAGTCATAGGGACATGAATGACGGTTTCAGGCATACAACTAATCCATAAAATTATGCAACCCATCGGAGAAGTTAACCTCCAAGAATACAAAATTCCAACAACAATGATTTTATAACAAAAGAGAAGAAGCCTTTCTTCTTCTTCTATCCATTTAACAATTTTTGTAAATGGTTTCATATGCTTAAACCTCATCCCGAAATGTTTTGTTGACTTCAAGTCTTCCTTTCTTAAATGTCCATGGATGCTTTTTCCACATTCACACACTTTCGTGCAGTTCCACAAATGTGCAAAAAACGCTTTTTCACGTCCTAATATCGATTGACCTACAGTAGCAAGCATGTGTTTCAATATAGCATGGATTTCTTAGTTTTTTATATTGAAGAAATAGGCGTAGAATTATGTGCGCCTGTGGGACACAAGCCCTCAATAATTTTAAATAAATTGAAATTTTACACATATTATAACTTATAAATACATGTAATAAGTGCTTTCCCCCAATAATTATTAAAACTCGACGTTGATTATTCAGCAGCAACAAGTAGTTAGGATTTAAAAAAGAATTGCATATTTAGATTTCGAATTCATAAAGTTTTGTGCTCCAAGCTATGAATCCATTTCATTCTACACATGCTTAGTGCTGTACTTGTGAAGATCAACTGTATTTCTTGCTCAAGTATGTGATATAAGCTAATACAGTATTTTACCTATGGTATATATAACGATGTTCAAATTAAAACACAAAACTTAAAATAATTTTATTGTATTTTCCCAATTTTTGTTTTTCATAAATCAGTATTTTTGTCACGTTTGTACGCATAAGCTTTTTTCTTTCTCTTTGTGTAGTATATTGTCCCATAAGATACACTGGATTCAGTATATCGCACACACCTTGCTTTTAAAGTGCGATATACAGTGAACCCTGGTAAAAGACCACCTGAATGAAGTGGTCATTTTTTATAAGAGAGAACTGGTACAGACTTAGTTATTTATGTCTATACCAAAATCTGTCGTGTATGGTTATCACCTATATATGATGATTATTGCAGTCCGGTCTAAAAGGTGGTCACTTCAGGCAGGTTCTATATTTCAATCCAATATGCATAAATTTCATTACGAGCATTATTTTTCAAGCAATGTTTTCGAGCCCAAAGCAAGGGCGTAAGAATTCAAAACTTATAGGTGGGCAAGTGACTTAAAAACATCATCATGTGATTCAGTCTCAAAGAGAAAAGAGTGTGTTTTGAAATCCAACAGGAGGAGGATGAGGAGGAATTGTGAAGGGTGGCCGCAGGAGGCGGCGCTGTAATCCCAGTTGAAATCCAATAGAAGGGGCTTGAGCCCCAAAAGCCCAGCAATCCTGTGCCACTAGCCTATTGCGTCCATTCTGAGAACTTGTTCTTCACCACAAGTTTTTCTTTCTTCTTGCAAATCTTTTCGAACTAAAGCGAAATCGCATTGTGGCTTAGGTTCCACGAAAGAAATGCTTATGTGTTCGGTAAAGAATCTGTGATATAACACATCAACACATTTGGTAATTTAAACCCAGCTTTGCAGTTTCCAGCCGAAGAAACAAGGAAATGAACATGAGTAAAACGCGGAACTAATTTATAATTAACAGGAAATGAACGACCGGAAAATCAATTAATTATTCATGGTCAAACTTATTCAAGGTTTCTTAAAGCTGGTATTTCCTGAATTGGCAGCAGTGTACCCCTTTGGCGGGCTTAGTTTTATTGTCCTTCTTTTTACTTGCTGCGTATTAAATAGTGCCGTAGCGATACTATTTTGTTCGAATTATGACGAATGCTACCAAATTATAATATATATATATATATAGAGAAAATAACAGATGTACACTCTATAACAAAAAAAAATCGACGCACCAAGAAGGGGTTGTCCGATTGCGATAAAAATTGGTGGATGTGAAGAACATACATAGAAAAAGAAACGATTAAAATTTCAGAACAATTGAATGATTTATTGCAGAGTTTGACCGTTACAAAGGGAGGAAGTCAATAAGGCGTTGGTCCACCTCTGGCCTGGATGCAAGCTGTCACCCGGCGTGGCATAGACTGATAAAGATCCCGGATGGTGTCCTGCGGAATTTCTTGCCAAATTGTCTCCAACTGTCGGGCTAAATCGTTAACGTTCCGGAGTGGTTGCAATCGCCTTCCCATAGCGTCCCAAATGTGCTCTATGGGAGGGAGATCAGGAGATCTAGCTTGTCAAAGAAGTATTGGGCAAGCTTGAAGACAATTCATAGCAACACGTGCCGTGTGCGGCCGGACATTGTCTTGTTGAAACGTAAGTCCAGGGTGTCGCAAAAGGAACGGTAACACAACCGGTCGTAGAATGTCGTCTACGTACCGCTGTGCTGTAAGTGTGCCAGAAATGACCACCAAAGGGGTCCGGCTATCAAAGGAGATGGCACCCCAGACCATAACGCCCTGTTGTGGGCATGTGTGGCGTGCGATAGTAAGGGCAGGATCCCCACGCTGCCCTGGACGTCTCCAGACACGTCTGCGGTTGTCGTCAGGACACAGTTGGAAACGGGACTCGTCACTAAAGACTATACGTCCCCAGTCAGCGCAGTTCCAAGTTGATCGAGCCCGGCACCACTGTAATCGGACTTGACGGTGTAAAGGCGTGAGAGGTAAGCGGCGTAACGGTCGGCGCGAGCGTAAATTCCGCTCTCTCAGTCATCTGCAGAGGGTCATGTTGGACACATGTGTGCGAGCCATACGTTAGATAGTTGATAATGACGAATCCGGTGCTGTGACAGCTGCTCTGACAATCGCTCTGTCTTCCCGTTCTGTTGTGGCCCTAGGTCGACCACTGCCATCCCGACGCTGACATCTGCCGTTGTTGACCCACTCTTGCCAGCACCGTCCAATCGCCGCATGGCTTCGACCCACATGTCCAGCGATTCTTCGATTCATCCAACCAGCCTCTTTCAATCCGATAGCACGACCTCTTTCAAACTCTGACATATGCTCGTAATGAGCACGAATCTTTCGGCGAGGCATTGTTACAGTCGACGTAAGATATCCGCAGTCAAAATGCAACAGAAATTTTGACCACATATTGAGAATCGCTCCTTATATACACCTGCTGAATGCGCAGTTCCGATGCGCTGGAGTTCCCGCTATTCATTCATTGGACACCAAATTTTAATCATTTGCATGTTCGGTCAAAATGTCTTTGCATACGAAATTTCATTACAATCGGACAACTCCTTCTTGGTGCGTCGATTTTTTTGTTATAGAGTGTAATTATATGAAGGAGGCCTTTTAGAAGAGTACTACATCTAAACATTGTAGCACATGCCTTTTAAAATTCTTTTGCGAGGGTTCGTGAATCGTATTTTAATAATCATTGTGCCACAGCAGTGGTTCTGAAATTGCAGACCGCGACGAAGGTGGGATCTGAGTCATTTTGTAGTAAGTCGCAAAAGGTTTTTAAAAGTGAAAAATTTGTAATATTACTTAAAAATACATTCTCACGTCTACCATGTATCATAGGCATAGATGTGCTTATATTACATTATATTTATGCTTACTTAATACACATATAAAGTATTATATGCAGAAGTGAACATATATTAAATTAAAAATACTTCATCCCTCTCGTGCTTATTTAAGATATGTAGATTATATTTTAATAAGCTTAGGAATCAGTTCTTTTAACGCTATCTTAATATATTCTTGGGTCCTGGGCTAGAACTTTTTAGGGGGTCCCTTTTCACCCTATTAAATTTAAAAAAAATTTCAATAACAATATATAATATACAAACCTTGCCAATTTGGAGAAACTGTTTAGGTGGAGATCTTGGATACAGAGTTTTCTAGAGCATCATCTCTCAATATTTTATCATTTCTTACATTATCTATATTATATTTTATTATCTATTACTTATTATCTATAATTCTTACACTCCAAGAAACTCCTACACAAAGAATAGCATATCTATAGAAAATAATGCCTTGACATGGCATTCCAACGTTATTCATCTAGATTTCCAATTTAAAGATAGAACATCGCACCGTTCTGCTCGGAACACTGGTTGAGGAACCCTGCT
This sequence comes from Dysdera silvatica, assembly GCA_006491805.2. Taxonomy (NCBI): domain Eukaryota; kingdom Metazoa; phylum Arthropoda; class Arachnida; order Araneae; family Dysderidae; genus Dysdera; species Dysdera silvatica. Next base: position 153,732,162 of record QLNU02014176.1, read on the forward strand.
CTAAAACTATACAGATACAGAGATATACATGTAGCAATCAAAAGCGTCCAAACATCTCTCAAAGAAGATAAAATCATTCGAGAAAGAAGAGAAAATGATCACCGATTTGGAAAGAAAAAAAGTGAAACAGACAGCCAAATGAAGAATACCCATTTGGCACGGTGGCTTGGCTCCGGTTGAAGCAGCAACAAGGCGAACACACCAAGGAATGGGCAAGTACCCTCAACATATACACACACAACCATATTGGACAAAAAATCTCTCTTAAGAATGTATGACATCCACGTCTTTTTTTCTTTAATTATTGTTGTTACAATTCAGCGGTCCAATGACGTACAGAATAAAGAAAAAAAGCTCAAAGAGCGCTAAAAAAGATTCTCTCTTCCTTTTGAGCGATACATAAAAAAATTAGAATCTTTTCTTTGGATATTTGTATCGAATGAAAGACAATTTTGGCACAAATGGACAAGAACGAACTGCTACGGCTGTAGACGAATTAACCAAATTTAAATCCAAAATGAAATTCAAAAGCAAAAGATATAGGACTTTTGGCAAGGGGCAGCACTTTCTGGATCTTGGAACGGATAAACGTTGCTTTTTGCATCGTGTAATATATTGTCCCGATTTTTCAAAATATTTGCTTTGAGAGTGAGGTCAGGGTATGGGTATGGTGAACTGTGTCTGCTCGAGTTTTAAAATATCACTGAATCTAATATCCGATATTAGATTTGAATACCGATATTCTGTAAGGGGTCACGACCTAAAATCATCTGCACGTTAAGAAAAAACCCGACTTACCGTTATTCGTAGAAGTATGTAAGGAATGAATCGGCGTCAAAACATGAAAAGATACCTTCTTAAAAACAAATGAATAATTTAATTATGCTTAATTAGTAATCTTACAATGCCTGTGATCTAATACAATACAATCATGAATGCGCAATGCCCAATCGGGGAAAGAACTATTTTTCTGTTAATGCAGGTAGCCTATTACACCTTCAATATTTCAACAATAAATACTTTTAACTTAATCGTTACTGAATCTAACAACCAACACTGTAACGCTTAACTAACGCAACCTCGCTAGATGAAGTGATAACAACTAACCTCAGAAAATCTTAGATAACACAAACTTGATTAGTAATTGGCACTTTTTTACTAAGCAGAAATGACCCTAATTAGCTATTAATATATAAGTGATAACAATCAATAATGGATGCGTGCAATAGCCCAGTCAATAAAGGTTCTGAATCGGAAATAATTAGGGTAAAGCTAATTTGTACTTCCTGATAGACCACTACCAGAGGATCATTTTTACGAAAGTCCCCAAAAGTCCCCCTGGAGCTTTCCCCAGCCCCCCCTCAACATTTCCAAATGCCAATATTTACGGAACAGCCCTTAGCTCCGTTACTAATGATGGGATCAATTTTACTTATTTTTTGTTCTGTTTGTTATCAAATGGGCTACAATATTGATTCACTTCATACTTACGTTAAACCTAATAGCTTTTTGTAAATTTAAGAAAATATGTGGAAAAAGTAGGTTTTCACTTTGAAATTTTCGATTTTTGCGTTGTACTTTTTTTATACGTCATTTATGTAAAAATCATTCCTATAGAAGTTATAACCTATACTTTTTTTTAATCTGCTGATATATAGTTTTATTTATTTATGTGCGATGCTAAAAAAAACATAAAATTATTTTGTTTTATACAATTTCTAATATTCATACCAGTTTTGGTTCGGGGTTTTCCCCTAACCCTTTTCACTAAGGACCATTCCATTATCCACCACCTATGGACCCGCCGTGTCCCGGACTGACAAAACCGGCAGTTGTTTTAAGACACTGTATCTCATAGTGCTGAGTGCGTTACAGCATCACGGACCATCCACCCACCACTAACATGTTGTATACTTTATTCTCTTTTATCATCCAGCTGTTTTTACGTTTACCTATTCTTTACATTTGTTGTTTATATCGTATATTCAATCGTTGGTATTTACAATATGTACAGCTTTATTCTACAGAAGATGGATTCACACTATTTTCTTTTGAATAAATTGGTGAGTTCAAGCATGACAATCCACTGCAATGATCACACATTGGAGAACAGACCAAGTTGACTTTTCTGCACCCACAGTAACTGCCACATCCTTTTTTGCAAACACAAGATAATAGATGTAACAGATCATTTGGAGCAAATGGTTTGGATGTTATAACTAGTTTCAGTGTTCTTTTGAAATTTTCATTGCCCTCTGTAGTTTCAATTTTAAATCCCCATTCTCTGGCGGGGAGTTTGTTTCCTAACCACCTCTGAATTTGTAAAAAAAAATTTAAGTAAGTGTTGATGGCACGCTTCTGAAGTTGGCGGTATTTTTGCCAGATCAAAGTTAGATTTTAGCGTACTTTTCTTTGTCAAAACCACAAATCTGTAATATCGGGCCTCGTTCAATGTAGAATATTTTCTATTATTCAACCAATACAAATACTGCTTTATGATATAAATAAATATTTATTATATATTGTAATGGCTTATGGATATGATTATTATTTATATATATTATATTGACATATTATAATATAATTTAAATGAATATTTTTGTTTATATTCAACCAATACAAATACAGCACAAATTTCACTCCGGCAGCCAACTACGCACTACGGCCACCTCTACTACGGGCGCTACTTGCCTCTCTCACACCCACACGAAGTTTCGAACTCCACCAGTTGTTCTCAGCCGCCCTAACGGCCACCACAACTCCGCTTAACCTTCCTTCTCCAAACCTCACACTTCGGTGTTCCAAATCTCTCCCCACCCCTCTTTTCTTAAAATCCTCCCAGCCTTCTTTTCAATCTCACGTAACGTTCATACTCCAGCTGTCAATCAGTTTCCAAAACCAATACTATACCGACCTTACATTTCCAACTAATAACACACAAACGTTAGCCCCTCCTTGTGGCTTCTGATACGACTGAATCACAACACGACAGCCTCCTTTTACACACAGCACTACTTTATCTCTCCTCTCGGATTTTATACCCTGTTGATAAATGTGTGCAATAAACCTGCCGACATTTTTAAGACCAGGTATTGTGAAATAAGACTTTTCTTGGCGCCAGCATGGCCATAAACGATGTCTAAGTGTCCTTCCCTTTTGTGATTTCACCAGGCCTATCTATTTTCATTGCATTTCAAACAATCTCCAATTTTATTCATAACTCGCATAAGGGAAACCTCAACTACATCGCTACATCGCGCCAACATATGGTTCATCACATGGTACACATGCAAAAAATAGACTCTGGCTCAGAGCATGTAGACTTTAATAAACACAAGAACTTTTTATGCGCTTCCCATATTGATGGAATAGAGTACTGTAGAAGATTTTCCTCCGCATGTACAAAATACTATGTACAAGCACTATATTAAAAGCGAGATATCTTTGCCTATCTTGTTTCTGTCGCTGCGCACTGACACTACTGTCCAATATCACTTTTGGGCAAGCAGATGCACAGGGTGATCCAAATTAAAGTATGTCTATCCACATTCTCCTAGTGGAAGAAACATCAGGTGGACATGTTTCGGACAATCAAGAAGATGTTTCAGCAATAAGAGAAGTCCCAAATTTCGTTGACGGGGGAAGTGGCGCTCTTAATAAATAATATTATTTTCTGCAGTCCAGATGCTTCAGTCTTAGGTAATTGCTGTTCCAGGAACATGGAAATATGCTTCCTCATTCTGAGAACGTTGCAAGGTTGATCTTCTTCTTCGAGCCACAGACGCGCTAGTAATGTCAATGCAAAATCACATCGGATTTCGACATTGCCCATGTGCCACATTTAATCATGGTTCCGTTCACATGGATAGCAGTTCAGATCTTTTAGGAAAGTTCTATATACCCTAGTCTGCGGCAAATTTTACGCCCTGGAAATCGAACAGATGCTGAATGCGAGGGAAGATCTAAATTTTTTTTAGGGGGACGGGCACGCAAACCTTAAAAAGGTTCTTAGATAATTTGTCGTAATACACATATAGTGACTTGAGTTTTTCGCATTTTTTCCTTTTCAATCGCAAAGTGCTGCAGCCATATTCTCAGAATTTTGATAAAAGGCGCGTTCAGACAAAGGAAGACCCATACTCGTTTAGTGATTGAAGTAAATACACTCATACGACCTTTATATAGCAATTAGATATTCCGGAGCTTACGCAATATTAAAATTTCATCACCATTATCTGCTGAAAGCGCCACTTTTCTCCCAACGGCGAATTTTATAACTAAATTTTTTTATTGTGACATATTGTCCGAGATACTTATCCAAAACATTTGGTGACATTTTACCTGCTTGTTTGTTTGTGAAAGTTTTACCAAGAGTAAGGGCAGTGGCGGTTCTGGGCCAGGGCCGGGGGGGGCCATGTCCCCCAAATATTACCGGATTTTTTTATCCTGTCTATGTGCACGGGCGCCGCCAGCGGCACCCGTGCACAAGGCAAGAATTTGTGTTCCTCCAAGTGTTTTTGGTCTAGGACTGCCACTGAGTAAAGGTCATTCATTCTGCGTCGTAAGCTACGGCTTTCCGAGGAATTCAAACTTCTTAACACCTAGGGAACAAACCCCCGGGCTAGTGAACAGTTAGTCGATATGCGTATTCTTCTTAATTCAGATGGGAGTCGAATCCTGAATAACTATAGGCTGAACAAAAGTGTTTCCACTGCATCATCACCGTAGGACCCAGCCAACCTTCTACCTGGTTTTCCCGCTAGAGGGCTCTCAAGAAGCATCCTTTAACTTACAAGGGACCCACTTTTGAAGACAAGACATACTGCAAATGATAGTCCCTAAGTTCCTTATTAAAAATATGAAATCAGTTTTTTGTGAATGATATATAATTTTTTTATTAATATTCAAAGTCCAAAAATCGCACTTTTTAGGTGAAGTTTGATATTTTTTATTCGCACTGTATGTGAAGGTAAGAGCTTTTGAGCCCCATTCGAATAAAGAGAGTCACTGCATTTAAGGGATAAAATTATAAAATTACACGAAAGGTCATTCAGAGTATTTTAAAAAATTGTATAAAAACTAAGCTTTTTAATACCAATATTTGGCGCGTTTGGCTATGGTTTTGAAGAATTGGCGATATTGACATGAAGTATAAATGTTTCAAACTTTCTCCGGATAAAATCAAAATTGATGTAACACATCAAAATGAAATTATAAAAATTCATTCTTTGGTACATAACAAATTAAGTTCAGAACAATACCGCCCTGTGTTGTAATATTCTTGGTGTAACTGTAACCACACCCCTAGTGAAACCATTTAATTCAAAAATATTGACGAAATATCTTTTCGCTTAATTGACACGATTTTCAGTGATAATGAATGTAATTTACATCCTTTTTAAAGTGCAGCCATTGTGAAGAACAATTACGTTTTGAACGTTTTTATGAAAAGTATCATCATCACAATTTATAAAAATAGTTCCGGAATCCGATATTTTGAGACATTTTTATAATTTTCTCATATCGAAAGTCTTTGATTTACAACACTCAAATTTTCCGCGTCAAATTTTTACGAGAGCCAGGTCGATTTCGCAAAAAATAGTAAACGTTCAGTGTGACACAATGTTTTTCTACTTTTTAAAACAAATTATTTACGTATACAATTTTTGAAATGCCGACTGTATTAAAACATTTTTCTTTATTAAAAAATTACGTAAAATATTTTGATGTTACGGCCATAAAATTTAGAAGATTTTTTCCTTTTTATTATGGCATTATATTTCCTAAAAATAATGCCAATGACGGTTGCAATATGAGCGTAATTGAATAATAAATGCTTCATACCGATATCGCCAATTCTTCTAAAGCATAGCCAAACGCGCCAAATATTAGTATTAAAAAGCTTAGTTTTATATATAATTTTTTAAAACACTCTGAATGATCTGTCGTGTACTTTTATAATTTTATTCATTAAATGCAATCACTCTCCGTGTTCAAATCGAATTTTAAAGTTATTATCTTCATATACAGTGCGAATAAAAAATATCAAACTTCACTTAAAAAGTGCGATTTTTGGAATTTGAATATTAATGAAAAAAAATTTTATATGCTATTCACAAAAAACTGATTTCATATTCTTAATAAGAAATTTAGGGACTATCATTTGTGATATGTCTTGTCTCAAAGTACGAGCTTCCACAAAAGTGGTTCCCTTTTTAGTGTATTCCTCATATGGTCTCTGTCGTTGAGTGTTTATGACTAAATGTAAAAACTAGTGTTATTTTAAAGTCTCCATTGCTTGCTTAATTTTTAATTTGTTTTTGCACAATTTCGCACGTATTTCTATAGCAACGATTTAGACAACGGTGTTATATGTGTTTCCACAATGACTGTGAAAATAATGATGATAAGCCCATCCGCAATTTAATAGTAGAGGCAGCGATCTTTTCTCATGTTTGGAATGTTGATGTATATCGCTGGGGGGTATTATGGCAAGGCATATGTGTATCTCGAAACAACAAGGGCCAAAGCCCAACTTTCGGACAGTTTAATAGGTTTTATATATTTTAAATCGTGCATATAACATTTAAAAAATATTTTCCAAGATTTAATACTTTCTTTGAAATAATATTTCTTCCAGTGCTATAATTATTAATAATACAATTATTTGAAATAGTATAATTATAGAGCAAATAATATAGGGTAATAAAGTTATAATTCTATAAATCATGATTAAATATGATTAAAAATTTATCGCAACTAAAATGGGCTTTACCGAAAACTTGTAAGTTGGGCATTAAAACTTACAAATTGGGTATTGAAACTTGAAAATTGGGCATCAAAACTCTTTTAAATTTGGCATTAATATTTGCTATTCCAAAATGTAAATACATAGGCTAATTACAAAAATTTCCAGTAATAATGACTATTTTTATCTAATTAGTTTTTAAAAATGATTAAAATGTCTGTATCAGAATACTCAAGAAGTCGAAATATTTTTTCCTTTATTCGTATATATTTTGCTCGATATTTTCTAGCAATGATTCCATATGTATCGATTCAATTCTAGCTGAAGACAAATTTAATTAAATTTAAAAAATAAAAAAACGCAGTTTTTAAATTAGTTAATTAAACTTAAAAAAAACTGATTACAAAAATATATACTAGCAAAAAAAAGGTTCATTCTTACCCAATAAGGTTTTTTTTTACACATTTAATTTTGCGTAAATTTGTGTCAGTCAATTAAATATTTCCAAGACTTAATCTTTACACCTTTATTTTATTTGTAAAATTTATTTTATAAAAATTATTTTACGAACAATAATTATGACAGAAATAAAGATTAGCACAGTAATTATCTCAGCATTATAAAACATTAGAAACAATTTTTATCAACTTTTTTAGGCGTAGTAATAGTAACTCCAATGTTATGCATGGTTAGATGGTGAAACGTTCGTAAAGAAAAGAAATGTTCTCTGAGTCTGGTGAGACCGATTACAATCTGGGTTGCTGCTCTGTAGCTCAGTTGATAAGAGCACCTGCCCGTATTGTAGAAGGTCGTGGAATCGTGCCCCACCAGACGCAAAAAACATTCCTTTCTTTACGAACATTTTTCCATCTAACGATACCATAACATCGGCATTACTAACTATTACTACGCTTTAAAAACATCGATAGAAATTGTTTCTAATCTAATCTGCGTAGTGTTCAATTTGTATAAATAAACTATAAAAAGTAATGAAATGAAAAAATTTTGCATAAGAGAAAGTTGAACTCAAAACTTCGGATCTTAATTCTAAACTGTTAGTTATAAACGGATCTTCATTATCTCTGACCAATATTATGCTATAGGAATGCGAGACCTGCAAATTAGAAAAAGATGCCAAGAATAAAATTGAGGAACTTTAGAAATACCAACGCTTAGGAAAATACCGGAGACACAAAAGATTGAGAAGAGCTTCGACCAAAAAGTCTTGAACAAATCAAATACAAAAAGAGTTATTGTTAATACAATCCTAAGAACAAAATTGCATATTATGCAAAGATACTGAGATGCGAAAAATACAAATTATTGCAATTGGCATCAGAGAGGAAACATTATGAAGAAAAGAAGATGACCGATGGATGACTTAAAGAAAGTTGGACTGGAGTAAGCACGGAAAGAATCATCTATGAGAGTAGAAATAGGAAATTTTGGTTTAGGTTGGCGATAAATCCTAAAGCGGAATAGGCTCTGGTGGTGGAGAAGAAAGATTGTGATAATTTCTATTGGAAAAATCCAAGTACAGTTAAAAAAATACTACAATTTGTATTGCTTTATAAGTTCGGGTTTAAAGAACTTTCGAACAAATAATAATTCAAAACATGTCGCAATGATTTGTTTAAAATAAATGAAGAAAATATAACAACATTTTTTCACGTTTTTAGTGAACAAACAATTAAATCTGTAGCAAAATGATGTAAAACGCTAAACAAGATGGCTATTTCTGTTGACAACACTTCACCTATTTGTCTAATCAACTCTAATTGTGAGCCAATTAAAATTACCATTTTAATTTTGTTCTTCATAAATGATTCAGAATTTATAATAAGCTGAATTAATGAGTTAGTTATGAATAATTATTTATTATTTAAACTATTGCGCTCAAAGCTGATCTATACTATTATTAAAAACGAAGGGGTAATTTGTAATATTGAATATAATTACTATTGTGATTTGATGTTTTGACACCTACACTCTATCGCTCAAGTTAGAGCACATTTGGCTCATCATTACAAATATTAGTGGGTCGTAGAAAGGAGAAATTTTTTTTGCCACTTTAAAAACGTGAATTTTAGACCAAGGTTGTTTTTCTGCCACTTCGGAAACGTGAATTTTAGACCAAGAATATTTTGTTTTTGTCACTTTAGAAACGTAAATTTTAGAACAAGAAAGAAGAGGTCGAAAACACAAATCATCGTATTTCAAACCTATTACAATCGACGCCGTTAGAGAATTTTTTTACGATGATGGAAGGAAGGCATAAGTCATTCTGCGTCAAATAACTTACGATAAAGAAAATATTGCAAGGAAGGAAATATTGCAGTATATTAGTATATTAATTGTACAATGGATTTTACCAATATACATTTTGCCTGAAATAAAATTTATTATATGAATTTTGCAATTTTTCTACTTTTAGATAGTGCTTTAAGATATCTATTATTCTAGTATCATGGTAATGTTTGTGTTATCAAATGCAGCCGTTGTATTACAACTTCTGGATTAAGGCGTTAGAACAGTTTTAAAAGATAAATATTTGCGAAGTAAGTTTTTGTAAAGCTATCTAAAGATGAAAAATGTGAGTAAATAAGCGTAGGTGAATTTTAAAATAAAGGACAACACTCTCTTTATTTTAAAAATATTTTAAAATAAAATATGACACTTTCTTTATTTTAAAAATATTTTAAAATAAAATATGACACTATTATTAAACAACCCCGCTAGCGTTGAAACTAGAGATGTTCAGCAGTTACATTTTGCGATTCCTCTTCTGGTCTCTATAGCTGTTCATTATTCTGTTACTAAAATATTCAAACCTAATTAAGTTAATTGAACTGTTTAACCGCGAATATAAGATTTGCTTTGGAATATGTCTCCAACCCATATTTTCTCCATAAGTCTCGTTGCTTTTAGAGTGAAATCGTGTAATGTCTTCCGGGTAAAATATTTGCAACCCACACTAGAAAACCTCAATCATTTTGCATTCTCAGAATAGGGCTATTGTTCTTGTATTCGTTTATCAGGCTTCTTCCATTGAAACTGTCTACACACCTACGTATTTATTACCATTTCTGTGTCTTTCTTCCCCCGCAGTGGAGTAATTTCCAGCTGAAATTTTCCAATTTTGCCAAAAACCCTTTCCTCGTTATCGTATGAGATTTCAACAGAAGCATGTAGGCGTTAAAAAGTCAATTAGCAGAATTTTGCAAGGTCCTGTGCGGGTTAGGGCTTAGTAATAAAATCGCACAAAACGTGATCGTTTCTCTGAGACATAAAAATATTCCAGGACTTTCAATATTGGCTATGTCGCATACTAAAGCTTGTCTTGTTATGGCTTGATATTCATAATATAACAAAAACCAACATTCAAGATGCTGGGGATTTATGCTTTCGCAATAGGTGGCCAGTACCTGGATGACACGTAGCCCCAGTGAGGCATTGATCACATGATTGCGCAATAACACTCACCGCGAATACTAAGTGGTGCTCAAAATAAAAAATAATCTAACAGAGGCGTCTGTCTATATTAAAAGATATCTCATGATTATGGGCATTAGTGTAGAAATGAAATGGAAAATACAGAGAACACATCAAATTCATAAATGGGGGTTATGGTCTTTAATTTAAATTTATTTATATATATATATATTTATTTTTCAAAATTGCATACAAAGGTGGTCATGGCTAACAACATACCCGAACATAGGCGTAACTAACTGAGTTAAATATAGTTTAAAATTTGGGAGCAAAAACAAAAAAGCCTAAATTGTATATGAAAAGTACGATTTTGCCTCTTTTCTAAAAACTGGGGGCAAGTGCCCCTTGCCCCTGGATTGCTCTTATATTCATGAGTACGGCAATGGAGAACATAGAAGCCGAGAAAATGTAAAAAATTAGCAACACAATTTCAACTATGCCTGACCCTACCTCTCTATTTTTATTTATATATATATATATAGAGAGAGAGAGAGAGACAAACAGACAGACAGACAGACAGACTGACTGACTGACTGAATGAATGAATGAATGAATGCGTTTTGAGGCCCAATAATTGCATGAGCCGATCCGTGACAACGATATTTTCTAAATTTTGACATGGAGTATTGA
>QLNU02014176.1:153760815-153772151 GCA_006491805.2 Dysdera silvatica
AAAATGTATTTCCGATCAAGAACCAAGGGAATAAAAGTATATGCCCGATCGAGAAAATTGAGATAAAAAATTAATTTCCGATCGGGAATATAGGGGAATAAAAGTATGCCCCCGATCGAGAACATTGGGGAAAGAAAATGTATTTCCGATCAAGAACATAGTAGAAAAAGATCATACGGGATTAGGAACATAGGGAAATTAAAGTATGTACACGATCGCGAACGTTAGGAGAGAAAAATGCATTCTTGATGGAAGAGATAGTGGAAAAAGATCATGCCACTGGCGCATCTAATGGTGGGGCGATGAGGTGATCGCCCCTTCCCCTTGAGCTGGGATTATATCATGGAAAATGAAATGAAAAGTTCTAAACATTTAGCTAAAAATAGGAATCGGAAAAAAAATCGCTTCTTCCTTTAAAAAATTTGTAGATCTGCCTTTGGATCATGCTTGATCGGGAATGCAGAAAAAAAAACAATACATACCCGATTAACAACATTGGATGAAAAAAATGTGTTTTCGATCGGAAACACAATGAAAATTGATGTGTAATTGATCAGAGTCATAGTAGAGTAGGATGGCACAAGGGATCTAAAACTCAATAGGAGCAAAATACCGATCGCGAAATAAAATGCATATAACTGTTCGTGAAAACTCACGTCCAAAATGGAATATAGAAAATGTTTATCATAACCAATTAAGAGCTTAAAATATATGCTTGTACAAGAATGTGTTAAAGAACGAATTCGACTGAGCTCGTATTCCAATGAAGGCATTTGGTCTGCAATTTAAGGGTAAAAAACATGCTCTATCGACAACGAAATGCGAGAAATTACGGTCAATGGAGGAATGCAGTGGGAATAAGAACACTTGATCGGTAAAGAAATGGTCGGTTGTTTGAACTGTTACTGTACAAAAACAGCAAAGATCATTGTGCTCCAAACGAGAAGTTGTACATAAAATTGGCAGTAGCGTAGCAATTCAAAACTCAAGGGGGAGGGCTCAAGTGGCTATGGGAGGGGCTCACGTGCCTTTAAAGAATATTTTGTAAGGCGACCTATGTGAAAATAATGTGTTTTGATATCCAATGGGGGGCCTTAAGTCCCATATCCCCATCCTTTTCTTACGCCACTGACGATTTGTGTAAGATACGAGTTGGACTACATACGAAGGTGAAAAATGTATTAAATGCGCTATGTACGAATAATGCAGCAAAGGTACGATCAAGGTGGGACCCATACAAAGAAAAATACAAGAACATAGGTTAAGATGGTTTGGGCATATGGAGCGTAGAAATGAGGAATATGTGGGAAAGGTATTGGATAAGTTGGTGGTAAGGGGAAGACCATGGTTGAGATGGAAGGATAAAGTGACGGAAGATCTGGAAGAGTATGGATGGAGTAGAGAAGAGGCATTGGATAGAAGATTGTGGAAGAGAAGATTAAAAGACCATAACGCCGACCCCATATAACATGGGAAAATGGCAAAGTGAAAGAAGAAGAAGAAGAAACGAATGATGCAGTAAAATTAGGGAATGAAATGGAAAGAAACACTCTCACAAGGAGAATCCACAGTGAGTGCCCCGCCGATATTTATTTATTTTTTTTTGGTGTGGTGTGAGTAGAGCCAAAATAAGGAAATGCGTGTCTCGGCATTCGTGCCAATGCGCATTATTTTCGAAGATATGCATTTTTAAAGATTTTGCATCCGATATATAAGCTTAAAATACGACATCTTCTGCAAGCCAATCGGTAGCCTGATTGGTAAGTTACCGGCATAGCGTTTCGTGTTTTTTGCATTCGATGCCTGCGGAAATCGATTTTTTAATATGTATCTTTTTACACATATTATTTATTTATGTATTTTTCAATTCCTTCTATTAGCTCACACTCTCCCTATATATATATATATATTTATATATCTTGTTCAAATTTTCAATCGTTAATAAAATACTTTCTATCCATCCAATCAAGTTCAAATAAATTTTTTTAAACTTGTAGTGGATGACACTTGATGTTAATACAGTTTTTTCAAATATTAATTCATTAATTAAATTTAAATGAATTTTTTTTGCTTTCCTTTGGTGTATTTGGCGATTAATGCTTGCCGCCAATTACAGCCAAATGTCGCCAAAATTGCTTTTCGCAATTTTTCCCTTTCTTCCCTTTTATTTGAGCAGCGCATTGAAGGAATTGACTTTAAAAAAAAATTTTTTTATTATACTTGTTATTAGTAAAAATACTTCGCTTACAATCGGATTTTGTTCATAAACTTACTTTAATAAAATTCATATTTATGTAATTAAGTTAATTGTATGCTTATTGGCAGTGATAATTTCTACTCGAATTTTAATTGTTGATTATTAAAAAGTTGAAAAGTAGAAAAAGTTTTGGTGTAGCCATCCAGCCTGTTATGTAGTTAAGTAGATCCAGCACACTTTAATAATGTTTTTACAAATGACGACGGCACCTCTTCTTCTACTGTTGAAGTAATTCCACCTCATTGTACCCCATACTGTCAACCTCGTGATGTGTACTTCTTCCGTCAAGTAAAAAATTTCATTAAAAGGTTACAAAATTGTGTTGAAATCTTACAAGAAAATAGTCATTTAAACACGCGAGCAGATAGATGCTTTGAAGATCCATTCACTTATTCACAATCAACTTTCGGCGCCGAATTTTAAGAATACGTTACAGTACTCTTGGTTTGTTGCAAAGTTAACAAACGAAAGAAGCGTTTTTGAAAATGTAGATGGTATTTGTTTTCCAGATGATATTAGACAAAGAAAATCAGTTGTTCGAACAATTCATTTATAAAATGCTCACGTTGTAGAATTTTTTTATGTTTTTATTATTTTTATGATAATTATCATCCAAAACTGTGTACCAGTATACAATTCCGACACCTCCGATAGTGATACACAAAAAATATGTTCACGTCAATCAGTTTTAAAATAAAATTGACGATTCGATTTTATATATATATATATATATTTCATATAATTGATGATAAAATTGATGAATTGAAAATGTTTCTATATAAATGAAATGCATATAAATGAGATGCACATAAATGAGATGCGCGTAAAATGTTTATATGTTATAAAATAAAATGATGTTTATATGTTATAAAATAAAATATTACATACTAAAAATGCGTTTGTCAATAGATAAATATATTTTAAAAAAATATTAGGCATAATAGATGCTAATAGTGGATGACTGCAAAGGCTAATAATGACAAAATAAGACGAATTAACGCAGTTTTCTTTTTTATTTAATGGAATTGTTAAAAGTTTTCAGAAAAAAATCTTTCAATCCTTAAATAAAACAAAACTGCGTTATTGGTGTAATTCTATCCCTTCACAGGTTGACAATGAGTACGCAAATTTTATAAAAGTTATATTCACATAAAAACTTACAGCTAACTCCTAAACTTTTTGTACCTTTACAACTCTTCAATTAAAAATTAAAATTCGTGTAAAAATTATAACTGCGAAAAATAGTATCACAGAATTAAATATGTAAATATGAATTTTATTAAAGTAAGTTTATGAAAAAAATCCGATTGTAAGCAAAGTATTTTTACTAATAAAAATACATAAGCAAACATGTAAAAAGGATATATATTAACAACCGATTTCCACGGGCATCGAACGCAAAAACACGAAGCGCTAGGCCGGTAACTTACCAACTAAGCTACCGATTGGCTTGCAAAGGATGTCGTATTATAAGCTCATATATAGAATGAAAAATCTTTAAATCTTTAAAAATCCATGTCTCTGGAAATTAGCCGCATTGGCACGAATGCCGAGACACGTATTTCCTTATTTCGGCTATACTTTCATCAAAAAAAATTTCATCCAAATCGGTGGGACACTCACTGTGGGTTCCCCTTGTCAGTTGGAAAATGTGTTTTGAGATTTAGTGGGAGTGATACGTCACTGGGACAGATATACCAAATACATTCATTCGAAATTAACATCGCACTGAGGAGTCTGTTTTTTCATAGAAAAAGGCTGAAATGGTAAAACGAAAGAAATGTATATTTTCAATTATCATAGAGTAAGCTGCTCCACAAGATGTAGAAAATCTTACCAAGATTAAATATAACCAGACAGAAATGATGATGATGATGTTCAATTTTAAGCGCAGCATTGATTAATGCTGTAAGGACTTTTTCCAAATTTGAGAGAACTCTTGGTATTTTCGTGTTTTGATTTTTCAATAAAGTCCATTGAAAAAGTTTCATAAAAACTTCTCAACTGAAACACGTGCACAATCTAGCAATTATTTACCGAAAAATATTTCAAAACAGCAGGGCTATGCTAACGTGAGTATAAAAATGTCAAAAACGTGTTCTTATTAGAAATAATTTGCGGTATCCGAAGAAGATGAGGTACCAAATTATTCGTTGTTGACGGGACTTCGGGAAACGGTTCGCGTTAAAAGTGATTCGCATTGACAAGGGGTTCGACTGAAATTTTTATTTCTCAATTCCATCTCAAAACTTAAAGTTAGAATTAAGAAGGAAGTTTTTAATACGACTTGATATTTCATTTAATTTTAAATTAATTTCTCAGACCTATCTCTCTCTAAATGGCTACGTAAAATATATAAAAAAGGGAAGCTTCTATAAACATAAATGGGAGTATTATATATATACCATTAGACTATAATTTTAATTACGTTAATTTTTACAACAAACAAATTCGAATAAAATTGAAACGACGAAAGACACAGGGAAAAATTAATGAACTTGGAAACGTTTCTCTCTAGCTTAACTATTCCACCTCTTTCAGATAGAAAAAATTGCACTAGTTTAATTTCTTCAAGTTAAACATAACAAAAAATCGTATGCTATTTTTAATTTTCGGATGTAATTTACTTTTTCAGTATTTAAAAAATAAAGAGTAATTTTCTATTTAATGTCTTTTCTGATCAGCTTGGATAATATTATATAAAAATCACTCGATGCTTATAAGAATGATAAACGCTTTGAATATGGCAAAACTTCCAAAAATATAAGAAAACAGTGTGAATTCAATAGATGTTAAATTACTCGTAAAGAAAAGAATGATTTTCCGGCGCCTGGTGGGACCCGAACCCACGACCTCCTGATTGCCAGTCAGGTAGTTCTTTACCTTTTAAGTAGTGTGAATTCAAACTTGAACAATTTCTGCTCCTCTGTTGCATGCATGCATCGCCTAATAATGCAGCTGTTTTCTTTCACTTGTGTTTTACCGAACAAGGCAGTTAAGCTCATACTATCACAGAACCTATAGTTTTCCTAGGAACCGGAACCTTTGTTACCTAGGTAACCAAACCCCAGACCACAGTGGAAAAAAATACTCTCATTCTCAGAGGCGTAGCCAGGGGGAGATTATGGGGGTTGTAACCCCCATCGCAATGAAATTTTGTATATTTGGCATACGAATATGCGAGTTACAGATCTGTAACCCCTCCCATTAAGCCTATAACCCTCCCCTTATGAACTTTCTGCCTACGCCACTGCTCATTCTACGATATTATTAAAACCGAATCCAGGTTAAGAATGATATCCGAACCACTAGCCCCCCCTCCACTTCCCTGATGCAATCGTAACTTTATCAGCTATAATAATGATAATAACATGCATTTTTTCGTTGCCGGATTTTATAAGTAATATGTATATGCTTCACAATGTTGAATCCTATTATGCCACTTATTATTTGATTATAATCCGGGATTAATCCCTAAAGGTATGCAGTGTTGCCGGTTTTTTCCCTACCGATTCTCGTTCGCGATTTTAATTTTCTAGGTAAAAGTGGTTTGGATTCTATGGAAAAATATGTCCTTGCACAGCATAATCTTAACTAAAAACACACGCTTATTGCTTGATTGTTATAAAAAAAATAGGACAAAGTTAGCCGAGAACTTTGGTGCTTTATCTCTAATAAAATGGAGGACAAACCCTACAGTTGAATGGGAGATAAGGTAGCTCGTTACATCCTTACAGCCAGATTCTGTCCCCAAAGGGTACGCGCTGTGTGCGCCGCGTATTCTCAAGAAATTTTGAAAAATACCGAGTACGCGCCGCGTACTCTCAAAGTCTCAAGAAAGTTTTTGTATTTGCTGGTTTTGGGGAAACTTCCAAAGTTCGGCCATCCTTTTTTTTTCTTTCTTTCTTTTTAGCCATTTACAAACTTAAATGGTCACAAATCAGGAGATGATGGAAAAACTCCTAAACTTACAAACCTCAAAATAATATCCTGCATACGACCAGGAGAGGAATGAAAAACTGGTGAAAATGGCAACTGCCAACTTGGGCTTGGATAGACGATAGACGACCAGTCAAACATCATGCAGAGCAGCAGAGTGACGTAACTAAATCCAGTAACACCGCAATTTCAATACTCTTTAATTAAGACAGCACTGCACATTCCCAATAATTTTTTTTAGGACAGCCCTGATTACAGTTAAGTGAAAAGTTACGGGAGCGACAGTTAAGTGAAAAATTACTGGAGCGACAGTTAAGTGAAAAGTTACTGGAGCGACAGTTAAGTGAAAAGTTACTGAAGAGACGAGTTAAGTGAAAAGTTACAGGTGCGACAGTGAAGTGAAAAGTTACAGGTGCGACAGTGAAGTGAAAAGTTACTGGAGCGACAGTTAAGTTGAAAATAATCAAATAGCATGAAATCTCAAACGAGGGTGCTGTGGAGATCAACCGAGTCTTTACGCCATTTTTAAGTAAAAAACTAAAAGTAGAAATTATTATCTATTAGCCTCCACGCTAATTAGGGACTACCCGAAGATAAAAAATAGACAGGCAATTTGGGAGAGAGGAAGCCAATTACGGAGAAATAGGAAACACGTGCAAACTAGTAAGGCGATCATCTCCATTTCATTCCACCTCTCTATTTCTTTGCCATGTTAAGGGATATCCCGCCTTTTTATAATTTCAGCACAAAATCCGTTTAAACACAATTATCACAAAGCCTTAAATGTCAACTGTCGTCACAAAGATTACGCGATTCGATGTTAAGAAAAAAATGTGATTTGATATCTAATGGGGGCTTGGGCCCCCTTAACCTCCCCTTCTTACGGCACTTATAGTGCCTTATCTTGAACCAATAGAACAATGCAGAATATTTTCTGAACAAGAAAGTCCAATACGATGTTCCAACAGAAGAGTACAACACGTTGTTTTAATAAAGACAGTGCAGCAGATAATTTCCGACAGGATGGTATGGTATAATGATTCAACAAGATATTGAAACATATAAAAGATAGTGCATAATCTGATAACAACAAACTAGTGCAACATATTGTTACGACAAGAGAGCGCAGAATATTGTTATAACAAGACAATACAACACGTTATTCCAAGAAAGACAGTGCAGCAAATAATTCCCGACAGGATTGTATAGTATGATGATTCAACAAGATATTGAAACATTTTCTATTAAAGATAGTGCATAATCTCTTAACAACAAAATAGTACAGCATATTGTTAAGACAAGAGAGCGCAACATGTTGTTATAACAAGAGGATGTAATACGTTATTCCAAGAAAGACAGTGCAGTAAATAATAATTCTCTACAGGATGGTATAGTATGATGATTCAACAAGATACTGAAACATGTTCAATAAAAGGTAGTACATAATCTCTTAACAACAAAATTTTGCAGTATAGTGTTACGATAAGAGAGAGATAAAAGTGTTGTTATAACAAGACGATGCAACACGTTATTCCAAGAAAGAGAGTGCGGTAGATAATTCCCGACAAGATGGTATAGCCTGACGAGTCAACAAGATAGTGAGACATATTCCATAAAAGATAGCGCATAATCTTGCAACAATAAAATAGTGCAGCGTATTGTTACGGAAATAGAAAGAAACCTGTTGTTCTAACAAGACAATGTAAGATGAACTTCCAACAAGCTCATTCAGATGGACTTAAGATTTTAATTATTTAACTTTTTACCCAACGATTAAAAATACTCATACTGTAATTAGTATCTTCAAAATATTAAAACAAATTGCTCGAGATATTCAGATGAACTTCAACTTTCAAGAAATGTTTGCTTTGGTAAAACTTTATTCTCACTGAAAATTTTGTATAATCCCCTTTTGATATAATTTTATAATGTTTTTCAAAACTATATACTTTGACAAATTTTATAACCATTTGACTTGAAAATAAAAACATTTTGGATGAAAAAATTATTTAAATTAAAGACGAAAGTCGATATTAAAACATCAATGTTGATATCGATGGAATTCACACGAGGTGAAATTATTTTGACGGTAACTTCATTTTACTTTGTTATTTAACATGACGATCAGTTGGTACTTTTAGACTCATTTTCTTGCAAGTTCAAAGCCTGGAAAATTTCAGGTGCAACAGATATTATTATTATTTTTAAGTTCATAACTCCATGAAAAAAATATCGCATAAGCATAAATATTTATTCTTCATTTTATAAATTTTTATTTATTTTATTTACTGTTGTTATTTGCTTATTTTGTCGTAAGTATTTATTTTTGTTTAACTTCTAGTAAATTTAATATTATTTTTATACTTACTTTTAAAATTTATATGAATATTACTAATTAGAGTCGAACCCGGATATAACGACTTGGTTTTAGCGACAGTTCGGTTATTAAGTCCAAGTTATTAAGCCAATTTTTATGTAATAAAACTAAAAATTTTCATGGATAATTTTTATATTAATATACATTTGAATTCGTTTGTAACGGACATATAATTTATTTAATAATAATTTACACAAATAATCGTCAAGCAAGCTTTGCAGCCTTTTGACCGAAAAGCTTTCTTGACGATTATTTGTGTAAATTATTATCAAATAAATTATATGTCCGTTATAAGCGAATTCAAATGTATATTTATATAAAAATTATCTATGAAAATTTTTAGTTTTATTACATAAAAATTATTTCGCGAAAGGTTTATGCTTATTTAAAGCATATTATAACCTTTCTTTTTTTTTTTTTTTGAAGTTATTCAAACACGTTTTTCAAATCAGGGAAAATGATGAAATACAAAGTTTGAACAAAAAGATTAGATAAAACGTAAAATAATTTCAAATTGAAAGGAAAATAATTATGAAATAATTACAAAGCCGTTAATATTAATTAGCGCTGTAACATAATTAAAATATTAATCAGCAACAATCATCATGTTAACTAGCGTCGATCCGTCATGTTTGAACGGCGATATCGTTTGATGAGCGAATAATTTCTGAACTATTATGGCATTTAAAATTGGCAGCGGCTGCGTTTGCAAAACGATGAAATGGAAAAATATTTAAGCGTTAATTCAAAGCCGATAAAATAATCGATTAATTCTGGTAGAGAAGCATTTTAAATGTAATACAGTCAACTCTCCATTATTCGTGGCGATGGGTGGCATTGAAGATATATGTATTGAAGAAATGCAGTAATTCAGTCCAGTTGAAATAATATTTATTGACACTTTAAATATTTTAATTCATTAATACACGCCGAAACATTAATTGATTCAAATACAACGTTAGAGAAAATAAGCACGCCTATTTAGCGGAGCCTCCGTGAATTACGTGTGCAAACTACAGCGTAAACGGGAAACTACTTACTACTTTAGAATTCGAAACGCAGTTACAAATACCGTTGCCAAGTAAAAAAAGTGAAATTATAATTATACAATGTATGTTGCCAGATACGGAAAGTGAAATTATGTATATATAGAAAACATCACATAAAAGGAAACAATTTGGCAAGTTGCCAGTCTTAGAAACTGTGATTATTAAGTTTGCGTTCCTTGCAGTCAAGAAAGTCCTCAAAATGAACAAGTATTTCTTTTGTGGAAGTCCACAAGACCACTAAGTTATTTCCTTATAAAGAGAATTTCGTTATAACGGAATTAATATTTATTAATATCAATCCCGTTATAACGAAATTCATATTAATTTATTAATATTAATTCCATTATAACGGAATTCATATTAAATTATTAATATTGCATAATATATTCATGTAAATATAACACATAAATCATTTCTCACCCTAACCAGATATGATTCTGATGGAGAAGCAATTAAATTAGCCTGGAATATATATATAATTTACGAAATAAGTTCGAAAATTAGCGAAATTTTATTCACACCACTATAGAAAATCTGTGATTTCTATTTGTACAAGTAAATTCATAACTGAATATAATGAAAATGCTTGCAATGAATATTAAAAATGTGGATAAAGTTGAAGGTTATGTACCGAATTGTTTGGCCACATCACCTTTCCGTAATCTTTGATCGAACTCAGAAAATATGGCTTTGCGCTGGCTTTATTAATTAATTGATTAATTAATTAATTAAAGTTTAATTTTTAACTTGTGCTCGCTTTTAAGCACCGACAACATGAACTCGGCTGCATTTGTTTCACAAAATAGGGTGACTGAATTCATTTAATATTGAAAGAAAAATCTCATAGTTCTAGAAAGCCCTAGTTCGTCCATCGCCCCCAGTTTAAATCTACCATCTTTGAGGTTTTGAGGTTTAAAACTTTGTGAGTTTTTCGGTTAAAATCTAAAATAAGACAATAGAGCGGAGTCTCAGTTTTACGAACTTAGATGGACATAAAAAATGAGCTGCTCGTAAATGAGGAATATCACTAGTTCTATGAAATACTTTTCGGCACAAACGCAATAGTTCGTGAACTGGAAGTTCATAAAAGCGCGAATCTACTGTACAACTGAAAAGGCATTTTACTGATAAACATAATCGTACATCCAATTCAGTTAATAAACTTAGATTGAAATTGTTCAGTTATTATTGCTGACATTTTAAAATTGCATGGATTGTTTTTAAATCATATCAAATTTCTAAAAATATATCGATTTTCTAAAAATATATCGATTTTCTAAAAATGTATCGAGTTTTTTAAAAACAACTCGATTTTCTGAAAATATACCTTTTTTTCGGAAAATAAATCGGATTGTCGTAAGTCAATGGATTTGATAAAAAATAGAGTAACTTGCAGAAAAGTAATCGATTCATTGTAAATATAAAGCGATGGAAAACGTACTGATGTGACATATAACACATGATATTATAATATTATATGTATTTATTGTTATATAATTATATGTATATTATAACATATGATTACGCAGATAAGAAGTCAGTCTTTAGAGTACAATGGAGTAAAATCTTAGAACTACTTCAACTCAACTACTATTCTATAGTTTGACCAGAAACATTAATAGTTATCCAAGGTTCTCAGGCCATAACGAATTCAGCGAGCAGCCGTTCACATATTAATATTCCTCTATTAATAATAATGTCTTAATACATATCT
>QLNU02014176.1:153772251-153816723 GCA_006491805.2 Dysdera silvatica
GATCTATCCCCCCCCCTTGAGCCGGTATTAGAGCAGAGGATATAAAATGAAAAGTACCGGACACTTGGCTAAAAGTAGAAATGGGAAACAAATCATCCCCACTGAAAGATTTCTTGTTCCACATGCACTAAAGGACTTCTAGATAAATATTTTTTAATTAAATGTACAAGTAAATTATCTGTAGGGATTTATAATCTTCTAAATTTATCTAATTCAAAAATTAATTAATTTAAATAAATCAATTCTTGCAAATACATTAGGTTATCTTGTAACGGAAGATATGTGTGGTCATGTAATTCAGTAAGTACACACGTATGGCGTGCAAACTTCCGAATTTAATTTTTATTCGCTAAAATTGATTCCACATACCGAGCTATTAATAAAATTCGCTAAAATTTTTAGCATCATTTAAATTAATCTTGTATAAGACTGGAGTATTTTATTGGGACACAAAAATTTGAAATACTGCACATTAATTTTTTTAAAGAACAATTTTTCCATGTTAAATTTCATTAACCTATTAGCAATGGAATAGTAAAATGTAGTAAAATTTAAAAAATGTGATAAAATTTAAAATGTAATAAAATTTAGGAAGTGTGTTGAAGTTTAAAACATGTGCCAAAATCTAAAAATGTAAAAAAATTAAAAAATGTAATAAAATTTAAGAAATATAGAAAAAATTAAAAATGTGAAATTATATAAATGTAGCAAAATTTAAAAATGTTGTAAAATTTAAAAATATAGTAAGATATTTTTAAAATTGTTCGAAATGATTTCACAAAACAAAATGCAATTTAACACTATAATCAGCTGAGAAACAAATTCAAGCTTAATATATATTTCTCTAGAACAGTGACATGGCTCAGTTTTTGCCCCCTTAAGCGAGAAATAATTTTGAGCCCTAATTTTTAATAAAATATGGGGCCCAAAAACTAATCGGCAACCTTCAGCTTTTGGTGATCATTGGCGTCGCATTCTATATCATGGGTTCACGATGATAACAAAGCCAGACATACTTTTCTTTGAACAATTTTCTAATACTTTTGGTCAAGATTTAGAAGATGGTGCCCGGTCAGTACATTTATATTAGGCAGAAATTTGCATTTTCCTTTTGACACCCTCCACAGGCGTACGCAAGCTCGAAAGAACGATTATAAGCTCAATGGGGAGGGTGCGACAGAGCTACACAGCTCATTCTATCTCCCAGTGTTGAAATTCCTTAGCTGGAGGTTAACCCCATCGCACCACTAATTCTGGATAAAAATGCTTGCCAATTCCATTATTTTCCTTTTGTTGTATGGTGCGAAGAAGTTTAAGGTCTGTCTGCATCAGAGTTTTATCAATTCATAGGCAATATTGGGCAATATTCATCTCTAGGTGATATTGCATTATCAAAATTCGGAGAGTCTCTGCATTTTGTGTTTTTTCGGTAATAGCAGTGCAATGATAAACTACAAAACAGGCAACCTAGGAGAGTCACTAGACTGTTTAGTCACATCTATTGGCCAAAACATTATGGAATTTTAAGGCCATACTTAAGTCACTTCTAGGTTCTGGCAGGCGAGCGAGAAATGAAGAGGGAACAGATCCATATTAAACGTAATAGCACCTGTAGAAGGATCAATATTTTTAGCAAGGAATATACCCGCTCTGCACTGCGATAACTCAGTAGTTAACCTTGACGTCTAAAGACTGCTTTAGCCATTTTTCCAAAACAGGATAAACCACTCGAAGTGACCTCTGAGCTATGTCTAGTCTTTCTGCTTGGACAATCAAACGTATGGCTACAGCACATGAACAATACGCTATAACGCCACAAGCTGACAAGCCAGTTGCCCGGGGTGTTAGAAGTAGGCCTGCAGCTAAACGTTTATTATAGGGGCACAGAAGCTAAAGGGGTTCTTAAATTGTAATGTTTTGATGGGTATTAATATATTTAATAATACTAAATATCTAAGTAGACTAATATATTTAACATCAATGAATAAATTTCTTAACTTATTCTTTACACTATTATAACATTATTATAACATTCTTATAATATTTATTAATATAATATTCATTATTATAATATTCTTTATATTATTATTATATTATTTACATTTCTTAACGTATTCTTTACACACAAAGGGCATGTAGATGAATTAGTCAGGTTAATTCAATGGAGATGCTATTGTAGATAGTCATGTCTAGTCGTAAATCTAAAACAAGCTACCCCGACTTTCCTTGGGAGCTCTTTTATTATTGTGTATTTCAGGAGATAGTCCCAACTTTTCCCAGTAATTTTATCAGAATAATGTAACGTTTTAAATTATATTTAATAATTTTTTTAACGGATTGTATTTCAACTGGAGGGTTAGGTTGTTGCAGAGATGATCCCAGCTTAGCAAGTTGGTCTGCCTTCTCATTACCAAACACACTGCAATGGCTCGGGATTCATTGGAGTGTAATTGATTTGCCGCTGTCAATTGCCAAGCTTATGGACTCTCGGCAGCCCTGTACTCTTGGAGAGTCATTGCAACGTTGAGATGTAAGTGCAGTGATAGCTGCTTACGAGTTACTTAAGATGGCTACCTTATTTTCAGAACAAGAGCCAATAGCATCAATAGCCAAAGCTACCGCAGCCACTACTCCATCAAAGTTTTCACAGTAGATTCCCATTGCACAATGTAGTGAAAAGAGTTTGGAATGAATTCCAGATCCAGAATTTCTGGTAGTGTCTTCGGCAGAACCGTCAATGTAGACATGCGACCAAGAATCGGTTGGATATCTATAAATTAATGTATTTTCGACTATCCGGAATTTCGATTATCCGATGTAGGATTCGATTAACCGACGCAGTTGGTTGATGTTACAGAAGCTTTTCAGCGTTCGTAACTAAGAAAGCGAATATTCTGATTCCACTAAAAAGGTCGAAGAGAATTTGTATTTAATATTCTGAGAAGAAATATATTTTCTACGCACCCAAGCATTTAACAACGCTTCACCTTGCCCGTTTTTGCCCGTTTTGTAACGTATATCTGTAACGTATCTGTTGTAACGTATATCTGTAACGTATCTGTTGTAACGTATATCTGTAAATTATTATTTTCAAATATTACTCCCAAGTTTAACCGCATTATAAAATAACGACATAAAGACAAAAACGCAACATGCTCTAAACAAGGGTTGTCCAAACTTTTTGCAGTGGCAGTTGGACACTTACAAATTTTTCACGGATCTCTCTGGCCAGCAGTTTCAGCAGGATTCTTAAAAAAAATTAAAAAAAAATAAAATAAATCCTCTCTTTAGAATTTCTTCCGATTATTTATTTGCTCACTTGAAATATGGAAAGGGTCACCCATGCGGTTTTTATCAATTCCTGGGAAAAAAAATCCTTTTTTTTTCTTTTTTTCTTTTTTTTTGATTTTTTTCATTCTAAACAGTTGTTGGCGTGTTGGATTAACACTTTTCTCGAGCCGGATTGTAGCTCGCGGGCCATATGTTGGACAATCCTGCTCCAAATGATCATAAAGTGGTATAACGTGCGAACAAATTATTTATAGACTTGTAATATCCATTGAACCGACACTGACATGTTGGAATAAATGGATTCACTGAAAGATGTTCTTACCTTAAAGTTGGCATTAACAAAACTTTTAATTTGCTATTTAATAATTCGCTTTAATTATTCATAATAAACCAATTAATTATTAATTCGTATCATTTATTGCAATTGCGTTTATCGAAAAACGTTGTATATAAAGAGAGTTATTTTAAAAAATTCGAGTTGTAGGACACCAACTTTGCTTCGATTAATTTATAAATACGATTTAATCGATAAAGGTTATCGATATCAAACTGATAAAGATTATCGATGTTAAAATCGATAATCTGAAATCGTCCCTGTTTCGTGTACTTAACTGGTTCGGCGGGTATGCCAGGCCTGTAATTGAATGAGTAGTACGGAGCACATGGCGCAATATTTGAACACATCTCATCGCCAATGGCGACAAAATCTACAAACTTGGCATGCTCTTGGAATAGTGTTTTCGGTCAATAATTATATTTTCCTTTTTAAAGATTTTCAAAAGTCAATGTAGCCTGAAGGTTAATCAGTTACGAACTTACAAAGGTAGAAAAAAAATTAAAATTTTTAGATGGAGCAAGAAGACGCTCCAAGATGTGCTTTGATTATATTAATTTTAATTTGGTAATTATGGCAGTCCCGCGGAAGCTTCAGGTTATAAAAATGCAATTTTGGCGACGCATTGCCGTATCGTAGTAGATGAAATTGTCTCTTGGCGAGAAATGCCAATTTTGGAAGCATGCTCCCTGGAAACAAAATTCAATATATCACCAAGAAGACGCAGATATTGACAAGAAAAAGATTGTGAGTTTTACGGTATAAGGACAGAAAGGGTCATGCTGGGTCAGGGCTTTCCGAGGAAAGACAGTTTTCCAAGGAAAGCCATTTTCCGAGGAAAGAGGAAACCGAACATCTTAAGACCAAACGAACCAATCCGTGGACTAAAGTGAGCAATTACTTCGTAATTATTATTATTATTTTTTTTTTTTTTGCCTCACCATTGGAAGTCGAACCCATGACAAAAATACAATAGACGAATGCGTTATTATTGACATCATAGGACCTTATTGCAAAGACTGTTTAGAATAGTCTACTTTTTGGGGGGGGGGGAGAATTTTTTTATTCCTTCGGGCCCTTGGTTGATGCTGCTGTGCGCAATAAGCAGATCCTTCTGAATTCTATCTCCGGAACATCAGGTATCCCGCAATTTCTTGGCCAATAGATGCGACTAAATTTTCTTGGAATTTTATGGGTAACTCCTGTGTCGTTAGTGATTACACTGCTATTACTGAAAAAAATAAGCACAGAGGAGTGAACAGATCAGAGCTGTGATAGTACAGTATTCTTGGTACCTAGAGATGAAAAAATACCTTGCTTAGTACAATGTC
Organism: Dysdera silvatica; assembly: GCA_006491805.2. Lineage (NCBI taxonomy): Eukaryota > Metazoa > Arthropoda > Arachnida > Araneae > Dysderidae > Dysdera > Dysdera silvatica. The sequence goes on from QLNU02014176.1 coordinate 153,777,208, forward strand.
ACCAACGTTGCCAAACCACATAAACAAAATGTTTCTTAAACAGCAAATCAAAAATTTGTTTGTTTATGGTTCTTGGCGCAGAGAATGTAACTAAATTAGAAAGTGCTAAAACGACAGCTTCAGTTTTTCGTAATACAATATATCTATTAAACATTACTAACGAAATATACGTATTAAATTTGAAGATAAAAGTATTGAAGAAATGCGGTAATTCCATCCAGTTTAAAATGGTATTTGTTGATACTTTAAATGCTTAACTTAATTCATGAATACACGCCAAAAAATACATAATTAAAGAAATTTAATGTGCCTTTCTGGCGGAGCCTCCGAGATTTACGTGTGTACACTACTATAGAAGACTGATTTGGTTTTAGAATTTAGAAAACAGTTACACATATTGTTGCCAAATACAAAAAGTGAAATTATAATTATACAATAAAATATATATATGCTGCCAGATACGGAAAAATAAATTATGTATATTTGGAGAATATCACATAAAAGGAAACAATATGGCACGTTGCCAATTTTAGAAACCCAAATTATTAAGTTTGCGTTTCTTGGTAGTTTAAGTAGCGACAACAACGGAAGCCGGCAAAATGAATAAGCAGGATTTTTATTGTGGGAGCCCACACATTTCCAAATACATTTGCTGGCCACAAGAAAAGTGGCTGCTACGAATGTTTAGAAACGGTGGGCGTACATTTAGTATGCTGCTAAATGCATCTTCATTCACCCTTTTATGCCCATATTAAACCAAAATGGAAAAGGGAAAAAATCAGCTTTCCACCACCCTTAAAAATGATAAAAGACGAGAAGTAGGGATTTCCCACTCACCTTGGGGAAAAAATTTATTTTTCCGTGTTTTCTCCTGATTTTTTGCAACGAAATTCCCAGACTAATTGTTAGCAAGACTTTGAACTTCGATTCCGGGCTTCGCATTCGCATGAAATTTAACTATAATATAACTTCGATTTAACGATACTCGATTTAGCCGTTTCCCCGATTTAACGATTTCTCCGATTTAACGATTTCCTCGTTTTAACGATACCCGGTTTAACGATTTTCTCGACTTAACGAATGTTTTTCATTGGTTCGGAGTGAGTAATGTCGAGTCTAGTGTTATACTTTCTTCGATTTAACGTTCGCTTTCCTCAATTTAACGATCGACCTTGGCCTGTAGCTACATGTAGAATTTCAGTTAGAAAATTTGCTGTTGTCAGAAAATCAACTTCAATTGAGTGAACTCTATTGAAGTCAATGCTGGTTTACGGTGTATGAAAAAGTATTTACTGCGTTTTGACGTCAACAATGATCTTGTCGATGCATTTGAAAAAATCGAAAAGGCAATGTTAAATGCTAACTCCCAAGAAAATTTAAAACAAACGTCAATAAAGACCTCCTTTCGAAGCTTAAATCACATACGCACTTGTATTTTATTTTATTAAAATTAACACGTATTCTTCAGAATACTGGTAAGCATTTTTATGATTTTCGATTTCGATAATTTTTTTATTTCAGTTCCGTTCAATAGCGTACACAGGATTTTTGCTCGCGTTTGGCTGAAAATGTAAAAAAAAAATAGTTATTTTTTTAATGTCATGTAGTTGCTGCTTTTAATGTATTTTACATGTAAATTTTCAACCCAAGGAAGGGTCCGGGGCTCATAGCCCCCTCCGTGAGTCAGTCATTGGTTCCGATAAATGTGTTCCCCGATTTGACAAATTCCTCGAAATTCTTTTGAAAGGCGTTAAATCAAAGATGGAATGCATTCGAAACAGAAGTTAGAAAGATTTCCCCTAAATTTTCCAAGTTTTACCAAAAAATCTTGTTTTCTCCTGACTGCTAGAGGCGATTTCAAATTCTCTGACAATTTTAAGTTCTCCAGGTGCGTGGGAATTTTGAGAAAGATGATAAGAGTGTAGGAAACTCGTTAAATCGAGGGTAGACTGTATTCGGAACAGAAGTAAGGAAGATTTCCCCTAATTTTCCCCAAATTTGACCAAAAAATCTTATTTTCTCCTAACTTTTAGGGAAGATTTCAAATTCCCTGACAATTCCAAATTCTCCAGGTACGTGTGAACATTGAGAAAAATAATAAAAGATTGTAGAAATTCGTTAAATCGAAGATAAACTGTATACAGAACAGAAGTTAGGAAGATTTTCCCTGGATTTTCCAAGTTTTATCAAAAAATCTTGTTTTTTCCTGACCTTTGGAGACGATTTCAAATTCCCTGACAAATACAAGTTCTCCATGTGCGGGGGAACATTGAAAAAGATAATAAAAGAGTATTGGCTGTATCATATCCAAACTGGACATAGTTTCTACTTTCCAGGGTGAGGCTAGGGATTAGAGTAGCCCAGGGACGAACTGGGCTGGTGAGCTTTCACGAGCTATAGGACTTGCGCCCTCATGGGCTATAGGACTCGCGCCCTCCGATAATCCAAGGTATGCGCCCTTTGAGAGGACCCAGTCCGCCCCTGAAATAGCTTTCCTCTGAAGGAAGGGATCTGTAATAATTTATAAATCGACTAAATACTGGTTCTCTGTGGGCAGAAATGCGTTAGGAATGGGGGTTGCTATCTGATCTTACGGAGGCTTTGAGTCAAGTAAATATTAAATATGTTATTGCGTACTCATACACCTTTCATTACATTAATTTTTTGTATGAGAAGACGGAAGTCGCTCGTTTCCATATAACTTCACGTATTCTGGCGTAGCCCCATAAGATGCGTTAGCAGAGTGAGGATTGTTAGTGTCCATATCATCGTCCAAGCTGGTAAAATATAGCAGTCAAGTGGAATTAAAAGCGGTACAATCATCTGTGATTAAAGAGCTGATTTATGCATTTCAGAAACGAACACTTTAATGAACTTTTCATAATTCATTGTGAGAAAGTTGCAAAATGTGAGAAACAAAAAGTGAGAACGATATATGGTAGAAAATCTCTTGTTGGTGACCATGGAGATCGGCGAAGATCGTTATCGCACAAAAATCGTCAGTAACCACAATACGTGGAAACTGTCGTATCCGATTCCAATAATCAGCCTTCCAGCATCTTACAAGAAGACTATTTGCCCTGTTACAAGACACGGATTGTTACCTTATAACTGTCCAGCCATGCTCATATCTATATCGTCAGTGCTGGATTTGGTATAGACCAAGTGGACTGGGTCTAGAGCCTCGAAATTATGGGGGTCTTCCTCAGAAACCTCGATAGGACTTGATATTTTTCAAATTTAAAAGTTACTTCAATCTTGTTTATTTACGAATGTTTTAGTTTCGTTGTTGATAAACCAGAATATTACAGAAAATGAAGTTCATGATTTATTGATTGAATATTGCAGAGGCTATATTTTTAGGGGCCCATTCTCTCTTTTAAGCCTAGGGTCCATAAGATTCTTAATCCATCACTACATATCGTGCAGCAATGGTCAGAACCATAAGCCTAATCTGGCGGGGACAAGGGGGCACTTGCCCCAATTTTTTTAGAAAAGAGACAAAATCATGCTTTTCCCCCATACAATTTTGGGTTTTTTGCCCCCACTCAGTTAACGCTGTATTTAACACACATTATGTCTATGACCAGAACAGTTTTCAGATCTCAATCCAATTGAACATCTGTTAGAAGAAGGTGATCGCGGACTATGCTGAAGATGAACTGGAATTAAGAAAATCCTTTGTGTTGTTATACTTGTCTGCTTGGAATGATGTGATAAAGTTTGCGCTTTTACCTCGATGGAACACCAACGGCCAAGGTGTGGTCATAAATTGATCCAGAAGGTTACTGTGTAAGTCTGCTTAAATTGTATATTTTACGTCTCTAAGGATTGCCTCAAGGGTCATCTGGAACACTGGTGGCTTACCTTGGCTAATGAAATCAAATAAGTCAGTAGCTGGGCTATCCTGAAGGCAAAGAGACCCCAACAAATATGAACTATGCATTTCTAATAAAATAAGATACATATAATTCCAAAATTCGTGCATTTTGCATTTGTGTTTATTCATAATAAACTTTGTAAATATTACCAAGAGCAGATGCAGACCGGAATCCAAAAGAAAACAAATTGATGGATCAACTAAACCATTCATCGGTATATTTAACATTTTCATCATATTAAGCATAATGCCATATAAGGTAGAATCTCAGTAGGTCGACAAGTTGCTGGATGAGCGACCTATGTTGAGTTCACGCACCTGCATACGACGCTCAGTTATCAAGATAGAGGGAATTAAAAAAAACTAATAATTTAACTTCAATTTTTGAAGGATAAAAATATAATTTGCTAATTAATTCTTACTTCAATACAAACATTTTCTATATTTTTGTTTACCTTACCTCACATAGTGAATCAACATTTACAACGATGCGTAATTGTAGTTAATTTGGTTTTTATTGAGTATGAACTATCTCCAACACTGCTCGAGTGTTTCATCTCAGCTACTCCTGTGCGATCTTGAATTCGGAGCAATCGATGGATTGTATCCATGGCTTAAAACGCTTCGTGGATTGAAATGCTGAATTCGTCTTCTGAACTTCCTTCTTCATCAAGAGCGTTTGAAGATTCGGGAGGCTTTACTTCACTTAAAATTACTTCTTCACTTATTGCATCTGCGGTAGCAACATCATTATAAATTATCAAATATTTTTTTTAAATTCTGTATCTCCATTTTCTGAATTAATGCCATCTACCTCCAGTATCTCGATGTGGAAGGACTCTCATTTCATATGACCAGATCCGCCACCCACTCCCTGCCACCGTTTCAGCGAAAGCCATTTTGTTTTAATATTGCGTCAAGATCTTATAAAATGTAAGATTAAAATTTTTGTTGGAAAATAAATGAATTTGTTGACTTACGCGAGTATCTATCTTACGATGCTACGTTAGTGAGGTCTTTCCCCGTAGAACAGTACGTTGGACCAAACGAAATCTTCAGAAACGTCCAGAATCGACTTAGTCAAAGATTGAGGTGGCGAAACCCTACTGCAGATACGTTTTTATTATCCAAGATGAAGCGAATGCCTCCTCTGTTTTACTCCTTTTATGTGCCTTCCTCCTCTTCCTCATCCTCCTTTCTCTCCTCCTTTACGAGCACTTGCAAACATTATTGCAACTTTAATGAGATGGTGTTCAAATGTTTACACTAAAACTCAAAGGTAAAGAAACAAACGGAAATTTAGGTAACGGGCAAAGAAATGAAAGTAGTGAAATGAATTTTACGTATGTTATGTCGTACAGGATGTCACATGTGTAAACATGAAAGAATAATATGTGTGTTGTAAAATAGATACGTGGGTGCAGAAATGTGCCTAAATTATCGGTTTTTGCCCAAAACCAATTAAATATAATATGGAACTCTGTTGCTTTATATATATATATACCAGTGCATATATGTGATTGCACAAAGCTCATTTACTTGAAGGAAGAGGATTGAGGGGGATGCAAGAATCCTTTTACGAACTAGTTGTAAAGTGGTATAAGCTTCGAAAGCAAGGAAATTTGTATCAATAAGATTCCGAGATGAAAAATTATCATTACAAATATGAGGATATAATAAAATCTGAGATTATGATCACCATGAAGTGTTGAGGAAAGGGAGTATACAGATGGGTCACATTTCTTTAATTTTCCTCGTACTATACCTTATGGTAAGGTTTCTTAATCGGGGCTCCGTGAACGGATTCTTCTATGAAGTAATTATTTGGGGGGTTCCGCAGGAAGAGTCCGAGGTTCTGTGAGGTGATTATTAATAGGGTTTCGTGTGAGTCTGTGGACTCCGAGAGAAGATACTAAAGGTGTCTGTAAGATATAGTGGTTTGAAAAAAAGAGAAACCTCATCGTATATGTGATCACTCTAATATATCGTGAACTATAGATCCATGAACTATACATCCATGAACTATATATCCATGAACTATACATCCATGGGTAAGGGCGCACCAGGGGAATTTGAAAACCATTCTAAAGGACCCACACAGTGGAACAATTGAGAAGGAATATCCCATGCTATGTATATTCCGGAAGACCTAGACGCTATGAAAAGGTAACAAAATTATATGATATGGAAAAAAAATACCAATTTCGGCAATGAGTGGGCTAGATTTCTCTCTTTTTGGGAGTTTTAAAGCACCATTAATCGATCTTCGGTCCATCGATTTTTCGCCGTCAAGTCAAACGATTGAAAAGCTTCGGAGTTTACATCTAAATGACTCAAAGCACTTCCGCGATTGCGACCGATGTCTAAGTTGATTTTAGTCCCCTCCAAATTCGCCAAACCTTACGCTTTTATTCGAAGTCGTATCGCAAATCCATCACCCCATTCGTCGCTCGTATCGCCAGGATATTAGAATCTAAAATCTTCGAAATGGCCAATTCAGAATGGAGACAGCCTCTAACCGTAGCTGCAGCAAGGTAACAGCGAAGTTCGTGGATGGCAAAAGTAAAGGCAGATCGACCGCGGCCGCTAGAAAATCGATCACCGATTGAAAGTAAAACAATCTAATACTTTTCTGGGCTTACTCTGGTGGGCCTTGGCCCTTTTAGATAGCCTCGTTCTCTCGCCTTACAAAGCCTTTTGGAGGCTAATAGATTTTTTTCTAATGCCGGTTTTCTTTTTTTCCTGTTTCTATTACCCAAGCTTCGCGTTTGCCAAAATTTATGTATTTCTAAGAACAGATCCAAAGGAACGCGTGCGAATAAGGCTATTAGAGAACTCGAACGTTAACTGATGTTATTCATTTATTTGTTTCTATAAACAAATAAACAACACGTACGAGTTGTTTATATCACAATAATGAGCATAGTGTTTGTTGCACATTAAAACTGAATCACATATAATTAAGGTTTTAATTAGATTTCTGTGTACTATAAATGCACAGGTATCGGGAAATCATCTTGCAAAGGAGAAATAATTCCAAAAATCCTCTGCAAAAATGCGCAAAGTAATGCACTTTGTAAATCGGAGTCTATCATGGTGACAGAAGTGGACTGAAATCACATAGTCAAGTTCCTTTAAATTTTGGTATAAAAAATATTAAATTAGAATAACTGTTTTATTTAAAATACCCAACTTTTGTATTGCGACTTGTAGCACAAAAATTGAGTATTTTATAAAACTCTTTATTTCACAAATAAAATACTGTAAGTGATTTAATTAAAAAGAATCTTAATAACAGCAGTAGGATAAGTACATCTTTTGATCTGTGTTCACTGCGTAATTCAGTTATATTTGTCATAAAACGCAAGGAATGAAGGCTTGAAAAAAAATAGATTACGATAATGAAACGAAATAAGACAAAATTATTCAGAATATTTTAAAAATGGGAGAGAAATCTGCGACATAACGCACTATAATATTTTGAAATACTATACTATTTTCATGAATGCTAAATTTGATATTCGAAGTAAGAACAAATGTTTGAGCAGAATAAAAGAATTGAAGGTAATTTTATATTTAAAAAGTTTAACTGATAAGTTTTTAATCTCTTGTAATCTATGAAAAATAAGTAATAGAAAAGTAGAAAAGTAATCGAAAGATGGGATAAGAGTAATAGAAATAAGTAATATAGTAAAATATACTTAATAAAGATTTGCAAAGGGAAGAAACAAACCAAATAACAAGTAATAGAAAGATGACTAAGCCGAGAGACAGGTAATAGAACCATGAGTAATGGAAAAATAAGTACTACAGCGAAAGTGATAAAGATGATATATGTCGATAAAAATCGGCCTTAAATCAAAGGCAATCCACTCATAATGTTGGAAAATTTGTAATGCAGCCCTTACTCGATGTGTAGGGCCACAGCTAAAAGCATTTTTTACAGAATTTTGGAAGTCACAGGGAAGGTTTTGAAATTGATCGTTTGAAAAATTTTACTCGTGTTTTATTACACGCAAGATTTGAAATAGAGATATAATATGTTTAGATAAAATTAATTCTAAACCCTATACACCACATACAGAAGACAGGAAACAATACATATGAAATATATAATTAATAGTTTGTTTGAACAAGTAATTTTAACTGTTTTTGTACAAGTCATGGCAGATGGGATTGGTTTGTTTAACATTGGTCAATAAATTTCTTAACTTAAATTTGCATTAAAAAAATGGAGAAAAATACTAAAATTTATAACTTCAATAATGGATTGATTTCACCGTTATTGGGACACATCAGAATCACATTTTGTCTCTTTTATTCATAATTAATAAAATGTTTTTTTATGCCCAATAAAACATGTACATAAGGTCTTCCACGAAAATATATTTTGAATATATTTTAAACGTCAAAGAATAATTTCCAATGCGACAGTTGATTTTGTTGATTTGAAAATTCGAATTAAGTTTATAATCTTGTACGAACTCCCCTCAATAAACAGAAAATGCACAAGAATTTATTTTGGAAAAACATACAATCAAAAATATTTCCACGGGGGAATTTGAGCAACCCAGTCTAACTACGGCCCTGTCGACGTGGTGAATGATCTTTCACTTCCTGAAGTAGGGTTAACAAACATCTCTCGCCCAATATATAATTTCTGGAGGTGTGTCGTTCACCAGTAGAAGCAGGGAGGGATTTTGCACACATTATACAGATGGGCATACCCATTCATTGGCTTAAATAATTTCGTTTACCCCTCGACACTAAGTACTGACATCTATTTACTCACATGCACACCATAGCTCTAAATTAAAAAATTCTTAGCTAATACTTTACATCTTACAAAAAAATTGAATTCATATATATTCAAACCTTTACACATGATCTGAATCTTTACCAATCTAATCCATCTACAGTGTTATTTCCAGTAAGGGATACCTCCGAATGAGGGACACCTCTATTTAAAAGACAAAATGATCAGTCCCCTGAGTGTCGTCATTGGGAATAATACTGTTGTCATTTCCCTAAACTTTGGTTGCTCCAATAACATCCTTTTCTATCTCATCTAGATATGGAAATATCTAGTATATTCTAAATAAAACAAAATGTAAAGACACTACATAGGTGAAATGACTTTCATCAAATGCAATGCAATCTTCGTAAAATCAAATTAAGGATTGGTATTGGATTTCTAGATCGCAGTTCAACAAAAAAAAATCATATCAGGTATGTAAATTAACAAAATTATGCAACACTGTTTTCTATTCGTTGTGGTCGATTGCATGGTGCGAAGTCGGAAGAGGTGACCATAATAGTTGCTCTGAATTCCCGGAAAAGGTTTGGAATGAGTCCAAAGTGGATTAGGGAGTGAATGGAGGCTACTTTGATGGGGAAAAGAAAGAACAGAATTTGTAGTAACAGCACGAGATCCCTAGAAATGAAGGAACCCAAAGTGGAGTCCATGTTAGAGGTGAGATTGCAGTAAAGTTAGTTTTGGGTTATGACACTGCACGACGTTAGTGAACGTGCACGGATGACAAAAAAGACCAGCGGATGCCGGGAAGGATATCACTTCAGATGCTGCGCCTTTCACAAGCGACAAAGTAAAATATTCCTGTGCGTTTATTCTATTCTGTTATTCCTATGGTTTATTATATCATATTACGTCAAATTTCTCTTCATATTTGCTTACCAATAGCCGTCTCAATTATATAATCATCATGATCATCAAGACGAATGGGAAAACGAGAATTACGATGTTGAAATACAGAAAATATATTCTCCGTTTATCATCGTTCTTAAAGAGAAACATAAGCAAAAACAAAATCTCATCAAAAAATGGCTTTCGTTTTCATGTTTAAGCAAGTGCAGTATTTTCAAAAACTCTGTTAGGTATTTTATTCAGGAAATATACATTTAAAAAACATATTTTATGAGCGCTCCAATTACCATAAAAGAAAAAAATTGGAAACAAAAAAAGAGTAATACATAGATAAGTAATATGGATACGTGCAAAAAAATAGAAAAAAAAGAAGAAATATGAAAACGAGCAATGCAGAAATATATAATAGGCTGATTAGATATAAGAAGATCCGCAATAGGAAGAAGGTAGACATTGGGAGCAATATAAAGATAAAAAATAAGAGAGTTAGCAACAGGAAGATGAGAAATGGAGGACTAATAAATGAGCAATGAAGAAGATGGCAATGGGAAGATGAGCAATAGAAAGATAAGCAATAAGAAGATTGGCAACAGGAAGATAAGAAATGGTGGATGAAGAAATAAGTGATGGAGAGATGAACAAAGGAAGAAGATAGTAATGGAAAGAGAGAGAAAGAATAGAAAGGTAAACAATAGAAATATTAGCATCAGGAAGATGAGGAATGTGGGATGAAGAAATGAGCAATGGAGAGATGAACAAAAGGAAGAAGATGGCAATAAGAAGAAGAACAATAGAGAGATATAAAAAATAGGAAAATTGGCAGCAGAAAGATGGAAAATGAGCAATGGAGAGATAAGCAATAGGAGGAAGTTGGGCAATGAGGAGAGCAATAGAACAATAAAGAATAGGAATATTATCAATAGGAAGATGAGAAATGGAAATGAAGAAATGAACAACAGAGAGATGGACAATGGGAAAAAAGTAATAACAGGGAGATGGTCAATTGGGGACTACCAATAGCAAAAAAGTCAATAAGGAAGTCGGCAACAGAGGGATAAGCAATGGACCAATGATTAGTAGGGTAACAGACAATAGGAAGATGAATGTTTTTGTATAGTTTTGGATTGAAGTAACCCCAATTAGTAATAGACAATTAAATTAATTAATCTAACACGTTAATTGGTTTAAATCGAAAATACCTCAATTTATTAGTATAAGCTATGCATTTCTTGAAAGTTTTGTGTAATTAAACTTAAACTATTCGAAACTATAACAAAGGAATAATAGTTAGAAGTTCCAGTCTGTTAAATAAAGCGCCTTAAAATAATATTTTAAAACATACAAATTTCCACCAAGTTTTAATGTGATAATAATAATATAAAGAGGAAATGTGATCATACCAACTAACAAGTTGATCATGAACGGCCACACACACACACACAATCACATCATTTTCATTACAATCATTTATGTCTCTGCTTTTGTGTCATCATTTACTTTTATTTTCTTTATATTTTCGTTACGACCATAATCACCTTAAAAATAAAAGCAGCCTACCATCGTATATGAAGACAGTTTTGGAACAAGCAAAACCATGCGCAAAAAACGTGTTTATGGTTTATAAAATATTTAAAGAGAGCACATACACCTTTCCTCACTTGAATACTGATTTTAGAATATAATTTATCATGTCTTGAAAAAACTAAACACGCTCAATTTTGCCATGTGCCAAATACACCCAACTCTTTCTTTTTTTTACATGGTAGATGCGTTTCTCAAAAAACCGTGCAAAAAAATACGTTTCCTATAGTAAAGTGCGAAATGCTTTTCAAGTTATTAAAAAGCCGTGTAAGGGAAACTAGAAAACTATAGTTAATTCAAAAAACTGTGTACAAATGTGACTAGCATACCAACGAAATGGCCTTTCTTTATAATTTTGGACGTTTTGAACTCATAATCTATAAATAATAAAAAGTAATAAAGTAATAAAAAGTATGGTATAATGAGATTCCCCACAAAAACTCACAAAATTCTCGCCCCGGAGGCTTTCTTGTGTTGACCATATTTGGCAATTGTGTTATCCCTGCGGAGGGTAATAATACCTTAACATCTTTACATACGGAGAAAGAGAGCGTTGTTTCCTGTCCTCATTCGTCTAGCGGTCCAAGACACTCCGGGCTAAACGGAGGGACCCTGGTTCGAATCCAGGATGGGGAAAGCGTCTCTTTTTCTCCAAAATTACACAAGCTCTAGTTTGAGCTGTAATTAAAACGTGGGTGGCAAAAATTATAGTATCGTAATCTACCGTAAAAATTCTTATTACGGCGCATACCGCAAAGTTGCAAAAAACATCATTTATACCTTTTATTCGTTAATACACCTAATAGCACGACCTACACACTTCGCTCTGACAAAAATGTTACGAGCTAATAATACGTCAAAAATCAGCTGGTTGAACGATGCGATACATACTTGTAAACCTTACGTGAACTTTCATTAACCGTGTAAAAAAAAAGTCATATTTTTTTGCCATCGGTCGTGTTACTTCGAAATCGTGTAAAAAAAAATTGGGTATATTGCATAATTGATGTCAATCTGTGGTTCTTTTCAAATTAAATTTCACGCTATTCAAATTCGAATTATAATTGCAGCCTAGTTGTTCTATTTTAATTTACAACAATAGTATTTCATTCATTAACTTAATTCATTAATTTCGTTGATTTAATTCATCAATTTCGTTAATTTAATTCATCAATTTCGTTAATTTAATTCATCAATTCCTTTAATTTAATTCATCAATTTCGTTAATTTGAAATTCATCGACTTCATTCATAAATTTCATCAATTTAATTCATTCATTTCATTAATTAATGTCATTAATTTAATTCATTGACATCAATAATAAATTTTTAATGCTAATCAATAACAGTTAATTAGCATAACGTCTTTGTGCTTAAATTGACACTTTTATCAATGACAACGATTAACACAGCCGTGTTACATGTGAATCCACAGCAATAATAAAATTAATAGCTAATATAGAAGCATCCCTCTTAACAAACACCCTTCAGATAAGGTCGCCCGTTTTTAAGATCAAATAAAAATTCCCGGCAAAAACTAGTTCACAATAATAACATTCTCTTTTGTGATTACCCCTCTTTAATTAATAAATTTAAAACAATTAATTGAATAAATTAGTTTTTATTAATTATTTAAATTAATAAACTTAAACAATAAATTAATTTTAACCACTATTTTGCAGTTGTAAGTATTGAAGAAATGCAGTAATTTCATCCAGTTAAAAATAATATTTGTTGAAGCTTTAAATATTCAGTATATTTGATTAATACTCCAAAAGATAAATTAATTCGAATACGACATAGTTAAAGAAATTTAGTGCGCCTTTTCAGTGGAGCCTCCGAGAATTACGTGTGCGCATTTCGATAGTAAACAGAAGACTGACTATTGTTTTAGAATTCGAAGCGCAGTTAAAAATACCGTTGCCAAATACAAAAAATTAACTTATAATTATACAGTATATAGAAAACATTAAATAAAAGGAACAAACAATTTGGCATTTTGCCAATTTTAGAAATTGAACTTAAGTTTACATTTCTTGGAATCCTTAATGGCAACAACTAAGAAAGCCTGCAAAGTGAACATATACTGTAGTATTTCTATCGTGGAAGTCCACAAATTAATTTAAACCAGCAATTAACCTAATCAATTAATTCAATCAATTATTTCATGTAATCAATCAATTCAATCAATTGTTTCATGTAATCAATCAATTAATTCAATCAATTATTTCATGTAATCAATTATTTCATGTAATCAATTATTTCATGTAATCAATTAATTCAATCAATTATTTCATGTAATCAATTAATTCAATCAATTATTTCATGTAATCAATTAATTCAATCAATTATTTCATGTAATCAATTAATTCAATCAATTATTTCATGTAATCAATTATTTCATGTAATCAATTATTTCATGTAATCAATTAATTAATTTAATAAATTAATTATTTAAGACAATGTTTTTGCCCGGTGAGTGTATGTTAGTAAGAGTTTTACTTTAAATAAATTACACAAATGTCTACAGATAAACATGTCTCTGGATTATAAAGGAAAAAGGAGAACGAAAATTAAAAAAATAAAAATAAAAAAAAATAAAGGAAAAGGTAGGATGCATCCACTAAAAGAAAATTGAAAATTCGAATGAACTTGAATTGACTGAAATTCCTAATTAATAATGAAAATGCCGATTAATTAAATTAACAATGAATTTACTGATAATTGAATTGATTCGCGACCTAAAGTCGGTGTGGAAGACTAAAGAATTAACAAAATTGCTGACTAATCAATAAATATCGAATAGCTATTTAACTGTTAACGAAATTGAAAATTAATTAATATTAAATTTAAAAACAGATAATTTCTTCATGGTACTTTTCTTTTTGCAAAAGAGTGTATATTTGATTCACGTCCCAGAACCTTACGGAAAGTCTGAGATGAGACCCACAATTGTGAACAACTTACGGACATTTTGTCCTTTAAATAGAGGTGTCCCTTATGGGAGGTAACACTCTATATCTTATACTGGAGTTTTGTTTAACCGCCCCTTTAAAGTTTTGTAACCAGTGGCGTAGATAACAAAAAATCTAAAGGGGGCAGAAAATTCTTCATTGATGGAAAGCATCTATAGAGAACAATTTTAAACGAAAATAAAAATATAATTATTCAATTAATACTAATTAATTAATTAATTAATTATAATCCTTTCTCACCCATCCTTACCACCCATTGTTTTCTGCAAAGTAAATTTTAAATTTAAAAAATAAAATTTAAAACAGAGTTCTTGTGATGCTCAAGAGCGCAGAAATTTAAAAATTAAGGTGGTTCAAAAAATTGTTTTAAAAAAGGTCCAAATGATTAGAAATTAAAGAAAACAATGCACTTTGCTATCCAACGAGGGGAGCTTGAGCCCCCTGAGCCCTTCTTTTTATACGCCACTGATGGTGAAACCTCTGGGATAACTGAAATATCACCTTGCATGTCGCGTACCATATAGTAATCAATTATCCTATAGATATCTGGACAATTCCATGACTAACTGGAGCGACACATATCAATAAGCGAATTTCATATATGGAATCCAACGTAAGTGAATGTTCAAGTATTATTAATAAGCAATATTTTGCCCATTGTAACCTCCCCCCACACACCCTAGTAAGCAAAAATTAACATTGGCTAACATAGGAAAATAAGACCAACGGCAACCACCCTCCCCCCAAGGTGCTTACGTAATACTTGAACACTTCTTAATCCTCAGATAATGCATAAAATACAAATGACATCCAATGATGCATGAAGGAATTTATCGACCAACCTCTCAGGAAAAGCGTTTTTTAATGGTCGCAACTTATCGGGGTTCCCACTTCCCTGACTTTTCTAGGTTTTTCCTAACCTTTTGGACAAAATTCCATGACTTTACCGAGTTTTCCATAACTTTTTGGACAAAATTCCGTGACTTTTCCAGGTTTTCCCTAACTTTTCGGACAAAATTCCCAAACTTTTCCATGTTTTTCCCCAACTTTTCGGACAAAATTCCCTGACTTTTTCAGGTTTTTCCTAACTCTTCGGACAAAATTCCTTTTCCAGCCTTTTCCCTAACTTTTCGGACAAAATTCCCTGACTGCAAACGAAACTTTGAATTAAACTTTGGTTCGGGGAACATAGAACTACGTTAACGTGAAATTTAGCTATTCAGAACAGGTTAAGGCGGTTTTAACTGATTTTTTCAGATTTGATCAAAAAAATATATTTTCCCTTGACTTTTCGGGACGATTGCAAATTCCCTGACAATTCCAGGTAATCCAGGTGCGTAAAAACCCTGCTTATTTAACTAAATTTTTATGGAATAGGGACAACAAAAGTCATACGGCGCCACACCGATAGAAACGGTCGCGGGATTTGATACGTCTCGCATAAAATGGCGTTTCCGCTTCCGGGTTTTGAAAATTGTTTTGCCTTCCTCAGTTGGCTCCCATGCCGGTGACTAAAAATTGTTGCATTAATTAATTTAATTAAATGCAATTAATTGAAATGGGTGAAGGCTATTAAAATTACCAACTCCGACAAACAATGGAGTCTCCTCGATTAAACCTCGTTAGAATAAAAAGTGAAAGGAAAAGCGAATTTCGCTTCCGGAGTTCCGTTTGGAATAATTGTAGGTCAAGGTCAGTGGTTTGCGCGTTGCCATCCGCAGAATATGAAATGTCGAAAAGAACTCGGAAAAAGATGTAGAGTTGTTTACGTTATATTTCCAAACGAGGAATTTAAGCAAACATTCAGATCGTCTGCTCAAAATAAACCCTATTTTTTTATGAGGGACTCTACTCCGGTAAGTAAAATTCGGAATTACATAACATTTCAATCATAACCGAAGATGGATGGATGGAAGAGAGAGAGAGAGAGAAGGGGGAAGGATGTTTATGTTTTATGGCGCAAGGACGATAAAGGTCAGGCTGCTGTATGACCAAGAGTTTTCCGAGGAATCCAAACCACTTCGCCCTGGGAAGCCAACTTTCGGAATACAATGAGCAGTCAGTTATTAAGTCTTCTTGTTTTGATATCGCTAAGATTCGCACCCAGGTTGATGGCGCAGTAGGCAAAGACGTTCACACTACACCATCTCGTGCCAAAGGGGAAAGGAAGGCAGATTCTGAATTATTACGAATTCCGAATCCATGTGAATTTACCATATTTTAAGAACGTAGTATTCGATGACGAATAACACTGTACGCCTCAGTATTTCCCCCTCCTCCTCGCAAGAAAAATTTAGGCGAAGCCTATGACGTTTCTATTCAAATTTAGTTTTTACGAAGCGCCCCCATTCTCATCTGTTCCGTACTTACAGAAGTTTACCTGGCCATATTGCAAGCCGATCAAGGTCACGCGTGATATTATCGATGTGATAGCACACGCCTTTATCGACAGATCGTATCGTATTTACCAAGCAATTTGACTGCACGAGCCCAAAGTGAAATTTTATCGCCGCCTCCTAACTCCAATGTATTTCAGTGACAAATTTTGATTTCCATTTCTCTGAATACATCTCATTCAAGAAAGCAAACGTGTATATCAGTGAGAAGGTTTATACAGAGTGTTTCACGAAGAATGCCCGAAAGGGATATCAAATCAACGGTTAGTCACAAAAATAAAGTGAAATATCAGCAATAATCAGCAAATAGAGGAGAATTTAGCTATAATAGTTTCATCCCAGGAAATAATAATTTCATAAAAATAATAATACTAACATTTTATATTCTCCCCAATTCAAAAAATGCCAATTAGTAAAATTTATGCCTCACTGAATTAGGAAAAAAAAATTTTATTCTAACTTTTAATGAAAAATTCGATAAGATATTGATAATTGAAAATTTGGAGGTTGCCACTTTTTCTGAAAAAAAAAATTAAAGATGCCCCTACAAGCTACTTGTCCTGTATACATCTATGTACACAGGAGAAATGTATTATGTAGGGGTGATACTTCTCCTATATGCATAGCTGTATGCAGGAGAAATATCTTATAGGGGTCGCTTTTATTTCCCCTCTATATGTATATATATTATTTTTTGTATAGAGTTTTAGCAACCATGTGACCAAATTCCTAGCAACCCGTCCTGACAACGATACTGCTGTAATAATGCAAAATGAATTGGCAGCAAATTTGAAAAAAAAATCAAATCCCTATATGCAAAATGAGGTTGGACATTTTTAACGTTTTATGCAAATTCGTAGTACGTCATTAAGTAATACTAGTAATTAAACTCATTTGATTTCGATGTACAAATTGAAATATGTATTAATTAGTAAAACAAATTTTGATATGCCTCTCATACATAAAATGTGACTAATAAAATATGTATTGCCTATATAAGAATCAAATTCAACTCCTATAATCAGCGTTGAATTGACCGGGGAAGTTAGGAATAAAATATTGGGGGTCCATACACCTTGGTTTTCTTGCACACATCTGTGCACACACAGAGGAAAAAAAATCGGCTCCTACACGATACTTCTCCTGTGTACAGCTATGCATATAGGAAAAGATTCACCCCTATATGATATACTTCTGTGTGCACAAATGTATACTTAACAAGTAGTTCGTAGGGATAACTTTATTTTTTTTATCTCAGAAAAAGTGGCAACACCCCGAAATTTTCAATTATCATTACCTTAGTGAATTTTTCACGAAAAGCTATGGGGTAAAATCCTTTCACCCTAATTCAGTGAGGCACAAATTTTATAATTGACATTTTTTGGACTGGAATCCGTATAAGAAGTTAATATTAATATTTTTATTTAAATTATTACTTCGTGGAGGTGAAACTCCTATAACTGAATTCTCCTCTATTTGCCTCCAAAATCCCTGTTATTGGTTTGCTTTTTCTGACTACAATAATTGAGATTTGTGATCGATACTGAATAAACCAGCATTGACCAAAACTTAGCTAAAAACAGTATAAACCCAGAATATAATTAGTTTAACAATATTTTAGTAATTTAGAAGGGTCTCTTTATTAATACTGAGAACAATCTCAATTGTTGTAAGTGGCCCAAAAGCAAACTTACAACAAGTAGATAGAGGTATTGAAAGTGATTAAAGTGTAAAAGTTGAATTAACATGAATAGAGAAGATGATGGGGTGAGAAAATTCATTAATTATACCAAAAATTGTAAAAAGTTTTACATGAATATGTCACACTCAAGATAAGCACTTAATTATTAACTAGTGAAAATATAAGTTTAAGTTTAAATAAATCCGTATATTCAAAATAAACAAATTGTTTCTTTGCCTACCTACTTCTTGAAATCTACTTTTGTATATATATATATACACACACTAAAATAGGTTTCTAGGGCTTCTAGAGTATATTTTATAATTAAGGTAGGTAAAAAATATATTGTATTTGTGTAGTGTGTTAATAAAATCAACATTAAAAATTCTAAATGACAAAAATTTATTAAAATTGTTTTTTTTTTATTTCTGTACAATTTTGTTAGGTATTAGAAAAACGTTTGATGACTTAATAGTCTCATTTGAGAACCTAGAGAAAATTAATATTCAAAATTATATTTTTAACATTATTTAATAAACTTTTTAAATTAATTGAAATAATTAAATAAAAATCATGGCAATCAAATCAATAAAATGTAAATCAGTAAATCAATAAAAAACATGGAAAAAATAAACAAAAATTATGAGAATTTATGTCAGTAAGTTTTTTTCTATTTTATGAAAAAACATGAAAATACTAATTATTTTTTGAACATACTACGTTTGTATGATATATTATCCCATTTACGTATGATTTTAAATTTTACTGGATTTTTCAAACATAAACATACATCGAAGAAATTGAAAATTTGATTATGTACCACAGCAGTGGAATGATTCACGCAAATTTCTTGGTTTCTCAATACCTATAAGCCGGGCCCGATCATGTCTTCGCCGGGCCCTTAGCCAACCAAATATTTCGGGCCCTTTTCCTCACGAAAATTTAGAAATGTTTTCAATAGCCAGCTGAGCCCATTTCAGAAAGACATTGCAAAATTGGTCCCATCATAAGTTGGATAGGTAAATACAGTGTTACCTCTTGTAAGGGATGCCTTCAAATAAAGGACGATTATTCTGGTCCATAGTATGTATATATCAACACCATGCCCGTATTCAGGGGGGGGACCTTAGGGGCCGGTTCCCCCCCAAAACCAAATTTTTACTGAGACTTGGCTACGGTCTTGATCAACATATGTACCTCCGAAAAAGGGACGCCTCTGTTTAAGGGACAAAATATCTTGTCCCGTGGGTGTCCCTTATTGGGGGTAACACTGTAATAAAAAAATGCACAATGCTACTGAGCTGCAATTTTTTTTTTTACTTTTTTGGGAAAGATGTAACAACACTAAAAAATTTATATATAAAAATGAAATAAGGTTTTGGTTTTTTTTGGGCCCAAAGTCCGGGCTTTGGACGCCTTTGCGATGATCAGACCCTGTCTATAAGAAGCACGTTTACACAGCACTTCGTTTCATTCAGTGTACAATATATATATATATATATAGCACCCTGTTTTTTTCGCTTTTTTTTTTTTAAATAGACATCTCAATCAAAAAAGTATTTGGTTTCTAAAAATTGGCAATCATCGCCCTCAGCGAGTGCGACCTCTATTTCTGGTAACCCTGTGTTGACAGAGGATTACAGCAAACATTCAAATTGCATTTAAAAAAAAAAAAAAAGAGAAATGTGCGCAAAGCACAATAAAATGAAATAAGCCTGTAGAAAAATTTTGCTCTAATGTTTTTAATAAACTTGCGTTGCAAGTGAAAATGCCAAAATGGCGCCAAAATTTGTTCCGCTAATCTTTGGTGAAAACTACTACAATAGTACAAAAACTTTTGAGTCATTAACTGTGATCAGTGTCAGGAAGGCACCATTTCGGTCTATACGTCTTACTTAACTTTTCCCTTGTGATGTGCAGGTCTTCATCAAAACTGCAAATCGAATTTTGCTCGAGAAAGCAACATCCCTGAATAATGCTTCTATGATTTCCTTAACAACCAATGAAGAACTTGCAAAAAATCATGGAAAAAAAAAATATCTGTTAGACCCCCCCCCACTTTCTATATTTTGCTCGTGAGTTTTATGGTGCAAAGACAGAAAGGGACATGCTGTGTCTGGACCTAAAGTTATTCCAGGAACCTGAACCTCTTAAGGCCCAGGAGACCCATACCCTGGACCACATTTAGTCTATAAGCGTTTTTTTTAGCACAGTTGGAAGTCGAACCAGGGTTTTCGGTACGTAAGGTGAACGCGTTACCACTGCACCACCGGACCCCTTTCTGTAAAATAAAAACATATTTTAAGAAATTTCAATTATTGAATAAAATTTCGTAAAATTTCTTTAATTTTACGAATTTTGTTCTTATATTAATATTTATGAATTTAATTTAAAAATTGTTTTGTTATAAATAACAATTTTAAAAATTGTTTTATTAAAAATAAAATTAAAATAAATTATTTTATTAAAATAACAATTAAAAATATTTTATTAAAATAAAAACTTAAATAAATTATTTTGTTAAAATAACAATTTAAAAAATCAAAATCATACAAAAGAAAACTATATTTAATTTATAAGAAAATTTAGAATATCTATAAATGCCTTTCTAAAAATTCTTTAGATTATCTATAAATGATAGTGTCGTATTTTAATTAAATAACGGTCATGTAATAAAGTTTCACTGGTAGAAAAAGTATCAAATAAGAAAAAAATATCAACACATGAATAAAAATAAATAAATAAAAATTAACCAAACACTTCCGAATATCCAACAAAAGGAGAACATTTTTAAAATTGTTAAATTAATTAACATCTATTTTTAAAACTATTTTTAAGATATCAATTTGAAACATTGCACAGATAAACTAACAAGTATTATTATATTAAACAACAATATAAATCAAGTTTATTGGCATAGTTTGTTTGTTTGTTTTTTGGTTTTACGGCTCAAAGACTACAATGGTCATGCTGCGCCGGGACCTACTGTTTTCCGAGGAATCCGAACCTCTTATGGCCTAGGGAACCAAACCCCGGACTACAGTGAGCAGTGCGATTATTGGCGTAGTGATACCAACGCCGATGGTATGGCGTGATTAGATGGTGAAACGTTCGAAAGAAAATAAATATTTCTGCGTTCGGTGGGACCTGAACCCACGACCTTCCACTTGCCGGGCGGAGGCTCTACCCCCTTAGCCCGGCAAGTGGAAGGTCGTGGGTTCAGGTCCCACCGAAGGCAGAAATATTTATTTTCTTTCGAACGTTTCACCATCTAATCACGCCATAACATCGGCGCTGGTATCACTACGCCAATAAACGTTGATTGATATTGTTGTTTAATTTAATCTGCGTAGTGTTCGATTTATATAAATAAATAAAATATTATTATATTAAACAATATCTTAACGTAACACTAATTTTTGCTTTACAATACAAAACAAAATAATTTTTTACAAACAAAACTACAAAATTTTGCTTACAACAACAAAAGAAATATTTTAAAAAATGAAGTTTCACATTAAAAAATTAATTAGTTTTAATGTAGCTATTTTTCGATTTCTAGTTTATTAACTTCAAAAGACTTCATTTTCATGGTAATTAGCTAAATGTTGAATTTTATTTAATGCTACACTTCTTTTAATTTTTACCCTTTTAAAAATAAATAACATTTATATACAAATTGTAAAAACATAAGTTTACTTTGTAACTTGAGACTACATTTAATCCGGTGTAATATACAAGTATATATATATAAAAATTTCTTTATGAAAAATATTTTTAATAAAGAAATTTCTTTAAAATATAAATGGAAGTAAATATTTTTTTTTACACTGTTTTTTAATTTATTAATAAAGATATCGAGAAGAAACAAGTAAATATATAAATAAATGAATGGAGTATATTTCTTAAAGGTTAATTCGTTTTAGAATTATATACCAATTTTATTGCATACCAATTTAATTATATACCAATTATATACCAAAATTCATTTAAATGTTATGTTCCAAATGTGAAAATTCTTTTTTTTCCTTTAATTTACAGTAAGCAAGTGTAAAACGGGACAGAGTGTTTAACGAGACCTAACCATACATTTAGAAACATCTAGTTTCACGTGGATTTAAACTGAACACACAAGGGGAACACCACCAGTTTAACCAGCCAGACATTGGTACATATCAGAAGAGTAGCATTAGTTTGCACCACTGGGCAGTTACTGGTTTACACCACCAGTTTGAACACTGAGTCATAAGCCAACTGTCGTAGAATAAGCACTGGCATTCTGTTGGATCTTGAATTACTAGAACCAACTTTGATAATCTTTTGGCATCTTTGGCCACTCAGTGGTTGAATCTACTGCCTTAGAGTCAACTGAGGATCTGGACTCAACTTCCAACAAGCTTAACGGTGTGGAAATATATCCTGGATCAGAGATCCCGTTAAGCCGCTGTCCCTCTACCATTTGACTGTCTCGGGACGTAAACTATACAAACAAATACAAAGTGTCAGTCTTTAAGACCCAAGGATCGTTTCATTGTGCTCACAGAGCCAAAATCGGAAGAACAGAAACGAAAACTGGCGCACAAGGGCTTCTTCTTTTCGAATGGCACTTCTTTTCTGGAAGTAAAAAATTTCCGAAACTCGTTTTCAAATTTTAATATCACTAATAATCTCTCCCCGAATATAATTCCTTCCTATCCTGCCCTGATTAATGTATAAAATTTAATTTAATTCTTACACGGAACATATTGGGCACCGAATGTTAAGCGAAAACTTCACAACAAACCTTTAACGAAACAAAAGTTTAGATACGTTATCAATCCTTTACATCCGTAGTTCCCAACCTGGGGGTCGCAAACTGGGTTTTGTGGGGGGGGTCGCCGCAACTATTTTTAATTGCAATTATTTTTATAAGGAATTTCATACCAAATATTTCCAAGGCTTTTATATTTCAACATGGCTACACACATTGCAATATGGTAAATAATAGTAGTTAACTTTATATCTATAATATACATTAATATAATATGTATAATTAATATAATATACATAATATAATTTTGTATTTAATGTGTTTTCTTTACTCTGTTAAAAAAAAATTTTTATGCAAATGTGGCGGCGGCGGATCTTTTGGTTACTATAAAAGGGGGTCGCGGATTACTTGGTTACTATAAAAATGGGTCGCGGCTTGAAAAAGGTTGGAAACAACTGCTTTATATAGAGATATATTTCTCTTAAAAATTAAATTCTAAGAAAGAATATAAAATGAAAAAAAAAACCTTAAAATTGACTTCAAAAAATCATCAGAGATTTTTTTTTTTCATAATTTTACACTCAACCCGATTTTTTAGTTTCCTAAGGTCAGATGATATATATGCACATGTGTATTTGTATCAATGAGATTAAATGATTTTATTTCTTTATATATATAACACAGTCACCTTCTCCAAGCTGTATTTGCCTTCCCATCAGTAGCGTAACCATTCAAAAGTTATGGGGGAATCAAATAG
This sequence comes from Dysdera silvatica, assembly GCA_006491805.2. Classification (NCBI taxonomy): domain Eukaryota; kingdom Metazoa; phylum Arthropoda; class Arachnida; order Araneae; family Dysderidae; genus Dysdera; species Dysdera silvatica. Next base: position 153,800,892 of record QLNU02014176.1, read on the forward strand.
CTTTATAGACGATCATATGATTTAGCCTTGGAGAAAATAAAGTTTTGATAGCCAAAATTGGGGGTCTTGAGTCCAAAAGACTCCCTTTATACGCCACTGCCTCCCCATGCATACCGTGTACTTTAATTAACACACCCAAATAATATAATTACAATGAGAAGTTAAAAACATACGTTAACTGAACGACGTGTGCGTTTTATGAAGCAAGGCTGCACAGGTCATGCATCGCCAGAACCTACAGTTTTCCGAGGAATCCGAACCTCTATGGCCTAGTGAACCAACCCTTGGACTACAGTGACATTATCCGGTAAACATTCTTGTTTTGACACAGGTGGGAATCGAACCAGGGACAACTGCACGCTAGGCGAACGTATTAACACTGAACATCTAATTAATGAGTTCTAACGGTGATGCAACCTTGGAGCTTATTAATATTTTTTATGCAAATTAAAGTTTTTTATTAAAAATTAGACGCAAATTAATATTTTTTATGCAATTAACACACTTTTCTAACTCGTGGTTTACATAAAAAATATATTTTTTTATTAATATTTATTTTATATTGGTTTATACATAAAAGATAAAATATGGAGAAAGTGAATGGAGGGATGAGGAGGGAGGGAGGGATGATAATAACAGTATTTTATTTCAACATATACATACATTATTATAGTATCCAGTGGCAGGTCTATAGAAAATACTATAAAATAGCAAAAATAGCTATGGATCTGTTCAAAATAAGGAGGGAAAATGCACGGTTAAAGAAGCTATAAAATAAAACTGAATTAAAAATAAGCTTAAAAAATACAGGAATTTTCGAAAATGAAAACTAATATGCCTTTAAGGGATAATTTTTAACTAATGACGAAATATAAAGACTGAACTAAAAACTGCAGGGCAAAACCAAGTCATGATAGGGTTAAAAAAAACATAGGTTATAATCTCATATTACGCGAAGGTTTTTTCATTTTAGCCAAATAAGAGCAGACGATATCCAAAACGCCAAGTAATAATGTTTGAAAAAACTCACATAGGTTATAATCTCATATTACGAGAAGATTATTACATTTTAACCAAATAAGAACAGACGATATCCCAAACGTCAAGTAATAAGGTTAAAAACAACAAAACACATAGGTTATAATCTCATATTACGAGAAAATTAATGTAATTAATGTTACTTTATACTGTAATCTCTATTTATAATTGCCCGAAATAAATTTGAATTGAATTATTACATTTGAGCCAAATAAGAGCAGACGATATCCAAAACGCCAAGTAATAATGTTTAAAAAAAAATCACATGGGTTATAATCTCATATTACGAGAAGATTATTACATTTTAACCAAATAAGAACAGACGATATCCCAAACGTCAAGTAATAAGGTTAAAAACAACAAAACACATAGGTTATAATCTCATATTACGAGAAAATTAATGTAATTAATGTTACTTTATACTGTAATCTCTATTTATAATTGCCCGAAATAAATTTGAATTGAATTATTACATTTGAGCCAAATAAGAGCAGACGATATCCAAAACGCCAAGTAATAATGTTTAAAAAAAAATCACATAGGTTATAATCTCATATTACGAGAAGATTATTACATTTTAACCAAATAAAATAGACGATATCCCAAACGGCAAGTAATAAAATATTATTTATGCCACCATTTTTCTTATAACGGATGAAACTTGAAAAATTTACTTTTCGTTCAGATTGGCAGCTGAACGTTTGTTGACTATTATGCTATCATCGATTAACTTGTTTATTTCGTTTTAGGGAAATGGCATCATAGGTGAGGATGGCGTCTGCCTTCCAGATGTGGAACGCCAAGCTGACTAGTGAATAAGATCGAATGAAAATGCAGTGTTACTTCTCGTAGGGGAAAGATTCTCTTGTCCCCAGTATATGTATATGTCTGATATATGCACCTCCGAAAGAAGGGACACCTCTATTTAAGGACGAAATGGCCGATCTCGCGGTGTCCCTGTTGGGAGCTAATACTGTATGTCTCACAATCCATGTGCTGTCTTACGGACGCAAGGAGAGACAGAGACCGTGCTGCACCAGGACCTACAATTTTCCGAGACATCCGTACTTCCTAAGGGTTAAGAAACCAATCTTCGGACTACAATGAAAAGCTATTGGTATAATATTTTTTTTCGCACATTTGGGAGTTAAAAAACAGAGGGTTTATGACACGCTAGGTGCGAATGCAATCTCTACACTACCGCAGGGCGACTTCCATGTATTGCTGAGTGTCTGAATGCTATTATTTTCCTTGCTATTAAAGCACTTTGACATTCAACGATGGTGCCTATTCCACACATACACACACACATCTAAACATTTTTTAAAATAATTAATTATTCATATAAAATTAGCGAAAATAAATGATATCACATAACAAATACAATAAAATAGGAACACGTGAAGATGACGTCATTCATTTCAAGCTTTTAGAAAAATTGGAATACAGTTTGATATACCGAGTTATATTTCTATTATTTTTTAATTATTTTTAATAAATCCAAATTTAAAAAAAAAATGGTCTTATATACTTTCTTTACATTTAATAATAATAGCAAAATATTATTTCCATTTAAAAATTTCGTTTACTAGTGTTTAAAAGCGAAACACCCTGGATGAAGAACTAATCGTCGGAGAGGAGACCGATATCATAATGTGACCTTAAGAAAAGACTAGCCCCTCCCGAGGTTTTATATTTAGACATTGACGTTGGCTTAACAGGGGGGGGGGGGCATAGAGGATTAGCTCATCACGAAAAAAAATTAGCTCCGGCCTAAGAAAAACTAAAATTACAAATTACTATTATGCACGGGATATTTGGGTAGGGGCTATAACCCCCTTAAACCCCAAGGCTAACTACACCACTGATCATAGAGAATGACTTTGAAAACGGTAAACAGCCTTAGTGCTTACAAAAAATTCAATTTATAATTTAAAATAAATAAATTTATTAAAAGACGTAAAAATTTAAAAAATACTTAAGCTTTAAAAAAATATAAAAATATTTTATACGTAAGGAAACATTTAAATTCAAATATTACAAATTTATTTTTTTTTATTATTGTTCAACTAAAAATTTAATTTTGATAAAAAGTGTACACTTTTTTTTATCACACTTTAATATATAATACATTTTACCATTTCATAAAAAATTTGAATATCTGGTATGAAAACGCATGTTTCGTTCAGAGTAAATAAATATAAAATTTGCGTGTACATACATATCCATATATATATCTTAATTCGAAAGTACTTTTCAAAAATTTAAAAAAAAAATCACGAATTTTCAATATCTGTTAAATATTTTAGGATCGAAGTGCATAAGCTCAGAATTTCAGAAAAAAAATATGTGTAATTATATTTAAAAAATACACTAAAACCCAATCTCCATATTGATATTAGACCCAGATAAAACATTATCGATTCCTTCAATGCTCTGTTCGCTCTGTCTCCAGAACGCGATATCTAACCAACATATCTATTTTAAGAAGCGTAAAATATTTCACAAAAAAAATCTGGATTTTAATAAAATTTTAAAGAAAATATTTCGTTCGAGGAAGACGGGTATTTTTTGATAGGAGAGGATCTTGAATGTTAGGCCTTCTTTCCTTGGGTAGATGGTGTGAAAGTCTCGGATGGGAGAAAAGCGACTAATAATCAATCAAATGGTAAAGAGTGGAAATTGGAATAGTTCAAGTTAATCGATTGAAAAAAAAGGAGACTTTACTTACTTGAAAACCTCCATCTCCTTCTCTTCTTCCTCTTTCTGCCGCGCCATAACTTTCTCGATAATCATTCGTTCCTGCTCAGTGAGGTGACTGAGATCTGGAGCCTCCATCATGGTTATGTCCTTGTCTCTTTAAGCGGCAGAAATAGAAACTAAGTCGGAAACTCAAACAGGGAAAGGAAAAAAGAAAATCCACCACCTCCGAACGGGCCTTATTGGTAATATTAAAGCCGGAAATGGCCGACTCTAGCCTTTGCTGGGCGAGCAGCCGTTGTAGCTAGGCCTGGCGGCAGAGGAAGGCGCGATCCACAGTTCTGTACCGCCGCCACTAGACTGTGGATGAAGGTAGCATAAACCCGGGCGCGACTTCTCGGGTGGGGGGAGCTCTTTTCGAGCTCCTGTTTTGGTCTTCATTTTGGACTCCGCTTTTATCTTCCTTTGCGAGATAAGTCTGGACTTTTCCGTCTTGTAGTTTGTTACTTGTTTTTTCTTCTCTCCTCCCTTCTCTTCGGAGAGAAGAAGAAGAAGAAGAAGGCAATCGGCGGACCACACTGAGTAGAAGTGGTCAGCAATCCATGGCGACAGCCGATACAATGACGCCAAGTGATGATCGCCAATTACGCTCCACCGCTGGACAGGGTTGCTTGGCGACTTCACGCGGCGCGAATTGGCTAAATTTCCAAACGCGATTTTAAAAGAGCTAATGCCTAAAAGGGGCAATACTCAAACACAGGAGACTTTCAGGAACACAAAACAATAAGGCACTCTATTTTAACTGCCCTCCCATAACACACCTCATACTTTAATTTTATACAGCATAAATTACAAAATTTCTGGAAAAATAATTATCGCTATTTAATAAATCCCCGTCAAAACGTTACTCTGTAAGTGTCGGATCTCTCCATAAAAAATCACTTATGTAATGCATATTTAGGTTAATATAAGCTCACCCCAAATAAAATAACTCAATATTTTTTGTATACCTTGCTGTGCATATTTATTATATATGCACGTGCACTTATTATACTTATAACAGGATCTCAGCATATATAGTCATTGACCAATTATTCAATATATCTTTCATTATCTATGGGCGTACGCTGGCAGAGGGTTGACCAAAGTCAAAAATCCCCTTTAAACACAAATATATTATATTTGTGCCACAATTTTGTGTATCTTCGTATGCATTCATGTGTGCATATAAGGAGCCGCAGCCCAGTAACCACCCATACCAATTTTCTGCGTACGCTAGTGCTATTATCAATACTCATCATAACTAGAGAAGGTTCAAGCATTCGAAATGTTTCCATGCCCCGTAGACGAAACTTGCATTTGCACATTAAATTAGGGTGTCTCCCCTTATCGGCAAGAAAATACATATTATTTTGGAATATGCCCATTGGCGTACGCAGGGAGGTGTTGATGGAGGTTGTGACCTCCATTTCAATGAAATTTTGTAGTAATTTGTAGGAATTTGTTAGTTATAGCTCTGTAACCCCCCTTACGGACTTTCTGCGTACGCTTATGAATGTGCCTATAGGCGAACCTGGTAAACGCCTAGGATTCATTGATGGACAAGCCGGTCTTGGTTATAACGTATCGTTTTCAATAGTCGTTTAAAAATATATGAACGGTGACTGTGCCTATGTGCTCAAAATGCTCCACACACTTTATGAAGCCAGAACACTATTTTATAAAAATCATTTGTCTGAAGGGATGAACAACTTGACGAAAAGAAGTTAGAAAATACGATGATACGAAGAGCAAATAAGCAATAGAGAGTAGAAAAAAATAAACAGGAAAAGAAAGGACAGGTGAAAAAACAACTCGTAAGATATAGCCCAGTTCATATTTGAACAGTTGTAGACTTTGAAAATAATGCGAGAGCAATATCGCGCCTTAATGTGGCCACCTAACAGCTGGTCGAATCGTGGCGCCATCTATTGTCGACGATATAAACAAGAGGTTGGCGACAACCAATAAGGCCGTTAGACGCCGCAATGACGTCAAACACTTACGCCATGGCTTTGCACCCACTCCCATGACCCTCCTCACTCCTCTGGTGAATGGGAAAAGATACGCCACCGCAGAAATTAACACGGATAGGGAATTTTCGTCGCGAATCACATGCTGCCCTCAGCAACCACAGAGAAATTCAAAATCGGTCCTGCATTTCAGAAGAAAAACTAGGACTGCAGTAGCGTCACAAGAAAAGAGAGAGAGAGAGAGAGAGAGGGGGGGAATTTCTTCCGCCCTACATCAACACTCGGTCAAAAAATTTTAAAGGCAAGAATAAAAATGGGAAAAGGAATTTTCTGTCGATCCGACTTCGTGAAGGGCCAGAAGAAATTTCATTAATTATATCTTGCTGGACAGCAGGATCGATTGCTATATTATTGTTGTTATTAGAGATGAAACCGTAGTATGAAAAACTTGATGTGCAATCAATAACAAATATTGGTACAGCTGATCTAAAAATGTCCGTTTTCAAGGAAAGCATTTTAAATAACAACCCTGAATGATTGAGACTAAAACACATATAACTTATATTGTTGAAAATTATGATATAATCGCATGTATTTCGTCACATAAGGTCAGAATATGATGAACCATGTAAACATTTATCAACAAATGGGAAGCAATGGTGAGAAGAAAATCAATATGAAGGCGTAAGGAAATATTCTTAATATGATGAGAGGGAAAGGAACGGCCCCGGCAAGTTGTTTTCACTGCACCATTATAAATCGGACAGAGAAGATGCACTTGCAGGGGAAGCGCGTCAATTTGAAACCTCAAGTTTATTCCTCTAATAACACTCTTCCACTTAACTGACAGTTGCACCACTAATTTAAACGTTTAATAACAATAATTACATAAAAGTTACCATAATTATAAAATATAATAGTTATCATATTTTTATATGCATCCAAAATCGAATATTTCCATTGTAACTGAGTAATATAAGCTGAGGAGGATTTGGTCAAAGAATTAAACAGCTGCCTCCATGGGAGGCAGATTTATAGGGAGGTCTGTACTCCTAACATTTTAGGGAAAACATGTGCAATGCACTACAGACCTCTTTGTTGAATACATTAAAAAGTGTTTTCGTTTCAATCTTAGCCACACCCACGTTGTTTCATCTTAGAGTATATCTGTTTTATTAAAATGAATTTATAGACATAATCAAAAACTCCTAGCTTATAAAATAACATTCAAATATTTAGATACTATCACTCTTCTCGGAGCTTCTTCCTTCAGGGGTTCTTCTCAGGGGGTCCTCCTCTTCTTCTTCAACGCGATTTCCAACTGGTCAATACGTGAAGTCTCCGGTGCATATTTTTTGCTATTTCATTTTTCGTGAGGTACTGAGACGGTTAATAATTTTTAACATCCACATTTAGACTTAAGCTCGAATTTTTTCAGGAAGAGGAAGAAGAGAAGGCACCGCCCTGGTCCAAAGTCTAACCAGGGACCCCTCGTATGACTCGAAATGCCTCAACTTGCTGGGCCACTAGAATGAGGTCTGCGTTGTCAACTCTAAAGTCAAATAAGTGGTGTTTTAGGCGTCAATAGTAGAAAAACAATGAAAATTTCACCTCAGCATAAACCATGAATCATTTTACATCCGCTAACAAAAACCCGGCAGAATTAAGCTTCAGACATTTGTATAAACTTGGCTAATTATTTTTGACACCCACTTCTAAGCTCAAGATAGAAATTTTCTGTAAAGAGGAAAAACAAAGATCTATTTTGAGCTTAAAAGTTAGTATCAAAACATATTAGCCAAGCTTATATAAATGTTTGAAGCGTAAACGTACCAGGTTTTTGTTAGAAAATTCGTGGATGTGGATTTATTCATGTTCCACATTGAGGTGAATTTATAATTTTTTTTTATCATTAACTACTAAAACACTACCTGTTTTATTTTATAGTCGACATCGTGCGCATGCGCAGTTTCTTATGCTGACGTTTCGCCTCAATCACCAAATTAGCGAATTTTTTCCTCTTAAAAAAATATATGTGTATAACGAAGGGGTGAATGTGTTGCATTTATTAACGAGGAGAGAAAGAGAATGTACTGCATAATACAAAAAATGAGAACTCGAGATATTTAGATGAACTTCTATTGTAGAAATTGATTAGTGCCCTATTCATCGCAATTATAATGTAGCTGCATAATACAATGAGCAAAACAAACAAATACAGAACGATGTGCACATTTTATATAAAAAAACTGAACTGCGTTCAGACATTGAGAGAGAACTGATTAACAACACGCGGGAAAATGCGCATGTGAGCGTTTTCGGCTATAAAGTCAAGCAAGTAGTGTTTTATCCGTTAACAAGAGAAAAGCAATAACAATTTCATCACAACTTAAAACGTGAATAACTCCATATCCTGCGGCACAATTATTATTTAAACCAGTGGCCCTCAAACGTTTTGTTCCACAGAAACCTTTTCTTGCTACATACCTAACCACAGAATCCGCTATGAATATTCAAAAGGAAAACTTGAAGAGTTATCATTTAATACTACTTGGATAAAAACATAAAAATAAGCGATAAATATATCAGAAATAAGATACAAAGTACCAGGGAAGAAATTTACATACAAAAGGTAAAATAGCAATGAAAAAGATCACTCAAGCTTTCGGACGCATCAGCAGCAGTCCTTCATCAGGAGTAATTTGTATGTAAATAAATATAACAGTGTGAAAGGTAAGTAACACTTTTCTGTTGTTACTGAATACTGATTAGTGAACTCTAAGTGGTTACCATGAGGAAAAATTACAGATTTTCTTGGAATTGTCAGCGATGTTTTGCAAATTACATGCAGAACCCACGGAGGATTGTCAATGTACCATGTGATTAAGCGGAATGTACTTTGAAAAACATTGTGATTTGGGCATTACACATCACACGATGAGATCGTTGTCAAATATTTTTCTTTTTACCCCACCTCTCAAAAAAAAAGTGGGTGCATGGGATTAGTTACGTTAATTCCTCAGCACATCTGAGTAAGCTTTAATGCTATGGTTAAATCTGTGTGTGACAAATGTATGTATAAAGGGAAGATTACGTCAGCTGTGCCTGATGTTTTTACAAATCCCACCATTTTAGTTTTCTAACTATCTGTTTTGTCTGGCAGTTTTTTAAATGGGCAGATGCAGCAAGGAAATTGTTCGCGGTTTCGTAATAGTTGAACCATGGTAGGCGATGAATATCACCCCACGATACATTTAAAGTTAATTAGGCTTATTTGTAGTAGAAGCTAAACCCAGAAGATTTATTTAACCACTGAATCACAGAAGTGTCTAAGTGGTTCAATGAATAGAACAGGAACCTTACGTTTTCTCTCAATGGAAAGAAAGTCAAATTTGAAACCTGAAAATATCCGAGCAAGGCCAGCCTGAAATATTCTTTTTTTTTTTTTTATTTCTTCTTAGTTTAGTTCTTATAGTTTTAGTTCTTATAGTTTAAAAGAGGTGCATTCTGCGTCGAAGAAATAAGTGTGTATTGATTAAAGTCCACAAACATACACATACACACGCACACATGAATTCCCGTGTGAATTAAAATTAATCTGTTGATGTTGTTTGACAACGTTTCCTCGATCTTCAATAACTCCTTGACATTAAGCTGGAAATGTTGGGTCTTCATCGCTAACCAGTATTTTTCCTGCAATGGTGTCCTGTGGCTTTTAGTGTTCTGGATCATACACTTAAACTGCAATGTTTTATTTCTAGTTTGTTCTGCGAAGTTTTTTGTTTTAAATGCTCAGAGGTTAGGGACAAGCATATTCATTAAAATCCAGTTGAATTCAAAGAATGAGGTTGGAAGTCTAAGAGAAGATCCAGGTTATAACATGACCTTTTTAACTCCGTGTGGTTCCAGACATCTAAGTTCTGCTTAAGGGAAATCCATCCCCCAAAAATGACCAAACTTGAAAAAATTATTTGCTTAAAAAAAATATGAATCTTTACAAATCTAATAAGACCAAAATTTTGTTTCTAGGTCAAGCGGAACACCATCATATTGAAGCTTTTACCAATAATATATAATAATAAAAATAGGACATTTTTAAATTTGATTTAGTTTGCTCGGAATTTCATTTTCGCAATTTTTTGAACTTCGAAATGCTAAGGCTTTTATGTGGTTCAAGATATTGCCTTGAAATGTGACAGATATATCAAGATATAAACAAACCATCGGAACAGATTTTTGATATTTCAATTTTAAGTACACATTGTGTCCTTATGTGGATTATTTGTGGTTTTATTTGTTGTGTGTGTTTATTTATGGTTTTATGTTTCTCACTACGAAATATTGTTAAAATATCAATTTTTTTTCTCTGGTTCTATGCAAGAAAATAAAAAAATCCTTCAAAAAGAGTTTTCTTTACCTCATTTTTAATAATAGAAAATATTGAAGATAAAAAATGTGGAAGACGTAATAACAAGTATTAAAAATGGTCAATGTCCTTTTTCACCATATTTTACATTTTTCTTAAAAAGTAAGTTAGTTGCAAATTATATTTTCTCCTAATGTCAATACTGTATGCCCTATAAACGTACACTCAAAAAATTAAATCATAATTTTAATAAATAAAAAATCTGAAGGTACGGACCCGTAACATTCAAACTCGAGCCATTTAGCGGGATCCTCAATTTGGTCGAAGTGCGGGAGGGGCTATTTTCCTCGGAACCACGAAGCGGAGAAAAATCGCTTGTTCTTTTTTATATAGGCTATACTAACTCCCATGGCTGTCAATTTTAAGGGGCCCCAAGAGCCTTTGGCCTCCTCAAATATTATTTAGGAGGGGGGAAGCCATCTCAGAATCAATAGAAAATAAATAAAAAATGCATTCATCAAATACATTCTTCTTCTTCTTCTTCTTTTATATGCAGAATGATATTTTGGAGAAGTAGTCGGCAATGGCGGAACTTTATTTCCATGAGAGGTATGGCGAAGCAGAGTGATGAGACACCGGTCCTACCCTCCAATGCAATGAGGTATGAAGGATGATTTGATGTATGGCCGAGTTCCTTGCATCGAGAAAAGGCAGGACGAACCTGATGAAGTTTGATGTAGAATTGCAGTAAACGGTAAACAATGAAGATGCAAATAATCGTAGAACAACCAGGCTGAACATGCAGGACAACAGATGGCAAGAACGAGAGGACGCGGAGAAGGAGGCAAAGGAGCGGAAGGGCATCGCATGGCAGGCGGAGGACATCAACAGCTGAAGCAGCAGAAGCACGATTGACGACAAGAATGAACACGAGACAGAAAGGATGAGCAGAGACAGCCGCGGACTCTTGAATGAAAAACACTGCCGAAACTCCGATGCATTCTTTGAAATCAGATACGTGGCCATTGCGAGAAAAAGTATTGGGAGAGAAAGTGGCGGAGAGGTGAGGGGACAGGAAAAGGCAATTAAACCGATTAAATCCGATCCATTGATGCGAGGCAAAACCATGGGCAGGAACAAAAGCAATAACCTTGGAGACAAGACAAAGAAGGGCAAAAAGTAAAAAATAGAAGTGAAAAAGAAAGAAAAGAAAGAGCAATGTGCCGAGCGTTCGCTCCCTCTGAGAATCAGAGCCGGAATACGAGGGGCAGTCAAAAAGTTAGTTTCACTCCTCCGTAAAAATCTCAATAAAAATTATATTTCATTGAAACTTTGTAGCAATAGTAAAGACATTTGTTTGTGGCACCTGTAGTAGCGGCGTTGACGTATCAGCATCAGTTCGATTGCTAATCAGTCATAAACATGCCTCGGCAGCTGAAGGTGGCGTCCAAATTTTAAGTGCGTATAGTTGTTCGTTTTTTGTGGGAAAAAGGTTGCAAATTGCACTGAAATTTTTCAGCAAGTGCACGAAGTGTACGGTGATAAGGCAGTATCTCGCCCAGCTATCAGAAAATGGATCTGCATGTTCAAGAATGATGGCACAAACGAAGTGGAAACATTCCACTTCCCCAACTCGAAAAAATTTCCGAACAATTCCATCTGCGGGTAAGTTAATAATAACGCTGACGACAGAGAAGGTGCAGTGCATACTTAATTCATGCCAAAGGGGGCCACGATTACTGCGGCATCTCATTGTAAAACCCTGAAGAGAATGCGAAAATCACTTAAACCCGACGGCCAGGTAAACTTTCCAAAGGCATTGTGTACCTACATAACAATGAGAAACTTCATTCGACGACACTAGCGAAGGACATTCTGTCTGACAAAATTTAAGTGGGAAGTATAGGATCACCCCCCTTATAGCCCGGACTTTGCACAATGTGATTTCCAAGTCTTTGGTACCATGAAACAAGAACGTGCAAAGAGAAGATACCATTCCGACCAGGAGGTGAAAGCCTCAACCCAACAATGGCTATGCCAAGTTGGACAGCAATTTTTCGTACAAGGCGTAAAAAAACAAATACCAGGCCTCGATTAATGTTTAAATAAAGGGAGGGATTCCGTTGGGAAGTAACTTTTGAATGGTACTTCGATGTAAGCAAAACTTTGTTCTATATTTTCGACCCGGTTTTATTCTTTTGAAGAGTGAAACTTATTTTTTGACTACCCAATGCAATTATTAGAACATTACCCAATAATACATGTCAATTAATGTATTTGAGATGCATTATTGCTATCTAATAATACACCTCAAATATATTAGTTACTATCTTTTGTTTATGCCGGCTCTGATTGGTTCACTTGACTGCGCATGCGTGTTCTTCCACTTAGGGTCCCCTCTAATTATGGAAGTGTCACGACTCGCTTGTTGGTGCTCCTCTCCCCAGAACGATCAGGCCAGGTCAGGTCCATCTTACATTTTCGTCGAGTTAAAATCCTGCTAACTATATAAACAGTTTTTTGACTATTATGAGAAATAGAAATAAACTCAAAAATAGAAAAAGAAATATTTTTAAGTTTCTGTTACAGATTTTTTAGCAATAAAATTAATAGATTCAATACATAAAATGTGATTTTATTATTATGACAAAAATAAAAAATATTATGAAAATGAATTGTATTACATAATTTTTTTTCTAAAAAAAATATTTTTATTTCACAATAAAAATACTAGAAAAGGTTAAACATAAAATAAATTAATTTAAACAGTGTCTTAATTAACACAGTTTAAAACACCTTAATTTCAATTTAATTTTCAGTTTAATCAAAACGCGCGTGTGTGTGAACATATATATATCATCATCATCATATTCAACCATTATCTATCCACTGCTGGATGAAGGTCTCTCCAAATGCTTTCCACACAAGTCTATCCTGAGCAATTCGCTTCCACGTCACCCCAACCTGTTTTCTTATTTCATCCACCCATCTAGTTTGAGGACGTTTTCTAGGTCTTCGGTGGTCTCTTGGAATCCAGTTCAGAATTTCTGTTGTCCATCGTTGATCAGTTCTTCTTGCAATATGCCCAGCCCATCGCCATTTCAGCCCTTTTACTTTAACAATGATGTCCTCTACTCTAGTTTGCTCTCTCACCCAAGTGTTTCTTTTTCGATCTCTCCTAGTTATTCCAAGCATGCACCTCTCCATGCTCCTTTGCGTTGTCTGTAACTTTCGTATTGCTCCAACTGTTAGACTCCATGTCTCTGATCCATAAGAGAGGACTGGCAATACACACTGGTTGAAGACCTTTCTTTTTAGACACAAAGGCAATTTCCCCTTCAGGATAAAACTGTTTCTTCCAAATGCACTCCAGCCAAGTTTAATACGTCTGTTGAGTTCTTTCATAATGTTGCCATCCATTGAAATCAGCTGGCCAAGGTAAATATATGAATCAGCAATTTCTAGCTCAATGTTGTCAACTTGTATTTTTGTTTCCTCTACAAAATTATTGAACATGATCTTAGTTTTTTGTAGGTTCATCTTGAGTCCAACTTCTTTACTTCTAGTTGAGAGCTCCTGTACCATGTCTTGGAGTTCTGATGGGTTCGTTGAAAAAATAACAATGTCATCAGCAAACCGCAAATGATTTAAATATTCACCATTTATTTTTATTCCCTTGTTATTCCAATTTATCAGCTGAAAAATCATCTGTAAAGCTGAAGTAAAAAGTTTTGGAGAAATGGTATCTCCCTGCCTCACCCCTTTGCCAAGTTTGATAGTTTTGGTATCTTTATGTAACCGAAATTTTGCACTTGCATTTTTATACACACGTTTCACCATGTCAATGTACACATCCTCAATGTCTGTTGATCTTAAAGAGTTGATGACTGCTGATGTTTTAATAGAGTCAAAGGCCTTCTCATAGTCAATAAATGCAACACACAATGGAAGTTCATATTCATGTGTTCTTTCAATTAATTCTCTTAATACTTGAATATGGTCCACTGTACTGAATCCACTTCGAAATCCAGCTTGTTCTCTTGGTTGAGCTGCATCTAATTTTTTCTGCAGGCGATGTGTTAGCACTTTTGTGAAGATTTTATAAATAGCAGGTAACAAGCTAATTGGTCGGTAATTTTTCAAATCCTCTTTATCACCTTTTTTATGCAAAAGAATTACTGTTGCAGAATCCCATTGGTTTGGTATGTTACCGCTGTTAAGACATTTGGTAAAGAATTTTGCAAGTATGTCTTCTACATATTCTCCAGCTTCTTTTAGGATATCTAATGTAATACCATCATCACCAGGGGCTCTTCCTTTCTTCATACTTTTTATTGCAAATGAAACTTCTTCTTTTAAGATTTTAGGAGCTGTTCCTTCGACTATTTCAATGTCTTCGTTTAATCCACTGTTACTTTCGTATAGATTTTTGTAGAATTCTTCAACTCTTCTAAGTATTTCTTCCCTATTTCTTGTTACGGTGCCATCCTCTCCTTTTAATGCAATGATGTGTTTCTTCCCAACAGATAAACTTCCTTTAACAACCCTAAGGCTCTTGTTATTTTCAATGGCTTTCCTTACTAGCTCACAGTTGAATTTTCTTATGTCTTCTTTCATGCTTTTGCGCAGAGTTTTACAAAGTTCTATGTACTCAATCCTGGAACTGGTATTTCGATTGTCCACCTTCATATCTCTTCGCCTTTTCATGAGCTGTTTCGTCTTCTCAGATAATTTGCTATTGTGCTTTTTACAGGTTACACCACCAATTTCCCCAGCAGTTTCAACTATTGTCTTAACAATGTTTTCATTTGCTTCTGAGATATCACTTTCATCAATAAGTCCTTCCAGTGCAGAAAAGCGATTTTTTAATTCCAACTTGAATGCCTCGGTATTTACTTTCAGTTTCATTAGATCCACCCTCTTACTTACTTTGTGCCATATATATATATATTATTCACATTTATTTATTGTTTTTAAAAATTAATGTCCAATTATGGAACAAAAATTGAAACTTAAAAACTTAAAAGTGAAATGTACTTATAATTTCTTTCTTGAGTGTAATATAATAAATAGCCACGGAAGATTTATCTAATTTTTGAAGCAAATAAAAATGTAAAGGTTTCCATACGTTAATTAAATAATATTTCTTTTCAAGAATTTCAAAATATTTTTCTATATTCGAAATCTGAACCTACCTGATCTTAAAATTTTTCTCAAGTTTATTATTATTATATTTCGATCTGGAAACCTAGTTCAATTTTCTGTTTTTGGTTACAGAATTTGTTTTGAAACCAGAAAAACATGAAATCCGAAATATGAAAATATTTTAAAATAGGAAGTACCGGAATCCATCCATTTTAATATTTATGAAATAGACAGGTAGATATATGCGAGTACAAGGATGGATCATATGAACCTACATAGGATGGAGGGGGGGGGGAGGGTTGTGTTTGTATGAACTTGTTCAGTCATTGAAATAAATAAATATTTTCAATTTTGTACGTTTCTTCATTCATGGACAGTTATGTATTTGAACATAAAAAAGAGTAATTATTACAAGCACTGACCTAATGGTAACGTATTTGGCCATAAAATACAAATTTTCCAGATTTGATTTAGGAAGTACAGTGCTTGCAATTTTTTTTTCTCCCTATAAATCCATGATGCAAGATTTGACTTTCCAGGACAGCGATCCTCAAACATTTTTTTGACTTAC
>QLNU02014176.1:153825009-153836558 GCA_006491805.2 Dysdera silvatica
AAAGGGTTGCTGGTATCTAACTGGAAGGAGACCCACACGCTGAACGTATGTGACGATGTGTGGAACCGGCCAGGCCAGTAACCTAGTGTCCTACCCCGCCTTCAAGTGGTGCAGGCTGAGCTTTCTATTTATGTGGCAAATTAATATTTGCTACACGGATAGAAAGGCGGAAGGGGAGGGCTAATTCACCAACCCGTCTAGCCAGCGTGGTGAAATTATGGCTAATTCCTCCATTATGTTGACACACCAGAAACCATGGCCCCTAGTCTCCAGGTGCTGGAGTGCTCCTGATCAAGGCAGCGGTCAGTGTGGCATGAAAGCAGGGGGTGCTAAGAATCACTGGAATGGCCCAGGCTGCCGTTTGTTATTGACCTTGGCTACGTTTAATGGACGATCCCTTGCTTCTGAAGCAAAACTTCAGGAATTGGAAGAAGAACTTGACAAGATCAAATGGGACATTGTAGGACTCAGTGAAGTTAGAAGAAAAGGTGAAGAGTTGGTGGAACTTAAAAGTGGACATTTGTTTTATTATAGAGGAACGGAAACTGGAAGAACAAGTGGTGTTGGCTTCTTAATCAACAAAAGAATTAAAGACTACCTTCTTGAAGTCGAAAGCACGTCAGATCGAGCAGCGAGGCTCGTTGTTCAACTAACCCAGCGATACCAACTTCAAATAGTACAGGTATATGCACCAACATCAAGCCATACCGACGAAGAGGTTGAAGAATTTTATGAAGAAATCAAAGAGTTACACACCAAAGGGAAACAACATATCAAGCTCATCATGGGGGATTTCAATGCAAGAATTGGACAACAGGAACAAGGAGAGACATCGGTTGGTAAATACGGATATGGGGAAAGGAATGAACGTGGCGATCAACTCATCGAATTTGCAGAAGCTGAAAATCTTAGCATCATGAATTCATTTTTTAAGAAGAAACCGCAAAGAAAATGGACATGGAAACACCCAAATGGGGGAACTAGTGAAATTGACTATATCCTGGCAAACAAGAAATCAATTATTGAAGATTGCAGTGTACTGAACAGATTTAATACTGGAAGTGATCATCGAATGGTGAGATGTAAAGTGCACTTAAATACTAAATTAGAACGACAGAAGCTCATTAGGAAACAAGTAAGTAAGAGGGTGGATTTAAAGAAATTAAAAGAAAATACCGAGGCATTCAAGTTGGAATTAAAAAATCGCTTTTCTGCACTGGAAGGACTTATTGAAGAAGTTGACATCTCAGAAGCAAATGAAAACATTGTTAAGACAATAATTGAAACTGCTGGGGAAATTGGTGGTGTAACCTGTAAAAAGCACAATAGCAAATTATCTGAGAAGACGAAACAGCTCATGAAAAGGCGAAGAGATATGAAGGTGGACAATCAAAATACCAGTTCCAGGATTGAGTACATAGAACTTTGCAAAACTTTGCGCAAAAACATGAAAGAAGATATAAGAAAATTCAATTGTGAGTTAGTAAGGAAGGCCATTGAAAGCAACAAGAGCCTTAGGGTTGTTAAAGGGAGTTTGTCTATTGGGAAGAAACACATCATTGCATTAAAAGGAGAGGATGGCACTGTAACAAGAAATAGGGAAGAAATACTTAGAAGAGTTGAAGAATTCTACAAAAAACTATATGAAAGTAACAGTGGATTAAACGAAGACGCCGAAATAGTCGAAGGAACAGCTCCTAAAATCTTAAAAGAAGAAGTTTCATTTGCAATAAAAAGTATGAAGAAAGGAAGATCCCCTGGCGATGATGGCATTACATTAGATATCTTAAAAGAAGCTGGAGAACATGTAGAAGACATACTTGCAAAATTCTTTACCAAATGCCTCAACAGTGGTAACATACCAAACCAATGGGATTCTGCAACAGTAATTCTTTTGCATAAAAAAGGTGATAAAGAGGATTTAAAAAATTACCGACCAATTAGCTTGTTACCTGCTATTTATAAAATCTTCACAAAAGTGCTAACACATCGCCTGCAGAAAAAATTAGATGCAGCTCAACCAAGAGAACAAGCTGGATTTCGAAGTGGATTCAGTACAGTGGACCATATTCAAGTATTAAGAGAATTAATTGAAAGAACACATGAATATGAACTTCCATTGTGTGTGGCATTTGACTATGAGAATGCTTTTGACTCTATTAAAACGTCAGCAGTCATCAACTCTTTAAGATCAGCAGACATCGAGGATGTGTACATTGACATGGTGAAACGTGTGTATAAAAATGCAAGTGCAAAATTTCGGTTACATAAAGATACCGAAGCTATCAAAATTGGTAAAGGTGTGAGGCAGGGAGATACCATTTCTCCAAAACTTTTTACTTCAGCTTTACAGATGATTTTTCAGCAGATAAATTGGAATGACAAGGGAATAAAAATAAATGGTGAATATTTAAATCATTTGCGGTTCGCTGATGACATTGTTATTTTTTCAAGAAACCCATCAGAACTCCAAGACATGGTACAGGAGCTTTCAACTAGAAGTAAAGAAGTTGGACTGAAGATGAACCTACAAAAAACTAAGATCATGTTCAATAATTTCGTAGAGGAAACAAAAATACAAGTTGACAACATTGAGCTAGAAATTGCTGATTCATATATTTACCTTGGCCAGCTGATTTCAATGGATGGCAACATTATGAAAGAACTCAACAGACGTATTAAACTTGGCTGGAGTGCATTTGGAAGAAACAGTTTTATCCTGAAGGGGAAATTGCCTTTGTGTCTAAAAAGAAAGGTCTTCAACCCTTGTGTATTGCCGGTCCTGTCTTATGAATCAGAGACATAGAGTCCAACAGTTGGAGCAATACGAAAGTTACAAACAGCGCAAAATAGCATGGAGAGGGTATGCTTGGAATAACTGGGAGAGATAGAAAGACACTTGGATGAGAGAGCAAACTAGGGCTGGGCATATTGCAAGAACTGATCAACGATGGACAACAGAAATTCTGAACTGGATTCCAAGAGACCACCGAAGACCTAGAAAACGTCCTCAAACTAGATGGGTGGATGAAATAAGAAAAGAGGTTGGGGTGACGTGGAAACGAATGGCCCAGGATAGACTTGTGTGGAAAGCATTTGGAGAGACCTTCATCCAGCAGTGGATAGATAATGGTTGAATATGATGATGATATATATATATATATAAACGTGCATACATATTGTAAAATAATCTAATGCTTTTAATATAGCTCTCCAGTGGAATTTATTCGCATGAATCACATGAAATGTTACAATTGAAGAAATTTAGTAATCCGTTGCTTCTCACTTGCGGATAGCACGCTTCGTTTTACTTTATCCGCTTCTCATCAACTTGAAAAGAAGCCAAGTTTTAGAAATAAGCCTAATTTATCAACATCTAGAGCATGCTGTGAAGTTGGCGACGGTTTGAGAAGAGCTAAAAAAGGCAATTTTTTTATTACAACGTTGCAATTTTTGAACTACCGGGAATGTTTCTTACCTTGGAACAGATTCGAATGATTTTATATTAAACTAAACTTGCTTTTCCTATTCGGTTTATAAACAAATTTTCTTAAATTTTGAAAACAACGGGATCTTCATTCATCGCTTGAAAGAAGATCACCTTATTTTTCCAATTTAAGAAGTCATGAATGCCACCCTGGTTTTGTCTTAGAAAAATTAGTACGATGTACACTGAAGTGCCAGAAAAATTGGCACACCTACCTAATATCGTGCAGCCCCCCTCCGTGCGCATGCAGAAGTGCCGCAACACGACGTGGCATGGACTCGACTAATGTCTGAAGGTATCCTGGAGACAATTCACACCAGGAATCCTGCAGGGCAGTCCACAAATCCATAGGAGTGCGAGGTGGTGGAGATCTCTTCTGAACAGCACGTTGCAAGGCATCCCAGATATGCTCGATAATGTTCATGTCTGGCGATTTAGGTGGCCAATGGAAGTGTCTAAAGTCAGAAGAGTGTTCCTGGAGCCACTCGGTAGCAACTCTCGATGTGTGGGGTGTCGCATTATCATGCTGAAATTGTCCAAGTCCGTCGGAATGCACAATGGACATGAATGGGTGTAGGTGATCGGACATGATGCTTACGTATGTGTCACCTGTCAGAGTTGTCTCTAGACGTATCAGGGGTCCCATATCACGCCAACTGCACACGCCCCATACCATCACAGAAGCTCCACCAGCTTGAACAGTCCCCTGTTGACATGTAGGGTCCATGGATTCATGAGGTTGTCTCCATACCCGTACACGTCCATCCGCCTGATGCAATTGGAAACGAGACTCGTCAGACCAGGCAACGTGTTTCCAGTCATCAACAGTCCAATGGCGGTGTTGGCGGACCCAGACGAGGCGTAAAGCTTTGTGCCGTGCAGTCAACAATGGTACACGAGTGGGCCTTCGGCTCCGAAAGCCCATATCAATGATGGTTCGTTGAACAGTTCGCACGCTGACACTTGTTGATGCCCCAGCATTGAAATCCGCGGCAATTTGAGGAAGTGTTGCACGTCTATCTCGTTTAACGATTCTCGTCAGTCGTCGAATGTCCCGTTCTTTCAAGGTCTTTTTCCGGCCGCACCGCTGTCGGAGATTTGATGTTTTACCGGATTCCTGATATTCACGGTATACCCGTGAAATGGTCGTACGCGAAAATCCAAATTTTGTCGCTATCTCGGAGATGCTATGTCCCATCTCTCTTGTGCCGACTATAACGCCACGTTCAAAATCACTTAAATCTTGATAACCTGCCATTGTAGCGGCAAGAACCGATCTAACAGCTTTGCCAGACATCTCTTGTCTTATATAGGCGCTGCCGACCGCATCGCGTTACGCTGATTGGTTGCAAAGCTCCGTTATTTGCATACGCACGCCTGTACCAGTTTTTCTGGCACTTCAGTGTATAATTACCGCGAACTGCTATATATACTGTACTGAGGTTCGGCATACTTTTGATAAGTGTGCTCAACAGTTCCTTGGATAAGGAATTGCATTTTTAAACTATCACTTTTTTGAGCAGTGCAGTGGTGAAAAGTTATGTTTTGCAACCCGCCAATGGCGTCCTATACATGTTCAATGAGATTAAAGTCCCGTGAACAGGTTTTCAAGTCCAGACGCGTTATGTCCTAAGCTTCTAGCTATTGTTGAACCAAATGTGCCCTATGATATTAAACATTATCTTTCATTATGTGGATTACAGGACCAAATATACCCCAAGAAGTCCCCACATTTTGATGCTAGAGGATGTCCCCCATAAACCTCACATGGAATATGGCTGTCGAACACATGCAAAGACCTACGCGACCTTGAGGTGATACCACCCTAATGAAATTCCCTTTCACCTCCATATATATCGATCATGCCCGACTTGTGGACAAGATTATAAATAACACGCTCCTGGAGCTCGCCACATATACACCTGTCGAGAATCACTGTCTAGGTTAAACAGGACTCGTCAGCAACACTACGCCATTTTCGTGGTCTTCAAGCGAGATTTCAATATATCATATTCTACTGGTCTGGATGTGCCGTAGAATTAAGGGAATGGATACAGAAACCCGCCTTGCATAGAAGCCAATATTATATAGCCACTGATAGATCATTTACCTGGATACGTTGATTCCTGAAGCTGAGGACGCGTCTCTAATCAATGCAACTGCTGTGCTCTTGTGTGTGGCGTCGGGCATTTATGGCCACGCATACCAGTTCGGTCGGGTAGCGTCCGAGCTTGAATATATTGCCCTCGAACATTTTCGCCAGTTTTAAACCGTCTCCAAAACCGACAGGTGACGTTTGTTGAAATATTGTGTTTCTGGGACACTTGTATCTGATTATTGTTAGATTTTCTTTCTCTATAACATTTTAATCATCCTACTACGTATGTCATCATCAATATGGCTTCATTGTACCATGTTCAACATCTTAACAATAGATTTTTGTCATGAGAAGGTAATGTATATAACATACACAACGTTTTTAAATGCAACGCACTAATAATGACTTCTTAAAATTACAACTACAGAAACTGACCTAAAATTTCCTTCCTACTAGCTTTGCGGAAACATCTGTTATTCTTTTCAAGAGTGACAAGTAGCTTTCTATTCACTTTCTGTTTTATTACAACAGTGGAAAATATGCGCATTGGTGAATTCCTTAACTTCTGAGTGTATTTAATTTGCAAGTCATCGTAGATATTAGGGTTCAATATTATTAACCAGACATTGGCAGTCTTAGTTTCAGAAAATATATTCTACAACTTTCTCTCCGGAGAAAATGCCTAGACTCTCACCCCTAACCCCCGAATGGTCCGTGGTAAAAAGATTCTTAACGTGGAGCATGAATGACCGAAGTTTGAAAAACACTGCTCTAGATAATGACATCTTATTTTTTTATATTTAAAAATATCTAACAAGGATTGACATTTATACAAATTTGATCTACAATAGGGTGATGTAGAGATTCTTACTCCTTCGTAAATATATGCTATATATTTGCGAATATATAGCTTGCGTTTACGACAATATTATTGACTATATGATTGAACCAATTGCAATTTGAAGGTAGATTAACAAATATTCCAAACATTCACTCAAATAAACCCCTCACATAAAATTTAGAATTTTATGTGAAAAACTTTATGCTTATAAAATCGAATAAACGCTACAACTCCCTCTCCTTCTTTCAAATACGGAAAGAATAAAGCATTTAGGAGCAACAAACTGCTACACGAGGAAATAAAATAATTACTGGCATGTTTTATATAGGATATTAAATGAACTAAACGACGATCTAAAATTTGTTTTAATGTCTTCGGGCTTGGCCATTCGTTAAATTAAAAGACTAGCTATAGTTTTATGAAAAGCAATAAACAATGGTACATAATTCAGCATCCCAACTGCAATTAAACTACAACACCTTTCTTAGATAATACAAAAAAAGGTGAAAAAAAAGTTTAATTTGCTTGAGAAATTTTTGTAAAAATTTATTTTGCAGTAATATTTTTGCTAAAGTTAAAGTTGCATATGATTAAAATTATGCATGTTACATATTTTCAGAAATATTTGCTTTTGTATCGAAGTTACAGACGGAAAATATAAATATTGTGTATTAAATAAATAAGACTGTCATTATCAGCAAACAAGACGTAATAAAAATATAAAATTTTCCGTCGCTTTCTGTTATGTTCATTTAATGCTGTGTGCTGCTTTAAAATGTTAGCATTATTGAGACCTATTTTTTTTAATTATAAATAGTGCGGCAGATGGACAATTTTATCGTTATATTTCTTATTAATTTTAAGAAGAGGAAATCACCGTAGATATAATATTTTGACAGTTTGTTAGATCAAATTGTGTGATTTGATATCATTCACCAAATTAATCTGATGACATAGCACTACGTAGAATAAATAACAAATAGGAAAAAAAAACCATTATAAAAGCGTAGTTGAAATTTTATTAAACCTATTTAAACGGATTTTGGACGGACTTCGGCTGTCCGTCGCCAGGAATACATGTTAGTCTGATATTGCAAGAAATAACGAAGTGTTGCCGATTCATCGATAGGTTGTGTTGCCAGTTAAATACTGTTTCCGGTTAAAAAGTTACTATTAATTTCGACTGACGCTCCATCTATCGACGGTGAAACGCGGCAATGAATCAGGTGGTGTGGGGTGGTAGGTGAAGGTTGGCGAGTAGAAGTAGGTGTCTCCAAGTGTGACTGAAATATGGAGTGGACCTGTGATCATTTACAACATCAAAGGAGTGTTTGTGAATAAAAAAGGCTTCCAAAAAATCCAATTCTACAGAAGACTTGGGTTGATGAATGATGGTGGCGTTATGAAAGTTGAATTTATGATTACTGTCCCAGCAGCGAATTACAATGGAGGATTTATTGAATTCGGCCTTTTCAACGTATCTTTGATGCTCTTTTAATCTGAGACGTAAAGCACGCTTTTTTGCCCGATGTAAAAAAAAGTTACATTGAGAAAAAATTTGGTACACTCCCCGGCGCTGTAACATGGGAAGATTATCTTTGAGTTCGGAGCGTCAAATTTTATTAAATGGGGAAAAATTACCTTAAAGTTAGCGTTCCAAAGCATTTTAGCTACGGCGACACTAATTTTTGGAAAATAAAGGAGGATAGCAGTACTAAAGAATTCAACTTCACGATTGCTTCATAGCGTGGTAGGAAAAGTAGGTTTAGAAAATTTAGAAACGGCTAAATTGATGATATTTGGGTTGTAACCTCTATTAACGGTGACTGATTTCAAGACGGTGAGTTTTTGAAAGAGAGCTATGGATGTTGAACAAATTTTTAGGGCCCTGTTTACGTATGTATAAAACGCCACCATTTTTTGCTGATGTGGATGAAGAGATTTTTCTCATGAGGCGGGAGAGGTACCACAAATGTCTACCATTAAAGACACGTTGTTAACTAACGCCCTTCTTCCTCAATAAAAACGTCGAGGAAAGGTAGGGAGTTGTTATTTTCAACTTTTAGGGAGAATTCAAGATGAATTCTCTCATTTTTTATTTACAAAACCTCCGGTGACATTGTAAATGACCACAAGTACACTCCATACTTCAGTCAAGCTTGGAGAAATCTACTTTCTGCTCTTCAACCTTTACTTACTACCCCACCTATTCAATATCGCAGATAGATGAAGCGGCAATCTACATTAATAGCAAGTTTTTAACCGAAAACGGGATTTAACTAGCAACAGAACCCATTAGTGAATTGGCAACATTCCGTTGTTTGTTGCAGTACCAGACTAACGTGTATTACTGACCAGGGAAAGCCGAAGTCCGTCCGAAACGCACTGAAATTGGTTTGATAAAATTTCAACTATGCTTAAAACGCTGTTTTTCTATTTGTTAATCATTCTCCAATTTGGAAATGAAGCTTAACATTCGTAAAACAGTTTTTGGCGCAGGTTACAAATAAATATGTTTTCTTTGATTTTTTCACAAAATATTTCATAAATTTAAATTGATTGCAAGTAAATACTCTCGACAGAAATGTAGAGTGCATGTGAGTTTGTGATAACACCTACATTAGTTAGTAACTCAGTTTCTCTAGTAAAGCAGATGAGGAATTTTGACTTCACCATTAAAAAATGTTTGAAATAGAGAAGTGTGTGTATATATATATATAGTATGCAATTTGAAAATCCAATATAAACATGGGAAAAGAGTACGAGACCATCGGGGCACGAACCCGAAACCTTTCAATTACATGTCGAATGCTCTGACAGTTGAGCTATGACGTGTGCCCAACTTTTCTTTCTCATTAGAGTTTATATAGACAAACACATAGTATAGGGTATTTGATATATATTCGAATGGTTTTGGTTTCATGACCGGTAGTCTCATACCCTTTTCTCTCATGTTTATATGTGATTTTTAAATTACGTAATATATATTTAAACTTGGAAGTTATAGATAACATTAGCGCTGGTTTCATGCTTTCATAATTATATACAAGGTGATCCAAAATTAACAGAAAATGTAAAAAAGTCCATAATTCGGAAAGTATGAACAGTAGCTCAATGCGGTTTTCACAGAAATGCACAGAATGATATGATATTTTTTATAATAACGAATAATTTTATTGCTAGAATAGTTAAACTTGTCACCGATAAGTGAGATTGTAGCGGTCCCAGAGCTGCTGCCTGCGCTATTTAATCAGATCTGCTGGCCTCCCCTCCTCAAACTGTGCGAGACTGCAAACATTGATTAATATCAGTTTGCCGTAATGTACAGTGTTCCAAACAAAAAACCACCCGACTTTCTCGAGAAATATTGAACGTTAAACAAAAATTTCAACGCCACTTTATCTACAATGGCTAATTCTATAAAAATATGGTAATGAAAAATATTTGGGGGCCGTCTTCATATTTAATTTAACGTCAACTTTAAAATTTTTATTGGCAACACCCACTTTTTTATTTCATAGAAAACTTCTCTGTAACCAATTTATGCTAAATTTCAAATTTCATGGAATTTGGGTAATAAATAACAAAGATAATCGATGATGTGTGTTAGGGGTCAAACCATATATTTCATATTGTAGTGTTTTGATTTTTCAGACTTAGTTTCCGTTAATTGAATTTTGTTGAGTTACCGTTAGTTGTTGAATTGAATAAATAGCAAATTTTTATATTAGTATAAAAAAAAATTACACCTATTTATCCATAAAGAAATAGTTGCACGGCTAAATCCAAGAGCCCTAGAAATTGCTCTCATACTTTTCCCCACTTTCAAACAGCCCAATAATTTTTCCATTTTTCGTTGTCAGTTAAATGATTAGGCATTTCTGCTGCGATGTAATACATTTTCTAAAACATTCCCGTTTTATACAATAGCTACTGCCATTACGTCATTTCTAATTTGCATACACATTTATTTTTTCCCATCATTACATTTTCCATATAGTGTTATTTAACTATAGGTAGTTTAAATCATCAAATTATGGTTTTAGCGTTTCAAGAACTACAACTAATTTTAAGTAAACTTGTAACATCATAAATATATATATATGCAAATGATGCTACGTTTATAAGCTTATTACTTTCTTGCTTATATATTCCAGATAATTTTTTTCATAAAATTAAACAATGAAAATTTCTTTAACATTTTAGCATGAATTAAATAAATGCAGGACCGTTCTTAAAGAAAACAACACTGCAGTCAAAACATTTTGTATGTGGAGACAGCCCACTAATTGTTAATTTTTTAAAGAACCTTTAATAACTTGGAAATTGTAAACGTAATTGCACTCTAATTTTGCATATTTGTTTTTAGTGTCGCTGAATCGAATGGCGTAAAATATTACCCCTCTTTCAATTCACATTTGTTTGAAATATTAATTTCATAATTAATATTTATAACTTTGACCAATCAGAAAGTTAATACAAAATCCCTTTGGATAATTGAGCTCTATGACGTGCAAAAATAATTAGAATCATTCGTTACTTATTTCAAAAGATATCGCTTAAAAAGTGGATAGTAAATTTAACATTAGGAGATGCGAAATTCAAATATTTATAGCTCAGCAACCATTCATTCAGAAGTTATAAAATTTGGAATATTCATATAATTTTATGTATAAAATTTAAAAATAAATTAAAAGGTGGGTGTTACCATTGGAAATTTTAAAATTGACGTTAAATATAAAGACGGCTCCCAAATAATTTTCATTACCATTTTTGTAGAATTAGCCATTCTAAATAAAGTGGCATTGAAATTTTTATTCTACGTTCAATAGTTCTCGAGAAAAGTCGGGTGGTTGGAGGGTGACTTTTTATTTATTTTTTTTGACCACTGTACATTATTTGGAATACATGCTTTTTTCTCCACATATATACAGTGAAAATCGGATTAGATAGATTATACTAATGACTTCAGAAACGTGAGGGTTTAAGAGTCTTGTGGGCTCTAAGTTGAAAAAAAACAGAATGGGAATTCTAATTAAGAATATGACCCTCGAATATGAGATTATGACCTTAAGAATATGACCCTCGTGATATTCAATTAATAAACCAATTTTTTTAAGTTC
>QLNU02014176.1:153836658-153904048 GCA_006491805.2 Dysdera silvatica
TTTAACTGTTTAATTAAATACTGTATTTTTATTTTGGGAAATTACTTTGAATTTTTTTATTTTCTGTTTAATATAGTCTACATTTATTAGTAATCTGTTCATAACAAGGAAAAATATAGAACCTCATTCAATTCTGGACATGTTATACTGCATATATTTCACATGCTGTCTGATGATGTGCACGCTGATGACGCACGAACATTTTAAAAATTGCAAAAATGCTGAAATTGACACGCTGGCAGGTATGAAATTACAGGGGGTTAAGTCGAGGGAGCATGAAAGCCATAACAGCAGTTGGTGATCATCGTTCCCAGCATGACAAATCCATCATTTTTGCAATCTGACATTCAAGAATTAGCAAACATCGCAATGGAAATGGGGCGGAATGCCATCCTGCTGGTAGATGAAATACACGCTGTCAGTCTCCAACTGCAGCATGGGCCGATGTTCCAGCATATACAGATACATGTATCCGTCAACAGTCTGTTTATAAAAGGGAAAAAAAAAGCCGTGAACTTTAAATTTTGATTTCAATCAGGAAACAATGATTTTTGGCGAATCCCAACTGTGATGCACGTAGGCGTGAGGACGGTTATGTGAAAGACACTGTATTTGTGCCACCTTTACCAGCCGATCTCCCAAAACTGTGGGCTTGCACCATCAATGCCTTTGGTGAAATTGTTATGAGACATGCTAACTTGCGTGTGGAAGGAACTTTATTATAGAATGGATGTTTGCAAAGTCACTCAAGGGGTACCTGCAATATGCAATATTCTATGTATGTGTAAAGTTTTGTGCAGTTAGTATACCTACAGTAAATCCGTGAAACCGCTGCATATATTTGCAGACACTCTGTACTTATAATATATATTATATTTTTGGTGCAGGTACAAGAACTGTTAATAATAATGGAATACAAAATTATACAGAATCGATATAACAAGATTTGACTTTATTGCATTTTACGATTGAGCAAGCAACCAAAACAAGATTCAAGCATTTTTTGCCCAACAACAGACTCGTAGTAAGTTTCAGCTAACAAGGTGCTTAACTAAATTAACAAATGCAGTAATTTCGTTGATTGGCACCACATTTGGCCGCCTTGTAAATAAACGAACAAAGACCATCTGCATTACACTCTATGATTAATCAAATAAGAGTGTTTGAAACTCACAAATTACATGGAAAAAAAAATTCTAAATGTGCTTTAAGTGCAGTATGTATACATGTTTTCTACGTGTACATTGCATGTGCTTTCCTACGTTGCGTAATGTATTGCATTGCACAATGTAGGAAAGCAACATGCAATAAGAAAAAGCAATGCAAAAGTTTTGCAGTGCAAAGCGAAAGGCAATGCATTACACAAGGTAGGAAAGCATGTGTAATGCATTGCACAGATGCAAGAAAATGAGTTATGCTTACTTGAAATTCAATATCAATTCAAGAAAGTTAATTCTTTTGCTTTCAAAAATTTAACATGAACATGTAAAAGTTCACACATTATACTTTCTTACACTGGCGCAATGTATTACATCGATGTAGAAAACAAGATTATGCTTATTTAAAAACTAATATCAATGTAAGAAATTTGCTTCTAATATCAATGTAAGAAATTTGCCTCAAGGATTTGCTTTCTAAAACTTAATGTCTTGGCATATAGAAACCTTTACATATATATGCTACACTTATATGCGAACATATGAAATCACACTTTCCTATAAAGATGCAAAGCATTGATCCACTGTAAGAAAGTCAGCTGCTTCCTGAAATACACTAATAACAAGCTGGACAAATCCATTTTCACGTAGGAATTCAAAATTAATGTAGGATCAGTTTCATATATTGAAATTTAATAATGTAGGATGATCAACTCGCTTTCTAAAATTATACACCAATAAAGGAAAATACTTTCCTGTTAAAATTATAAGGTAACCTTAAGAATAACAGAACCTCTTCACAACAAGGAACTAGTATCGAATACATTGCAGTCAATAAATATAAAAAAAGGAAACACTCTTACACACGAAGTAAAATGGTACATTACCAAATAAAAAAAAACAAAACATTCTCTGCAAAATAAGATAGGCTTCAGTAACAGTAGCTAGTTAAAAAGAGCCACTATGTACAGCTGCTGAAATGAAAATCCGAACACCAGTTGCTATAATTATGCTACAAAAAATTCAAAAGTGACAATCGACAGCGAACAATGAAATCTATCAATCCATGTGAATAAAATTTGCATAAGGAACTGCCTTCATAAACTTGCAGCAATTTGAAAATTCAAATGGCAAGTAGTTTTTACTAAGTATTTTGAATCTTTAAAAAAAAAAGAACTAAATTTCAATTCATTTGGTTCAAGGGTTATGAGTTTTGAAGGGCTCCCAGTTGGTCTGTTTTTTACGTAAAAGTCCATATTTTCATCTCAATTTTATATTTGTCCATTTTTTTTATCATTTGGTTCATAATTTTATGTTTTATGGTCCTTTTTTTTATGTTTAATGAACGCTATCGGAAATTAGTGAATTAAGTGTAAATAATCCGCATTGTTTATAAAAGCATTTCTGAAAGCAATTGCGACGAGATAAAATTCACATTGTTGAATGCTGATTGATCAGAGGTAATGACGCTACGGGACATCACATCTATACTATACGGTGGGATTACAACTACAAACAAGGCAGGCTGGGACAGGATTCACTGGCCCTTAGAAAGTTTAGCTTATTCTCTCTTCCCTTTCCCGCTCTGACAGTTTTCAAAATCTCATGAATTATTACTTTTTTTTAATATATATTCTTTTACACATATACAAAAGTACTTCATTTTTATTTATTGGAATATCAATGATCCGATATGCAAATTTCATGAATAGGTAGATTTCATTATTTACTATCGATAGGTACCCTTGAATTTTCTGTAGCACAATTATTGATTGAATGGCAACGGGTGTTCGGATTTTTGTTTCACCAGCTGTACGTGACTTTTTGTGTACACTCTTTCCAGAAATACTGTTGCACTCACAATGGAGTACCCAATGCAGGTGCAATACTATTTTTGACAATCAGTATGTACAGATTAGTTCACACACACAAGCATTTCAATATAACTCAATTTCAATAAATCTGTCACTTGTTCAATTACATGTAAGCTCTGTCCAAACTTTTGTAACTTTCACTCCTTCACACGGCGAAAAATCCAACTTTCAGAAAACTTTGTTGCGTCTCCGGGTTATCAAATAGGAAGCAAATTGAAACAGTGATTACATTCTACCATGTGTCAGATATGCACATGCACTCTGCACCTTCTGTTTCTATCCAAGAGTGGGGCACAGAATGCATATGAACGTACAGAATGTGGCAATTTTGTATTCTTGACATGGCAACACTTATCAAAAGTAGCATTTGTTCGTCCATCTAATTTGAAAAAAACACACAGAAATTCTTTACAATAACCGCAGAGAACCTGTCACTTCATCAACAAGATCTATCCTACCCATAATGCATAGAACTGTTGTGGACCCAGAAGGAACCTGCAAAAATAGAAATTTAAATATCCGTACAAATTTCTTTATATGAGATTAAAGGATTTTTAACACAAGAACCATTTCATTATACCTACAACCGCAGCTGCGGTTATTTTGACGATCCTTGAATATTCTTTAAAAAACTATAAATAAATACAATTTTGTTTTTGTTTCAACAATACTAACGTGTTTAGGTTAAATCCCAATAATATTCATTTAATATTTTGAATAATTAAGTTTAGCAATTAAATAAAAAATTTTATACATATTTTCTTTCCGGAAAACTAGTATTTACGGAAAACAAAATTCTTTAAAATCGTAATGTCAACTAGAAATAATCTTAAAGCAGTTGTGGATCTGGGGGTGGGGGCAATGGGGGAGCAATGGAAATGGCCCCAAAGCTAGGATTGTATCATGAAAAATGAAAGGACTTTTAAACAGTCATAAAACTGAAAAAAAAATGTAGACGTAAGATTTCAACTGTCATCAGTTTTCAGTTAAACAGACTGGACAAATGATAATAAATGCAAAATGATAAGTAAACAAAAGCTATGTTCAATTTTTCAAGGTTGTTATTTGACAGCAATTACAACAAACATTTCTAATCCATTGCAATTATTTTACACGTAGTTTATGATTGATTGTGCAGAAGGCAAGTGTTTTTCAGGGCCATTTGCTTTATTTTACGTTCCTCTCGATTTCACGAATTGATAGAATAACATTAATATTTGATTAACAACGTTAATGATTGATTAATAACTTTTCTAATGTATCTAATTCATTCATGCATGTAAATAAACTGATTGATTGATAATCAAGCCAAATTATCTCGTTTCACATATTGAAATTCAATCAGCCAAAAAAATCTGAATAATTCCACGATGTTCGCATAATTATGATACATTATTAATTAGTCATATATATATATATTATCATTATACATGTTATTCCTGTTAATTATTATAATAATTACTCACGCAAAAACGACAACATGGTCAAATTGACCACTTCCGAGTTCTGCGTATATATGCTTGTAACTATGGTACTCTAACTTTTTTTTAAATTTTATATACGCCATTAAGAACATATTCTAAGAAAATCCAAAACTTTTCAGCTTTAAAACACGAAAGGTTTAAAAGATATTTGAGTTTAAATTTCGCAAGCGGTCGATTTGACCTCAGCCGCATTTCTAGTGTTAAGGAGTAAGAATACAAAGTAACCATCAGCAAATCAGAATCGAATGAATTACATAATCAGTGCAACTGACTTCACTTTTATAATTCCATTTTAAGAATAAAATAGTATATCAGGCGGCAATATAATATTTAATACAATCTAAGAATTAAAGTGATTATGAAACAGGTTGGAGGATGAAAAGCAATTCCCTAAAAGTAATCAAGTGTTTGACATTAAAAAAGGTGGTGTAAATCAACAATAGTGGGTGTACTTAAGTCGAAGTTCTCTTTATCCACATCGTCTCCCACTGTAACAGTTTTTAACCAATCAGAATTTTTCGAGCTTCTTGCTTGCATTTCTAAACCCCACTTTTCAGATAATGAAGTCTTTATGGTCATTTGTTAGAGCTACTATGATGTATTCATCGTAGACGAATAACACATAGTTGAATACTATGATGCACTTCATTGTTTAAGCATAGTGTTTTAGGATGTGTAAACGAAAATACTCTTAATTTGAAACAAACCGAGGATTCGAGATTTTGAGATGAATCCAAACTTAAAGAAAAGCAATCTAGCAGAGAAATATGGCATTCCACCCAACATGCTATCAACCATTTTGACGAGTGAAGAGGAAATAATGAAAAGACGCTAGTGCAATGTTGATCCGAAATATAAGAGACTAAACGCCCATGCTTTTCCTGATGTTGAATCCACTTTTTGAAGTGTTTTGAATCGTACAGGAGCCAGAACAGTAAAATTCCTCTTAGTGGTATGAAGCTACGTGAAAAAACCTACAGATTTTGCTTGTCTGGTAGAAGTGGGGGGGGTTGAAAGAGGTGGTTTGAAAAATTCAAGACACAAAACAACATTGTGTTTGGGACTTCACACGGTGAAGGACAAGATGTGTCCAATGAAGACCTTGAAAAGCAAAAGGTAAAATTTCACGACACGGCATCGATTGCTCGGTGGTATCTTGAAAGTAGAGATAACGTCGACGAAATTTTGGTCGCGTTTTTATAAAAGGTAAATAATTTCATAAAATGAGAATTTCTTCAAAAACAATCCGATTTTTTGAGAAAACATAATTAATGTAAGTACCGTTTCCTGCGTTTAAAATATGGCTAGGTAATGCAAAAGTTGCATTGAGCAATAAATAATACAGTACATAAAATGAATAACTTCTAATTCTTAATGTAATATTCTGCTTTTTGGAAACGAAGTTACTGTATAAAACGATAAGTCTAACTTACGATAAGTAATTTACGTTTTATACAAGTCCAATCAACGACAAATGTTAAGTTGAACTTCCGATAACTCGACGTTTTAATCGGTCCCCAGGAATTCGACTTATGGCGAATTCACTGTATAATATATATTTAAAATCTTCCTTTGTCGATGGAATCAAACGTCGCAGATTACCCAATGCCAACTCCAGAATTTTGAAGATTGCCAGATATTTAAAAAGTTCATGGAAATTCTGGCAGAGGTACAGTTCTCTCTCTTATCCATTCTTCCCGTTCCAGATACAACAGCTGGACAAAAACATTGCACCTTTGTCACAAAACCATGTAAAGTCAGAAAGTTCTATAAAATGCCATCTGGAGCAACAACATTACCAAATTGGATCTCCCTCGAGGGGCAGAACTGAACACAGAAACTGTGTAATCCCTTAATAGTAGGGTTGAGTGAAAATGTGCCCCATAATTATACACTTCAACACTTTAGAAAATATTTTTCAACTACTTTAAAAACTGGCATTCTAGAAAATATGGAACATCGTGAAGAATGGTTTCCAACACTCCGAGACACTAGAAAAGGCAGTAATCCACTGCAGGCTATGTTAAAGGCATAAAAGATGGTGCAAAAGGCCCTAACAATATATATATAGAAGGGGGGGGGGGCATGGGAGTGAAGTCATCGATGTGTGAACCAGCTGCGGCGATCATGAGAATATTGTACAAGGAGAACAACCTTGCTGGTTTATGATATGCAATGTTGCCTACGACTCTGGTTAAAGTAACTACCACATTACAGAGACAAGGCTGAACTACCATATCTCGTAAAGAACATGCCAGTGGCCAGTAAGGGGCAGATAGATCAACAGTTAACTATTATATCAAGTTTGGCAGGTTTCACCATATCAGCCATACACAAGTCGGAGATGGCTGTAACTGACATAGAGATGAGACAGCCAATGCCGTGAATACCTTGATCGACGATTACTGGTCAACAACAACTATCCATCTTTGAAATAGTTTATTGTCCATGCAATTCTAGCTCCATTTTGGAACTCTACTCGTACAAAATCAAGATAATGACTCAGGAACTTGCCAGATATGGAGAAGTGTTGAGGTTCCACAGGACCTTGTCATGGTGATTGAATGCAGACTCGTTTATATATTTTTGAGCATAAGAACACAATGGGAGTTCCTTAAAAGGCTCTACTGTATATTATATCAATTACAAATGTATCTTAGGGTGGAATTACTAACTAGTGGTAGTAATTGATTTAAATATAATTAGTGTTGACCAATGTTTAGTTTATACAAATCACATACTGGGTAAATATTAATAAAGTATGTTTAACTATGAATCTGTCTTCTCGTTGATTGTGACACAAGAGTAGGACACCTAAAGCTACAGCCAACCCTGCACACAATCTGATCCCTCGATTATCACATGTTAGTTGATTAAATTTTTATGATGCAAAGACGTAAAATTTGAAGTAAAGCCATACTGCGCACACAAGAGGTATAGCTATACAAAAGGTTTTCCAATTAACGGATTATCATGCGCTGAAAATAGAAGCAAGTACAGGAAGTTGTTCAGAAATCTGAATTTACAGTGCTGTTTGCTGAGAAAAGGGTATGTGAATGTAACACAGCTGTATCTATCAATTGCATTCGATGGAAGGTAAGGCAATAGTAATCACGTTAACTATTAATGAGAAAACGAGATACACACCTGTGTTCTCCCTGCATCTTGAACAAGATAAGAAGGCAAACCTAACCGCATTGCCTTCCTTTCTAATTCTACCAAATGCTGCGTGTTATCGCCTCGGAGCACGACCTTTGTCTCCCTGTTTGAATAAATTAATTTAAAAACATTATTCCCGCTTTCATTATATCTAAGCATATGGAAATGATAATTATTACACTAAGAAAAGAAACCAAAAAAAGTTACAGATATTGTGCATTCCTACTACCTAAAAGTGATATTTATCATATACACACTGCAGCGTCCTGAGCTACAACATGTTTTTAGAAAACCAAATTTTTATGTACTCCCTTTGAAGATTACTACCAAATACATTTCATCTCTTTCATATAAATAAACCACAGCTGTTTGTGTGACTGTTGCCAAAAATCCTTCACCATTTCCAAGAACTTCAAGATTCCTCAACAACAGGTCAAAGGTCATCAGCAACCATATGCCTTGTAGGCGCTGTTCCCAAGAACGTAAAATACAGTGAAATTGCATTAGTGCAACATCACATAAGATGGACCTCTTGTTAATGCAAATTCTATTTCCCCATCTAAGGTACAAATCTTAATGTATAAATCCAATTAATTAATATTAAGGTACAAATCTTTCCCCATCTAAGGTACATATTATAGACTTCGCTTAATGAATACGACTCATCGGATAATATGGACAAAGGCCCTTTGCGCAAAGAAAAACTTCATGCAATATAGAAGGTAGCATGTTTTTTTAAACCATGTGTAGTCATCTGTTTTTCAAAAGCAGCTTCTAAAATTTGTTCAGATATTTTATACACCATTAAGTAAAATTAAACGAGTTTCCACTCATATGTAACAACTAATTTTTTTGTTTCATTGCAAATTCTTCCTGAATATTCGTTCATAATATTCTATTTTGTTTTAGTAATTCATTTACATTATGTACTGCATTATTATATTAGTTATTGCTGAATAGCCTGAAGTTTTAGCTACCGAAATTTACCCTCCGCTTAGTGCAGACTTCCATTTGTATGGATAAAAAATGGTGGATCATTACGATTTATATTAACATGGTTTCACTGTAGCTATTTTTGACACTATAGCGGTCGTAAACATTAAAGGTTGGCAACAGTGTAGTATGGTTTCGATCATTTTTCAATAGAACATGTGCAAAACCAACTCTACACGCTTACGCAATACGCAATGGGTTTCCTCCAATTGCAGAACTGTATCTGCTGGGAATTCCTCTCATTAATATTTGAACGAAATTATGGAGCATTAGAAAAAGCGTAAAGAGAACCGAGACTTTCTCCATAGTCTTAACTCCCATCGTGAATCACAGCCAGTGAGCAGTTTAGTTTTTTATCCTTAGCTTGTGCAATAACAAAGGACTTAGCAGTTATATGATAACTCCGGTCAAGGAGCAGAATAAAATCCCCCCCACCTTTGATATTTCTTGAGTTTTCCAGTTCCAGGGGCATCATTGTCGGCTTTAGTATACTTTAACCTCTAGCTTACGGGTTAGACAAAGTATATCCCAGTAGATTTACCTCCTCAAAGAAAGGGGCTGGGATAAACCCTATCCCAGCGATCCCCCTTTTGTGTTGCTTCTTGGGGTAAACAGCCAATTAATGGGTACAACGGCTTGATTGCAGATTGTAACGAAAAGGAAGGACGAGGAAATAACGAACAGGACCTTTTCCCTCTCTTCTTCACTGCTTTGTCTGAGAAGTTAATCTGTTATTAAGATTACTAGTGGGTTTCTTACCTTTAAGCTAAAGTACAATACAGCCCACTAGAGTTCTTTGATGTTGTTTATTTATTGTACTTAAGTGCAGCTACACCTTCCTCATAACTCCGTAGATATGCTTTCAGATGCCACTTAGGTTGATTTGGCCCATGGGGGGAGAAGCAATATTTCCTTTATATGGAACAACAAATTTCTGTTTTCTAGCCCCATAAGCTAAAGGTTAACGTATGTATTTAAGTTGAATGACAATGTATGCATAAATATTAGATGGAGACCAATCGTCTGTCTTCGCTACCAACGCTACCTTGAGCTCCTCTATTACAACATGCAGCAGACACATCTGGATTCAGCACGATAACCGAGAACATCAGGGTTGCGCAAAAAAAAATTTTTTTTTTTGTAATTTTGAATATTATTGAAATGCAGATAATGAATCTTCCAGTACTAGAGAACCTTCAACATGTCACAGAGCACATGCTGGAATACTGGCTAAAAACCACTGCTTACTCTGTGCTTTACCTGAATGCTATGTTGGACACCACGTGTTCCTCTGATTCCTATCCACAGGTCTGGTTCTTCACCAGATGGCATATGAGTCGCTGTACATAAATGCATTCAAAAATGTCAAGTGCACATTGGAAGAAAATAGACAAAGGTTTTTTGGCATTTTAACGATGTTTTCACCTCTTAAACTGATTTTGCTCTTTTATGTCACCTCCTTATTACAGACTGATTTAAAAGTACATAACTCTTATGTGTGTCTAAGTGTACAACTGGAGTTCATATGGTGCTAGGATCAAATCTTCGTTGTGTAACATTTACTCTGTTAAGTCGTGCATAATGGACAGAATACAAACTCTGCTTACACAGGTGGGTGGGTTTATTGGAAAGTTAGTTTAAACAATTTAATGAAGGAGAATCAGTGGTTAATCTCTTTTAATGGACAATGGAACATTATGAAGTATTTTTGTACTCAATACCAAACTTTCAATTATTTTGGAGAAGGCAACAGATAATGGAGACATGGACCTAATGGGACAAACACCAAATTTTAATAGAATTTGCTGGGTTTTTTCAAATATAACATGATACCTGAGCGACAACACGTAAGCTGCTCTTTTTTAACACAAATAGTCAGCCATTTATAATTCATTGTCAGAAAGCTAGAAGAAAGTTTATTTTCAGCAGCACTGAAAGATAATTTTTTTTAATTCAAATAGTATTCCTAATTGTTTATCTTCTCAAACAGTTATGTTGTTAGATGATAAATTGCTTACGAAGAAAAGGATGATTTCAGGGAGCCTGGTGGAAATCAAACTCACAACCTCTTGATATCGTGGGTTCAATACCCACTAAGCACGATGAAATCGTTCTTTTCTTTTTGTGCAATTTATCATATAATATTACCACATCATCGGTTGTGATGAGAAAATTTTACCAACTTTAATAGTTACATTGTTAGTTGATAATATGGCACATATCTTTCACTAAAAATTGAACTTAATTAAGCTTTCATTTATGCAACATGCACTTTGTAGATCATAAAAACATAGAAGTTTAATATGTGGGAACCAATGGGACATTTTTATATGAAATCAGAGTGTTTAATTATGTTTCTCCTTTTCAACCTGGCATACTACAGGCAAAAACTGCCCTTGTATTAGCCATGCTCAGTGGGTGGGGGAGGAAGTGGGTGTGTCCAAAGCACTACCAGCTTTGTTCCAGAAATAAGTAGAAATACCCTTTTTTCTTTTACCAAAGCTTGAAAAAAAGATTTTTGAGAAAAATTCAAGGACTTTTCAAGGACCAACCACATTTTTGGCAGTTTCCAAGTACTTTTCAAGGGCCCCCGATTTGGTAAAAAAAAATTCAAGGAATTTTCAAGGACTGTAGGAAGGAAGGAACCATGTAAAAGCTGCTCTTAATGCAGTCCTTATCGACAATCCATCTATTAGAAGAAGAGCAGCTGCAAAGTTCAACATGCCAAAATGTCAGGCAAATATATAACACAAAGAAACATTAAGACGGAATGTTAGTTCTTAGACCACAGGAAGTGCCAAACAAAGCATTTTCTGTGTAACGGGTAAATGAACTAGTTGACTACCTGGTAAATGAAACAAAACTTCATAATGGCTTGACAACTATCGAAACTAGAAAACTAGCATTTCAGTAAGCCTTAGATTTAGGATCAAAAATCCCTCAAAACTGAAATTAAGATGAAAAAACTGTAAGCGATTGGCTATATTACTACGTGCAATGAAATAAAGATTTATCAATAGGAAAGCGAAAAGCTTATTGCATGTAACCAACTTTAATACAGTCACTGTAGAAACAGTTTATAAAAATCCTACAGGGTATCTTACAAAAATACAATTTTGAACCTCAAAGAATTTTCAACTGCGATAAGACTGGTTGTACGGCTGTACAGAAGCCACCACACTTCATTGCAAAAAGAGGAGAGAAGCGAGTTGGACAGGTTATCTCTGCAGTGAAGGGTAAAAGAGTAACTATTTGCTGCATCTCAAGTACCTCAGGAAATACCATTCCACCGGCATTTGTGTTTTCTCTTGCAACAAATGACTTCATGATTCATGGGGCTCCACATGGCGCCTTTCATCTGTGCAGAAATCAGGTTGGATGACTACCGAAAAATTTGTGAATGTGCTGAAACATCGTGTTACATTTGCAAATGCAACAACTGGTAATCCGGTTCTGTCCTCATGTTGATTTATAACAAACAGCTACGTCAGTATAGAAGCGATCAAATATGCAAGAAAAACATAGAGTGGCTATGTTATCATTTCCACACCCCCTGTTCTCATAAACAGCAAGCCTTAGATGTCAGCACCTATGGGCTATTTAAGAATTACTATAACCGAGATTTTTTCGTACTCAACAAATGCAAGTGAAAAAGGACACTCGCTTCTCAAAACGCTACAGAAAGGAAACAATTTTACCTTTCCGAGAAAGAAAAAAAAAAATCTTTCTGTATCCCCAGTCCAGGAAGCAATCCAACAGCTAAGTATAAGGAACTCAGTCACACAGAAACTAGTGAGCCGTCAAAATTTATAAGACTGTATTGAGTACTCTCATAAAACTACATATGTACCACATACATGTAAGATGGCTGCATAACCCATCTGTCTAGCATCCAAATTTCACAGTATCATACAGTTTTTGTTAACCGACCAGAGCGGGGGGGGGGGAGAGATCACAACTGAATGACACAGATGTTCGTTTGAGTTTCCATGACGCACGGACAGCAAAAGCTATGTTGTGCTGAGACCTACGATTTTTCGAGCAAATCCAAATGCTTGTTGCCATGGAGACCAAACTCAAGAGACTATGGAGGGAAGAAAGCCAGTATATATTCTACGATACCATCGAGGGGTTAAATAATAGTTAATGATACAATAAATGGATGTATTAGAACTATGCCATTGTGGAATGGCAAACCTACATTTTTCTGCAGAAACGAAGCTTCTTAAGGTCTGGGGAATCAATCTCTGGACTACAGTGAGCAATTAGTGAAGGTTCCCTTTTTTTTTTTGCGGAGGGTCACCATTGGGAGTCAAACTAGGATAAATGGCAAGGGGTGTTGTCTATAATACCACTGTGCCAGCCATCGTAAGAATTTACCAAGGCAGTTGCTAACTCATTTTATACAGATATATGTTGAAAGAATTTTATGTATTTAGGTTTCGCAACAGTAATGGTAGTAACATTTAGCATATATTACATATATGTTACCGGGAAAAAAAGTTATCAGGATGTAATAATTAGTGTACAGAAATATAGGTAATAAAATTTAATTTCCCAGTCCCTACCGGACATGTTTATGAGCAGTACTAGTCTATGAGAAATGCATCAGAACTCACGATGTTTAAAACTTTACTCATAGTTGTTGTATTTAGAAAACATGTGAATTAACAAAATAATTATGAATGGCACTTACCCATAATCACCCCATCGAAGTAACATTTCACCATATTTTCCCTCATCTTGTAACATGAGTCTATGCATACCAATAGCACCATGTGCCACTTGAGCTGCCATTTTCCCTGTTCCCATGTCCAAGGAACAATTGACGACAAACACCATTTTGAAAATTTCGCCATCTTCTAAGTCTGGATCATCAGCTTCTGCCTAAATGTATGAAAGGAAGGCCACACTGAGAGAAATTACATAAGAAATATAACAAGAGGAAATTAATCTCTCATAAACATGTAATCATACGTGCATGATTTTTAAACTTTCCATATATAAATAGAGGAAGAAAAAGATGAAAGCAATACTGGACTTTGCGTGATGTATGGTGTAACCTAAATGTTTTGTTTGTTTTGTGGTTTTACGGCTCAAAGACTACAATGGTCATGCTGCGCCGGGACCTACTGTTTTCCGAGGAATCCGAACCTCTGGACCTACAATTTTCCGAGGAATCTGAACCTCTTAAGGCCTAGAGAACCAAATCGATCTTTATGCAATGCGATCTTTATGAGATCCCTGAGGAAACGATCTTTGCACTGTTAGAAATTGAACCCGAATTAACAGCACACTAGGCAAACATGTTACCACACTGTGCAACCACAGGGCCTTACTGGTTTTTATTTAAACTCAACGTTTCATTTAAGGTTATGAAAGACACTGTCAAAAGCATAAAACAACGGAAACAGTTTTCTCCCTGTTTGAAAGGACAAGCTTTTAACTTAGTTGTCAGTCATTAATAATTCATACTGCTTCAGATAGACCAGAACAAATTGATGAAATATAATTAAAAGAGGCAACACATTGAATTGCTTCGAGGCCAAATATCAACTTCTTTTAAATTTCACTCTCCATGTAAACCAAATGTATTTGCCAGGTTTTAAACTGAGAATAAAATTAATATTTTTTAATTCATATCTTATACTTGAACATCCGAACCCATCATTTTTTCCTGAATGATGATGGAAATAACCATGTGAATGAGCTGAATATAGCATATGTAAAATCTGAATACTGTAGACTTCATTGACTGTATTTAGTGCTGTAGTAGTACAAAGCTGTAGTACAAAGTGCTGTAGTATTGTGTGTGCAGTACAAAGAGCAATAAGTAATGTCATTGCTTTAACC
This sequence comes from Dysdera silvatica, assembly GCA_006491805.2. NCBI lineage: Eukaryota > Metazoa > Arthropoda > Arachnida > Araneae > Dysderidae > Dysdera > Dysdera silvatica. Next base: position 153,851,179 of record QLNU02014176.1, read on the forward strand.
GAAAACATACTTTCCCACTTTAACCATCACCGCAGTGTTCTAGGTTGATGAATATTCAAATTAAGAAAATTTATCACCAAGATAAAAAGTTGATTCAAGATATGCCAACACATTGGAAAAGTACCTATGATAGGGTTCGTATCAGGGTTGGGTTTTGGACAGGACACGTGTCCGAAACTGGTTTTACCGTCCAAAATTGTCTAAAACCTAAAACTGTCAAAATACGAAAAATATGTTCATGTGATATTTTTCGTATTTTGACAGTAGATTTTCCTATTTTCAGTATATTTTTCTAGAATTATACAGATTAAAAGAAAATAAAAATAATAATAATAATAGACTAAAAACTTCCCTTTTTTTTTATGTAAAGAATTTTCAGTTTTAAGCATTGCCGTTAGGTTGATGTAGCAAGAAGTTAAGCATTTGATATTTGACATCAATAAATATACACCATAAAAATTTCAAAATCAAATTAGAAAGTTGTGTTTTCAATAAGAAGGAAAAAAAAAGACAACTCCAAACTATGAGTGAGAAAATATTCAGTTTAGAAATTACTGGTTCCTAAATTTTTGTATGTAAATAATATTGCTTTTACTGCGGTAGAACATCATACCCTCAAAGAATTGGTTTTAGCTCTGTGCTCAGGCTATAATCCACAAAGTTGTAAACATTAGGAGGGTAACTGTTGGAGATCATGTCTGCAGAAATTACAAATGGAACCAAGACACTTATCAAAGGCAATCAAACTATCATAGTTGAAAATGGGCGAAGTAACATACACAACGATTCTATTATTGCAACTTGTATTCATATTGAGGGGAAGTCTTATTTTTGGCTGCAGAGGATGCAGGTGCACAAACAAAAAATACCCAATGTTATAGAGATGTTCTGCAGTCTGCTGTTGCAAAAGCAAAGAAAGAATATAATTGTGATGTAATGGTTGTGGTCACTGATAATGACAGTTATGTAGGGAACAAAGGAACTTCTGTGCAAGGAAGATTGTTTTATGCTTTTTTTACAGTAAGAGCATCTGGGCTAACTGCTACCAAACATGGTAAAATCAAAGACTGTAGTAAAACCAGTACTTTTTAAAATTTAAAAAATGATATGGTCAGCATGGTCATTAAAATGTCAGACAGTGATGAAGAGTTAAAAGTAAGAGAGTGCAAGCAAGCAAGTCTAGCATTGAGTTAAAATGTAAAACACTCAAGGGTCATTGCACACTTGGCAAATTGGTGCTGGTTTTCCTTCCAACAGGTGACACACAGGTTCCAACAGTGTGGGTGAGATGGGAAATGTCCAAGGAAGATAACAGCTTAGTGATGTATGGATGCAGTGTTCATTATTTACACCTACAAGGACATAACATCAGTTTCAGTACTAAACAACATGTGCAGATTCAATAGTTTTTCTTGAATCACCACAATATACCTAGTGCAATAAGCACATAATAATAATAATAATAATAATAATAATAGCATAATAGTGCATTGCATAATGCAATTAATAATTCACTGAAGCCCCAGTTGCCAAATGATATAAGACAACTGACTTGTATTGAAACCTTTCTGCGCAATAGGGCAACATATCAAAAAATAGTTGAGGACATAAAGATGGCATATAAAGACTTAGCCACTCTTATAAATGTAATTTATATAGATAGGCTAAAGATGCAGTGGAACAATTGAAACGAGTTGCTGTTTTAATGGACTGTTTATAAAAAGACCGCTATAATTCATGAAGCCTGTCATACAGGGGTTTTCAACCCGCAGGCCACACGTGGCCCGCCGACATGTTTTATGCGGCCGGCCAGCTCGTGAAAAAATATAAGTTGTTTTACACATGAATGACGTCCCTACTCCCTCTAAGTCCGAAATATATGTATTTTATTCTGTTGGCATTTTCATATTTCGTAATAAATATTTTAAAACACTATAGAACCAAAGTAACACTTGGTTTTTCCCCCCTCAATCGTATTTTACCTTAGTTTTCTAGCGTATATGGGAATTAGGTGTAGTTTTATTGATTTGTAGTGCAACAGTGATTTAAAAAAAATTCATCTTAGGACTCATCAAATTCTATTCTAAATATGCTGATATGAACATCTTCCCCACTATCTGACTGCATGCTCTGAAAATGTTAACTGTTGTGAAGCAGTTACATCTGCACATAGGCTGACATAGAAAGCTCATAAGAGGAGTTACAGGCTTACAATGGGGGGAAGAGGTTATAGAGCAACTACTCCATATGTTCATATGTATGTATATGCATAGAATTTCGTTGAAGCAGGAGTTACAACCCTGCCCCTGCATATGCCAGTGCGTCTTGTAAAAAGCCGTTTCCAAAAATGAAGTTGATAAATGGAAAGTCAGGACCAGAATAACTGACGTCCACCTTGTAAGCATTCTTAGGATTGTAATATCAAAAATAAGACCGGATATTGACAGGATTGTTAAAAATAAGCAGTGCCAAAAATATCGCTAAAAGGTTTGATTTCGCTTTACATATTCATAACTAAAAGTATTGTAAATGTATTTTGCTTCCATACGTATTTTACATTGTAATATATATATATTGAGTCCAGAGGCAGATTCAGAAAATATTTTTGGGTGGGCGCGCAAAACTTACATAGAGATCTAAGGAAAAAATATCAATAAAAACTGATCCACGGGTGTGGGTGCACCTCTTGAATTGCCTTTGTTCAGTCCTAATATTGCTGATACAGTAGTGCGGCCCGCGGGCCTACAAGAATAAGCAAAATTGGCCCTTGGACTGAAAAAGGTTGAAGACCCCTGCTGTAATACATGCAGGCCTGTAGCTAGGATGAAGGGGCAACTGGGGCGAGGAAAGGGGCATATGGAGCATAAGGTACCCAGTGATTGTTCTACACATATAAATAGCTCAATGGGACACAAGCATGAAGCAACTGGGGCCATGCCCATGCTTGGCTACAGGCCGGCACACATGGCTCATGTTGTTGAGAAAAGAGTTATTTTTTTCCCCAAGTTAACAACATCAGCCACCGATGGCAAATTTCTTGAAAAATCGGATCCGATTGATCAGTCTAGCCCTAATAATCACTAATACATGTAGTAGAAGTAGAAATATCGCAATTTTAACTTGTCTACCAAGTTTATTTTTTCGACCACCAGTTGTTGACCAAGGTGGTCCGCTTGGACCACTAAATTTCCTTCGCTGGTGACATCATTACATAGAACAGCTATCATGAATTTATTTCTACTAGATCAAATGAAACACAATGTCACGCAAAAAAAAATAATAATAATAATAAAAAATAAATAAATGAATATATATATTACATCAAGTGGCGTTTCTAAATCGGCTTCAGAATTTTCAAATATCCAAGCTGCAGCGAGATCGGGAGACCTATTATCTGTGTAGAAGAGAGCCTAGAAATAAAAGAAATAAATGCATAAGTGCGCTAATTTTATACAGTCTCATATAAACTGAGTTTAAAGTTCAACATGACGGAATAAGCGATGCAGCATTAAAGAAAAAAGCTTGGTTGGTTGCTTTTATGGTGCAAGGACAGCAAGGGTCATTATACACCAAACAAGGTGAGAATGTGCATGCACGTTTAATATAAAAATAAATTAAAGCTAAAAAGGTAAAAACATGTTAAAAACAACGAAGATACGAAATGAAACAATATAAAAAAAATCATATGAGATGGGAATAGTGAATATTAGATAAAAAGTTAAAAATGATTTGATAGTTAAAGGAATCACATAATAAAAAAAAAAGCAGCATACAAGATCCACATTTAAAATACGCTCCTGTTTTTATGACACAAAGACATGGTGCAGTGGAACCTAAAGTTTCGTGAGAAATTTAAACTTCTGCTGCCAAGGGAATATAATAGCCTGCTTCCAGATTAGATGCAGTAGAACATGCCTAAAGCGACCACCTTTGTGACTGGATTGCAATGACCACCATAGACAGATGGTCACTATACAAGAAAGACTCTGGTATCGGCATTATTACGTCCCTGCTAATTCTCTCTTAGAAAAAGTGGTCCTTTTATTCAGGTCATCACTTTACAAGGTTCCACTGTATTTTCAGTCGATAAGCCACGAGAATTTTCACAGGATTTAAAAGAAAAAAAAAAAGCAGAAAAAGGCTAAGAAATAATGATCAAACTTCCAAGTAAACTATTTCAAGGTCCACAAAATACCCAGTAGGAATTTTTTCCCAAAAAATGACATCCCTTTCCGACAATTTAAAATAAAATTGCTCTCTTTCAAAAACTGGCAATGTATTTAAGAAAAAAAATGTGGAGTTGAAAATCACGGTTTTACAGGTTGAACTTATAAACTGGCAATAATTCGGTGATTGATTTCTCTGGTACAAAGAAACAGCAAGGGTTTTGTCATGCACAAACAAGGTGAAGCTGTATATAGGGTTTGATAATATACGATTTGATACATTTCAATCCTAAAACCAAACACATAAGTCTCTAGGTCAAAAGTTCAGCTTAAATCGTGGTCACTTTCCTTACTTTTATGACACAAATGCCTACATCTCATGATATCAAGAATTCAATGGCCAGGTTACTTCAGTCAAATAAGTCATTCCAGTCTAAAAATAATAATTGCTAATGTGCAAAAAAAAAAAAAAAGACCATCTTCATTTACTTCCTCCATAACCGCTTTAAAACAAGGAAAACTCACCTTGAAGATTTTTACCATCGAACTCATGCCTTCAAATAACACACTCTCAAAACAAGTGAATAACACAGAAACGTCTCTGAAGCAGTACTCTTTTTATTTATGAGGGTTGGAACTTTAATAGTGGCAACTATTTATTTACAATTGATACAAAATAGATACATGTTACCAAGTTTTACTGTCCCTCAATGTAGTCACCAGCATTATGTACAACCCGTTGCCAGCGATGTGGAAGCTGTAGGATACCTTTAGCAACACCTGTTATGTTGATAGTTCGAATGGACCGGTCTACTGTCTGAAGAATCTCTGGAACAGTTCTCAAACAAACTTGTGACTATGACTTGATTTCTAAGATGAAGGAACCACTTCGTGGCATTCGTTTCACAACTGTTCCAGAGATTCTTCAGGCAGCAGACCGGTCCATTCGAACTATCAACACAACAGGCGTTGGTAAAGATATCGTACAAATTCCAGATCGATAGCAACGGGTTGTGCACTATGCAGGTGACTACATTTAGGGGCAGTAAAACTTGGTAACATGCATCCATTTTGTGTCAACTGTAAACAAATAGTTGCCACTATTAAAGTTCCAACCCTCGTATATATATACACACACACACACACACACAAGGTGGTATGGAACACTACGAGCAAAATTGGAAGGGTTGTTAGGAACACCAAATAAGGCATATTTGCCCATATCCCCGTGTTTGACTGTACAGCGTAACTACTATTTACGTTCATCACATTGCTACCTAGCCAACTGTGTGAATTGAATGCAATTTTCGATACATTGATTGATTGATTGAGCTAATAATACAGTAGAGACAAAGAAATCCGGAATTCCGTTTTCTGATTTTGATCTGTGTTACTGTTTAGTGAAAATAAGCCTAAAACTGCCTTTTTTAACACACTGGAAAAGAGTTGGGAACTGCCAAGTATGTGTAACAGGTGAAGAACATCAAAATAAACATTTTTTGTTCAGTGAATTTTTTTCCAAAAATTAGCCGTTCGGGCACTACAGTGAATTTAGTATTTGCATCCACCACATTCAAGGTTTTCACAAATGGCTACAATGCGCCATTTCAAGAATTTTTAAAATTATTTAATGTCAACGGACGCCAGTCTCCCTCTCTCTCTCTGGCGACTTTCTAAAATCAGTTAAATTCGCCAGAATTGTATGTGTAGAATTCATACAATCGCAACTGAAGCGGCAAATTCTACACATACAATTACAATGAACTTAACTAATTTTAAAAAGTCACCAGAGAGAGTCTGACATCCGTTGACATTAAATAATTTTAAAACTTTGTGAAATGGCGCATTGTAGCCATTTATGGAAACCTTAAATGGGGTGGATGCAAACACTAAATTCGTTGTAGTGCTGAAATGCCAATTTTTGAAAAAACATTCGCTGAACCAAAAAGGTTTATTTTGATGTTCTTCACCTGTTACATATACTTTACCAACTCTTTTTTTTTAGTGTGTTAAAAAAAAAGGCAGTTTTAGGCTTATTTTCACTAAACAGTAACATAGATCAAAATCAGGAAACGGAATTCCGGATTTCTTTATTTCTGCTGTATTATTAGCTCATTTACTTAAATTGCATTTAATTCATGCAATTGGCTACGTAGCAACGTGATGGGCATAAACTGTAGTTACGCTCTACAGCCAAACCGGCCCCTTTGCGGACACGGGGATATGGACAAATATGCCTTATTTGGCGTCCCCAACACCCCCTCTTATTTTGTCGGTAGAGTTCAGGACCACCCTGTATATACTTCGTGAGAAAATATTTATTTGGAAAGATTTTTCCACAGCCGCATATATAGCTTAAACCAGAACTGCAAGCACAACCCATCATCACCAGATTTGGACGGTCTCTTGTCCAAACGAAATAATCATCGGTACAATTCCCGCTTGGATGACGCTCTTTTTCTCCTTTGCAGCCCATGAAACATGTGATAATTGGTTGTACATATAGCTTTACTTTGAGTAGCGTATGTGGGCATCTGAACGCCTTCCCAAATACATTTAAATGATTCATTCAGGTACAACTCGAGTCAGTCACATTCAGATACAACTTAAGGATAATCTTAAGTGGGGCATCCCTCACTAGACACGTACCAATTCACGAAAATTGCTGGGTTGCAAAAAACATCCAGAAAATAATATTTCATTACATGAGATGGTGGTTATAGCCACTGGCAAGTCTGAACGACTTGTGCGCTTGGCAAGATCGTTATCTCGGGAGCCAGCTGTAACAAGTACCAAATGAAATGCAATAGATGGATATGTTGTACCCAAGAAAAGATAGAATTCCTTAAAACATTGTTAACGGAAACTTGTATCTCAAAAAAATAAAATTTTGTGAAGACAAGGTTTGCACTAAACGAGGCGGGAGACCGTAGACACAAGTTTTTCTGAAATCACATTAGATGGCTTTTCGAATGGAAATTGAAGAGATTCAAGGATTCCTATTAAAGGGAGTGAAGAGCTCATTTTAGCAAAAAATCAAGACACAAAGTTTACGGGTTTTTGCAGCACTGAGGCTGATTATATATTATAGAACAAGGGAAACAACAGAATATATGATGTACTAAAAGAAGGAGTGTCAAAGGTACTAACAACCTTTGAGTTACTTGAAGGTCATTAGATACTCACACAAAGTCTCCTTTTATTACATATACAGCATGGTATGTAAATACCGAGACGCTTGGGACTAATGGAAATGCTTGTTAAATTCAGTCACATAGGAATTTGGTTTGGATTTCAAAATTTGAAAACAAAGTATGTATAGGTCACACAACATGTACACACAATATTCAGCTTTGGATTCACATTTAAAATTTAACGAATGCCATATTTTACCACTTGAATTTTAGTTCAATACACTACGGAATAGTAAATAAATATATACGTAAAACGTGTTATAAAAGAATTGATATTAGTAATCAATACTAGAATAAACTTTATTCGAAGACATTAAAAAAACAGACCATAGTTTTGTAATGCTTATAATGTCTTTACTTATAAATCTTATCTGCGTAGTGCCACGTCAAATTATCTTACTTAGACTATACACAGTTCCTACTCTTTTGTCCTAATGAAATTCAAGAACCTTTCAGGGACTTTTCAAGGTCTAGATAATGTTTTTCAGGGACCTTACATTGTCAATCGCAATATACATAAAAATACAAAAGATGCAGCTACTTTGAAATTAGGGTTTGATTTAGCTGCTCCTTTTCAACTTGGCATGCACTGCCAGCAAAAGCTTCACCCTGTTTGCATCCCTTGTGAAAAACAGTGGAAGGGGTGGGGAAGTGGGCGTGGGGGAACTATTAACTTTGTTCTGGAAATAGGAGAATTACCTTGTTGTTTTTCCCTGTTGCCAAACCTTAAACAAGATTTTGGAAAATTCAAGGACTTTTCACGGACCAACCACATTTTTGGAAGTTTTCAAGATTTAACTTGACAAAAAAAACCTTCCCTCAAGAACCGTGAGAATATGTGTGCATGCCATAGTTGTCTGCTTCATTTTACAGTTTCTATGTTCATTTACTTTTCCAACATAAAATGCTTCATTTGTTGAATATAATCATCCACACAATCCATGGCTTGATAATGTTAGCATTCATTGGACTAGCTAATCAATGTTAATTCTTTCGTTTTTGTTGTAACTTTGTCATTTTAGGTCTATTAAAGTTAATAAAATCTTGTCATTATTCAGCCAAGAACATACAAAAAAAAAAAAGAGACGCCAGAATTATACCACTTCTGATTCAAAATTACACGGTGAGACATAGAAGCACCCCCCCGCATTAAAGAACACACACACAATTATAAAAAGGTCATACATGGCTGTAGGATAGTTCAGAGATTGTAGTGTCATGGCAGCAACCTAAAAAATTTAGTAATTCATCTCCTCTACCAGTTCAAATCCTAATTATCTGTTACACATATTTTGGTAAAGAATACAAGTAATCAAGAATCAAAAATCAAGTAATCAAGAATACATACAGTTTAACTGCAGATCACGGAAATGTAAAACTTCATACCTGTTTACGACCTAAACATTGTCAGCAAGAGGAGTATACAATTTAAATAAAACGATATAATTACAAAGGCTTATTTTACATGAATCAAATTTCAAATAAAGAAATATAGTGTCTTAAAAAATACTTCAAAATCATTTTACCTTTTCAGCGGCATTCCGACTAATACCCATTCCTGTTAAAATTTTCAGGTACTCTTGATTGGGCTGCCAATTCCTTGATGTCAACATTGTAGCATCGGGAGGACTTTCTTGCCCATCACCTTCTTCTCTCGGTTCCTGCATTCTAGAAATATAGAAGAAATACATTAAACACAAAATACCAATTAAACTTACCTCACTCGAGAGTGAATTTTTAGTATGGATGTCAACTTTATATAATGGGAGATTTTTTCCATGCATTAGGAAGTAACGGAAAAGTTGTGTTACTGATTGATGTGTGATTGAAGGATTGATGCTGCTCGATATAAATAAAAACCCAAGAATAAGAAAAACATGAAATTAGTCTAGAAAATGGATTGGCAAGATGGTATTAATTGACTGCATGGAAAGGAAGAGCCTGAAGTATATTATATATTCGTTAGAAGGTCTGTCACATTGGTTTATGGTTTGTGGAGATTCACAAACCAACTTGACGAACCTTGTTTGTTTGTTTGTGGTTTTATGTCTCAAGGACTACAGTGGTCATGCTGCGCCGGGACCTACTGTTTTCCGAGGAATCCGAACCTCTTAAGGCCTGGGGAACCAAACCCCGGACTACAGTGAGCAGTGCGATCTTTTATGAGATCTCTGAGTAAGCGTTCTTTGCACTATTGGGAGTCGAACCCGGGTTAACGGCGCACTAAGCAAACGTGTTATCACACAGGATCACTGCAGGGCACCATAATGCCAATAATTCCGGAGTTTAACTCACTAAAGAGAGCATTGTTCCTGTTCTTGTTCGTGTAGCAGTCAAAGACACTCTGGCCTCAACTGAGAGACCTTGATTCGAATCCAGAATGAGGATGGTATCTCCTTTTTTTTCTCCTAAACAAAGACAGCTATAGTTTGAACTTATTTAAATGTGGATGTCCAAAACTATTGTTATTGAAATGCCAAGATCAAAGTCAGGGAAATTTGAAATTCATTGTTATAATAAATAACTTATTAAAATAATTTTCCTGAACTGTGCTTTTCATAGCAGATTGCATACTGATTGGTTTGTTTGTTTGGATGTTTTATGGCGCAAGAGCATCTGGGCTATACTGCGCCAAACATGGTAAAATCAAAGACTGTTGTTAAACCCAGTCCTTTGTAAAAATTTAAAAAGTGCGTGCATGGTCATTTAAAATGTCAGAGAGTGATGAAGAGTTAAAAGTAAGAGCGCGGGCAAGTCTATAATAGGGGCATTGAGTTAAGATGTGTAAAACACTCATGGGTTCACTGCACACTTGGCAAATTGGTGATGGTCTTCTCTCCAACAGATGTCTATGGGTGAGATGGGAATGCCATGATGAATGCCATGATTGCATACTGATTCTTTGATGAATGCTTTGATGAATTTTGAAAAACTTATACTTTTGACTAAACTTCTTCCAAAAGTTATCATTTTGCACCAAAACTAATATAATTTATATAAAATTATTAAGACTATATATTTCTCAGGAGAAAATGTTTGCCAAATATATAACTAAAACTTGAAAAACAAAAAGTGTTTTTAGCTAAATTATTTAATCTGTAAGGGATTTTGATCATACCAATCTCCTTTCTCTTATATATAGTCATGTACACTTTAAATCAGTGGTTCCCAACTCAATTTAAGCCGCGGACCACTTTTCCACTTCAACTGTACCCGCTGACCACTTTGAAAAATTCTCACGAGCTGATTGCAAGACCTTAATTAAAAAGGGAACCGGGTCTTGGGGGGGGGATGTGTTTGTAAAATCGTTCTTTGGAAAAAAAAAAGAAATATGAAATAGAAAAAAATTTAATGATAATACAGTCAAACCTCGTTAAGATGAACACGCTTAAGACGAATTACTTTTAATACGAACCGTTTTCTGAAATTCCGTCAGATTGTAAAATACTACAAATATACCATCAATTTCATTTTTATAATTAATTTTAATATTTAATAATAATTTTTATAAGTATTTTTTAATTTTTTTTAAATAATAACACGTCTCGCGAATCGTAAGTTGGGAACCACTTCTTTAAATGAAATAGAAGATGAAGCATCAGCTTTGCGATTATATAGTTAAACTCTTTTATAATGAACTCAAAAAGGGCCGAATGAAAATGTTGCTGTAAATATTTAATTTGTGCAAATTTTTAGTGTAAAGAAATACACTTTTTAATACAGCTTTTGAATTTGTAAATTCACTATAATTGAGTTATAAATGGCTTTGGGGTTTGCGTTAGTGGATTTTATAGTCTTGAAATTTGTTTTGGTTATGCAAATTTTAATGTGTCATTTAATGCAATGAGCGATTGGAAATTGATTAAAATTTGGTCCGGAAAAACTAGAATGGTCAGGGAAGTTTGAAATAGAATTTAGGTAGACACCCTGAAATTTGTGTTGAAAATTTGTCACCGTAGGCAACGGTCTACAAAGCCTATTGGTGAATCCGCCACTGTCCATACTAAGCCCATAGCTAGACGCCTGTTACAGGGAGAGGATGGTTCTGAAAGTAACAGGGGTTGGACACAGGAAACTACAAAGGGAGCTCAAAATCTGTGGATTTTGTGATGTATTTTATTAATATATTTAATAATACTAAATATATAAGCAAACTAATATATTTAATGTTAATAAATAAATTTGATACTTATTATAGTGGCATCCGAGATATATCGCCAAGATAGTGGGTAATTTTTGTAGAAATCTCACAAAGGTTCGCTTGTTAAGTGTTTCGAATTAGCATTTCTTTTTTAAAATAATTTTTTTTGGAAATATGCAGTTAACCATCTTTAATTTACCAAATACACTGTGCATGAAGATACTAATACAACATACACCAATTCAGGCAGCGCACATAAATGAATGTGATCGAAACGGCATGAGTCTCGAAGCGACGAATGATTTATCTCTCTCTCTCTCCAGTTCAGTCTCTGTGATTTAGGTAAAGACTGATTCATTTATAAAAGTAATAATTCATAATCAAAATTCTATATTAGTGGGGATATAAATAGGGAGCTATACCATCGCTTCATATATGATAGCTGCGATCTTGGCATAATTTAAAAGTCGCCAAATAAGATCGGACGTCGCTATAATAAGGAAGTACCATAAATTTCTTAATGTAAATGTTGCATTAAAAACTTATAAATTTTAGTAATTTTAGTTATAAATTTTAGACTCAAACTTCTGTAAAAAATTATATACACAAGATCTACTGTAGAAAGCTATTTTGAATACATTTTTAACGTCAAAGAACAATTTCCATTGTCATGTACAATTTCGTACAAAACAAAAAATTTTAAATAAAATTCTACAATATTTGATTTTTGAGAAAAAATATTTCCGGGGGGGGGCTCCACCCTCTATAGCCTCAGCCTGGCTATGGCTCTAGCCCATACCATTGAAGGCACATAGAATGCTGTAAAAACAGTTTGCAAGGTATTCATCTGGTTGAAGACCAATTTGAATCGTATTTCGTGGAATACATATGGAGGAAAGTTCATACAAGCGATTTATTTATTACATTTTTAACAGCTGCTGCCAAAATTTACAATAATCAATGCTAAAATGTGAGTATTTTTTTCCCTTGAAAAATTCTGTAAAATCTATGTTAAAAATGGGTATTTATTATTTGCGGTGGAAAAACAAAATGGCGTCCATTTTCAGGAAGCGACTGTTTGTGAAGTTTACAGCCTAAGAACTACAATGGTCATGCTGTGCCAGGACCTACTGTTTTCCGAGAAATCCGAACCTCTTAAAGCCTAGGGAACCAAACCCTGGACTACAGTGAGCAGTGCAATCTCTGAGTAAGCATTCTTTGCACTATTGGGAGTCGAACCCGGGTTAACGGCACACGAGGCAAACGTGTTACCACACTGAGCCACCGCAGGGCCTTTCTGAAAGCGACGCTAATGACGATGATTAGGGTTTCTCTATGGCAATAACTGTTTGGCGTTTGGTGAAAATGTTGGCGATGCGTCCTGTATGTGCAATATTAGTCCCCTGGTTCTATTGTCACCAATTTAGTAGCAATATCAGCCAGCTGAACCTTAGCAATCCCGACAAGTCCACAAATCCAGCAACATTTAACAATATATTGTTCGTTTTCCAAATTTGATAATTGTCCACAAATTTTGTGAAGCCCAGAGTGCTGCAAAGCAGATGGTGAAAAAGGGCTCTGCAAAACTGTTACGAATTTACCCATGTGACGAAGATACTCAATTTTAGCCACTTCATTATTGAAAAGAAACCTTTGGCTATACTATATGTGTGTCCCCTGTACAATTTGTCGCCAAGGCGTAGCAACCTCCTTCCCGGATTACGTCATAACGCGCTCGCTTCCCGGCCGCCATGTTTTTTTAAGGAGTAATTACCTGTTATACTGTTTACTGCTTATTATACTCTTTTCAGATTTTTTTAACAAAAAAAAAAAACTTCTGTCTTTAAGCTTCTGATTTTTTATGGCTTTTGGAATCATTTCCTCCACTTCCTCTTTGTGACACCGTCTCCACATATACTCTGCGTAGTATGAGTCAAACAGCTTTTCAGCACCAACATTGCGATGCTCCACATTCCCCCTCATCTCCACTCCATACCTCTAACTTCTTCTCCCCATACCTCTTCCTCCTATACCCCCCTCTCCATCCCATACATACTATTAATTCCAATCTGTTAAAAGATACACGATTAGATGTAAGTTAAATGGTCGCTCATCCTATCCCTACAACTCACAAACCACCACCGTCACAAACCGACGATACGACACTATAGCTACCATGCGTACATTTTTAACGCTTCACAAAACTTTCCCTCCCTTTTAAGAGTATAGCATTAGTTTTGGAGACGAGTTGGCGACAAAACAGGGGATTCATCTGTAGTGTCACCAAACCTTCCATGTTAAGAATAAACGATCGTGTCTCCATAAATAGTTAATGAATCAAACGTAATTTCTAGAAGTATTTCAGAAACATAAAACCCTACTGTACCTTTTTTTTTTTTTTCTGGCGCTGTACACCTTTACCCGAAAAATATAAACATTAACGTAACGAGGGAGGAAAATATGGATTTACCCCACTAGAATAACGAAAATACAAATAAATATTACTCTGTGCCGAGTTTTGGGAGGCCGTAGCCCACCTCAAAGCTAGCTACACCAATTGTTGCAGAAAATAAATAAACGGATTGCCTTTTTTTTTTAATTACTCACTTTTACAGACAAAGGAAGAATATATATCACAGCTAAGTAAAAAATAACAAAAACATGTGACAGTTAAACATGAAAACACTACGCCGACATAACAAAAACTTCCATTGGAACGGGTAGCGGTCTATTTCGTTAAGAAAAAAAATTCCAGTGTTGTATAAAAAAAAAATTTAAGTAATGAAGTTTCAAAACAAATATTACAATAAATTTTATAATTAATTTAAAGATTCCACGAACAAATTTGAATTCAAATTATAGTATGATATAACGGCTTTATGAAACATATGGTATTGTCTGTTTATCGTTAAGAAAATAACTGTAGAACATTAACACTGCATTAGATGTATATGCTTTGTACAGAATTCGCTTATAAACCTTGTTATAAAACAGATAATAATAGATTGATTAAAATTTTGGGAAGGGTGGCTGCCACAGGCGGCACTGTAGTAGCGGAAGGTATTCCCTTACTTGTCTCCGAACCATTTCAAATTTTTTTTTTTTTCCCAAGGGGTGAGTGTTAAGATAAGTGTAGCTTAGCGAGTATCATAAATGATTAGATTAGCATTGCATTACGTTTAGATTATTTCAGCCTATTTAGATTACAGAATCATGTATGATTTCATTCGGTTTAGAATACTATTTTATTCCACAAACCAAAAAATGCTAATTTTAAATACTCCCCCATAAAATCAGATAATAAGAAGGGGATCTTCTACAAATTCGGAATAGGAAACAAGAAATGATACCGGAAGTTCACATCGCAAAACTCCCTTGCGCATGCGCGTGGTTCCTGCTACACCCTTTTCAAACTTCATTAGCATTTTAGGTGCTTTATGAATCTCGTCTGTATATTTGGGTGGAAAGTGGGATTCCAGGTAGGTAATTGATGTTATTTATGGCGTATTCAGTATTTGTTCAATGGCGGTCGCTTTCAAATGTGTAAATATTATGACATTTCAGATGTTGCTTTTCAGTTACCGTGGTAAGTCTATATTGCGTATTTTAATGTGGAATTTTTAAATGAATGCATTATAAATAAAAATATTTTCATGAACTTTAAATTAATACGCCGTAAGTTATTACAGTGAAACCCCTCACCAGGTGTCACTCGCCGGACAGGAATTTGGCCGTAAAAGAGGAGTGTCAGTAAAAAAAAAGTGGGGGGTCCATTCTGAAATATTACATTTCAATCTATTCAATTCCCTTAGCTATTATTCTCTTACTTTCTATTTCCTGCTATTACAACAGCCATCTTCTGGGAAAACAGTGCCGTATCAGTGAACAACTTCCCCAAACTCTTTTGAATAATCAGCAACCTTAGTTCTTATCCAGTTTATCCTTAGTTTCCCGCTGTGAGAAACACCGTGAAAATCGAAATTCAACTTTGTTCTTA
This sequence comes from Dysdera silvatica, assembly GCA_006491805.2. NCBI lineage: Eukaryota > Metazoa > Arthropoda > Arachnida > Araneae > Dysderidae > Dysdera > Dysdera silvatica. The sequence continues at coordinate 153,866,677 of QLNU02014176.1, forward strand.
TTCTGTCCGTACAGGTATTCTAGTCTAATGGAATAAATCATGAAAACTATAAAAAAAGTCATGAAACATGTATCTGAACGCTACCGCTAAGCAAGGGTTTGAAATACATTATTGTAAATCAGTTTCTATTGCAGAATTTGTTTGTTTGAATTTTTTATGGCGCAAGGGCATCTGGGCTATACAGCGCCCTATTGGAGAATTTATTATCTGCCTGTAAGAGCAGAGTGACCGTATTTAGGGGTCCTCTCAATTTTCTAGAGCATCTCAGTGATTTTCTAGAGAGTCGAGATTTTTTTTTTTCATTTTTTATGTCGCAGTGAAATTGATTCCAACCCAGAGTAATTTAATCTGCAATAATTTGAGTTTCGGATTACATGTCTAGCTGTAGATCACATTTCTCTATAACTCACCTAGTGCTTCTACCGTTTCAGTTAGGCATGCACCCGCAGAAGTGAAATTCGTCCCTCCCACTACGGAGGTATATTATGGCTATAAATGCTATTATATTGCAAATATAAAACTTGCCCCCTCTATGTTTTTCTATGTCACTCTCTGTGTTCTTTCGAACGTGTGACTGCTGCTTGTGAAAGTTTGCATCACCATCCCTCTCTGACATTTAATACTTATGGAGATAAGGCAGCTACTGCTGGTAATCCAATAAACCACAAATGGCGGTGAGACTACAACCGGTATTACCGAACGTACAAAAAATGCTCATCCAGCCTCTCAATTCGTGGTTTATTGGAGCATCTGCATCAGAGCTCTAAAAATTATTGCGGGGGCAAGCACATATTACGTATATTCATACATTACAGTATATGTAAAGCTACAATTTATTTCAAACTATGGGTGGAAGTAGGGGAGTTGGGCCTCACATATCTTTATACGTATTTAAATGTCGTGGTTACAAAATAAGTGGGGAGTGATGCTAACTTACACAAGTACCAGTCATGTATTGAAAAAAGACGAGTGACAGAGAAAGAAAGAAATAGGACAGGGAACTGAGTGATTCAAACCCTACTGGTTGCGCATAGCCGTGGCTCTACTCGGATCATTAGACGGGAGTCAGCGTCAGGCCTATAAGCACTAGCGATGAGAATATTTGAGTACAGGTCAATGTCTTCAAAGAACTTCATTGAGATGGAGAACATGACCGTCGTCAGGTTGAAATTATGAAAGATTTGAAGATTGCGAACAAACTAAGGGATCCTCGAGTCTACTTAAGATTTTTTCGAAGGACTGAATGCTTTTTATGCGATAAGACACTGCCGTTGCTTTGGACATGTATTTTCTACCAAAGGGCTGGGTAAGAGTAACACTAAGGTACTGAAACTTCTTAGAACAGGGTAGGTTAGTATAAAAACGGTTCAGAATTACGCGAAAAGCCATTTTTTTTTCATCGGGTGGAAATAGTTACGCTTCGTCAGTATTTACTTTGATCCTCTAGCCACTCCTCAAGTGTGTTTGTGCTAAAGGTAGTCATTGGCATTACTAAAGCAAAGATTGAGAACAATTACTGCTGCGTAATCGGCGTAGAGAGGAAAGCTAACCTCATAGTTCCTAGGTATGTCATTAACGAAAAGATTTGGACCCAAAAGCGTATAGACACCAATAGAGAGGGTATGTTCCAGCGTCTTTAAATGTATTGTGTAGCGGAAGTCTATCCCTTCTCAGACAGATGGAACTATAAGCTGTATTTATGTTTTATTCTATAGTAATCCATACGCTACCGACTTAAATATTTAATGACATGTTACACCAGTTCATAAATATAGAATATTATGCCAATTATAGGAAACATTGTCTTTTTGGCTTATAAAAATTTAATTTTTGTACTGGTTTATAAGCTTCGTTTTATGATAGTATATAAAACTAATTTGAATCAATAGCAAATGTGTCAGTTTTTTTATAAATTATTTACGTTAATTTACATATAACTTGCTATACAAAATAGCATGGATCCAAACTTGCGAATTCGCTAACATTCGATTTTCGTATGATGGTAATTGAAAAGTTCCATCCATATTTCTAGAGAAAAATAAGCATGCAATGATAAAAACATATTAACTAAATAGTAAGTCAAAGTCTTCGTACACTGCAGTTGTTCATCCACTGCGACAGACCACATGCATGCTGATTGATAAAAAGAGGACATGCAATGATAAAAAAACATAACTCTGAAATCACCTTAATTATTAAAGCATTAAAGAATCCATATACTGCAGTAATCCATACATTGCGATACACAGCATTCATGCTCCTAAAGAAAAATAGACATTTGAGTCAATACAAAAAATAGCCTTACAACCCTGAATCATCATATTCCTTTGTTCTTTAGTCTGAAATCCAAAAGCGAATGAAATCTTTTGATGTGGTAAACTATCAAGTTCTTGTAGACCATAAATTGTTTCTTTGCCCCGTATTTTAAATATCAACACTAAGTCATAATTTTCGCTTCTTAATTTTTCTGCAAAAGATACAACTGAAAACGGCATCCTTTTTAGCATGTAAAGCAGCATTCATATACATAGAATAAGTCCTAATTTTCTTCCGTGTCAGAAAAGCTACTTTAAACGGAAAAACATTCCCGTTGTCACGACAATCTATTCCATCCTGAACAATTTCCTTGATCATTTGAGCTGGAACTGATAGTCGCAAATGAACTCTTATAAGTGATCGACAACTTTCTTTTAAAGGCCGAAATTTAAAATTTTCAAAACCAACACAATATTTGTGGTTTTTGTAGTAAAATACAGTGACTGTATGGTTTCATTCACATACAAACAGGGTGCGAATCAAACTTTTTTACAAGGGGGTGGGGGGGGGTGATATTTTACGGAGGCAAACTGACGGCGCCATCTATTGCACAATTTTTTTAACAGTTATTTACGATTTTAAAATATTAATTTGATAAATTAATTGTTAATTATTTAATTAAATAGTGAAAATAAAATTAATCGCAAAACAACAACCATTTGAACGATTTACAATTTTACTGCTGTCTCAGAGCTCCATGCTTTAAGGTCAATAATTCCACAAAAAACTGAAAGAAAATGTACAGGTAAAGAGACATTGAATTTTTCTTAACAATAGATATACTAGGGGTCACTGTCAAAGTAGTATTATTGACGGTATGGTGCTGACATTTATTGACAGAAAATGAAATTAAAATCTAAGTTTCTTTCAGCTTTGCTACATTAGTGGAAATGTTTAATGATATTTTTGAAGTTAAAATTTTAATAGTATTCGTTAAGTGGGCGAAACCTCCGTTGGCACGTGCCTGCTAGTGGCGTAATTAATAATTAATAAAGGCGTCAGCAGGGATGTGCTCACGGTGTTAGCGGCCCTGGGTAAAGCAGATTTTAGCGGCCCTTAAAAACGTTTTGACTTAACACAACAAAACAAGATTGATCTGGGTTTAGCATTACAAAATAAAGTTCTCCAATCTGGTATAAAAGCTGTGGGTAAAGATAAAGAGAAGACAATGAAGTTAAATTAAAAATAGGAGATAAAAATTAATTAAAATACAAATCATTATAATTTATGTTTTAACGAATTAATGAAAACCTAAATGCGTCAATCATCTGTAAACGGCTCTTCCGATTCAATTGGTTTATTGCTTTCGGAAACTATCAGGTTATATTCGCAAGATGGGTTCAAAAGTGTCCTTCTCAGGGAAGAGTTACCGTTATTCTTTTATGTTTGTTTGGATGTTTTATAGCGCAAGAGCATCTGGGCTATACTGCGTCAAACGTGGTAAAATCAGACTGTTGTGAAAACTTGTACTTTTTTAAAAATTTAAAACGTGCGTATGGTCAGCATGGTCATTTAAAATGTCAGAGAGTGATGAAGAGTTAAAAGTAAGAGTGCGGGCAAGTCTATAATAGGGGCATTGAGTTAAAATGTGTAAAACACTCATGGGTTCACTGCACACTTGGCAAATTGGTGCTGGTTTTCCTTCCAACAGATGTCTATGGGTGAGATGGGAATGCCCAATGCAAAGTCTGGCAAGGAGAACTTGCTCTTTCCGATTTTTACGGTAGGAGGAGGGCCAGTTGCTAATTGTATGTTTAATATTACGCAATTTGTTATTGGTTTGATGATCCCATTCCTCCTGCCACTTTTGATTCACACAGGTCTTGATAATTGGTTTCAGGTCAGAGAAAGGAAGAAATTGGCTAGAAGCAAGTGGCGAGTCCGCTGCCCTCGCAGCTGCATCAGCAGCCTCATTCCCTTTGATACCAATGTGAGCAGGGATTTTTTTAGCCCTCCCTTCTATTTCCGAGATGAGCCCATTTTAGCTCTTTCCCAACTCCCCTCCCTGCCTTCCCCAAAACCAGTGATGTTGTTCAAAGTTACCAACAACTTTAAGGATGTAAGATATTATTACCCTTCACAGGGATAACACAATTGCCAAATATGGTCAACACAGAAAAGCCTCCGGGGCGAGATTTTTGTGAGTTTTTCGTGGGGGAATTTATTATACAATAATTTTTGCCACCCACGTATTAATTACAGCTCAAACTAGAGCTTATGTAATTTTGGAGAAAAAGAGGCGCCGTCCTCATCCTGGATTCGAACCAGGGTCCCCGCGTTGAGCCCGCGGTGTCTTGACCTACTAGACGAATGAGGACAAGAACAAACGCAGTTTTCTTCGTATATGAGGATGTAAGATATTATTACCCTTCACAGGGATAACACAATTGCCAAATAATGGTCAACACAGAAAAGTGTCTTTTCTGTTATCACTGCAAAAGTGTCACCGCGGAGACCCTGGTTCGAATCCAGGATGGGGAAAGCGTCTCTTTTTCTCCAAAAACAAAAAAGCTCTAGTTTGAGCTATATATACGTGGGTGGCAAACAAAAAATTATTATGTAACTTTAAGAATCAAAAAATTATCCTGAAAAAAAAAAATGCGAGTACCGTTTATTTGTTTTAATGTCATGAGGGAGGAAAATAATCATCCCTGCAGGGATGTTAATTAAATTCTTTTGCAGGGATATATTTTCACTAGGCGAGGAAATCCCCCACGTTAATTCGCACCCAGAAGATACCTCTTCTAAAATATCTCCTCCCAAGTACCTCATCTAAAATATCACTTCTAAAATATCTTCTCTACAATACCTTTCCAAAAATTCGTCCTTTATAATACCATTTCTAAAATATTTTCTTCAAAATACCTTCTCTAAAATACCTCCTTTAGAAAACCTCCTATAAAATACCCTTCCTAAAAATCGTCCTCTATACCTTTTCTAAAATACTATCTCCAAAATACCCTCTCTGAGCTATTTTCTCTTCTGGTCAGATGTTAGTTTTCTAGCCACCGGAAACACCGATACCAATTTTGGCAAGTCCAAGCACATGCGCAGAAGGACTGCTCTACGGTCGATCTGCTTTCCCAGTACGGACTCGTGACTCTGTTGTGTTACAAATCCATCTAGTGCAATTTTTAGCGATTTCTAGCCGAAGTTGAGGTAAGTGAGTGACGTCTCGTGCAGTGACCCCGAAAAAGTTATATGGCATCCACCTCGGTTTATTCACTAAATTAAATATAGTTATTCGCATATTCACAAACAAAAGGATTATTCAAAAAGAAACAAAGCGAATACGAGAAACGCAGAACAATTTTCACACCATATAAATAACAGAAGACGCCCGATTTTGGCGAGATTTCAACAGTATCTTGGCAATAAATATTGGCGACGATTTCGAGGGCCGCTATTGTGACCACAAATACCACTATACCAGAAATTGTGATCTCAGTAATCAGTGTCCACTCCATGGAACTTCTAAAAGTTAAAAAAAAAATTATTAATATGTTCCGGTGAGTCATAACGCACAGGGCATTTCTAAAATTGCTCGGACCCACCGACACGGCCTGACATGCAATTTTTCAAGTGCCCTCACATACACTCTGAATATAGAATATCATAGTCATAGCTCCAATAGCAGCCCAGAAAAATGAGGGGGGGGTGCTGCACGCTCTCCGATATGTGCATTTAAAGTCCCTCATATACACACTCTGCATACGGAATATCGTAGCCGTAACCCCATTAGCAGCCCAGAAAAATGATGGTCTCCGGGCCCTCATACGGTCCTGACATGCAACATTCCAAGTGCCCTCACATGCACATTCTGAATACGGAATATCGTAGCCGTAACCCCAATAGCAGCCCAGAAAAATGATGGGGGGGCTCCAGGCTCTCAGATACGGCTCTGACATGTGACATTTCAAGTGCCCTCACATACACACTACGGTATTCCGCATTCAGAGTGTGCCCCCACGTAAACACACACTGAATGCAGTGTTGCCAGATTGGGCTACAAGTAGCGGATTGAACGACTTTTAAGTGCGCTTGCTACAAAAATTTCGAAACGCTACTTTTTAATTACCTTCAGGCTATAAATCTGAAAAATACGCTACTTTATTTTCATATATAAAATCACAAAATATTATTAGTATTACATAATACAATAAAAATTTTGTTTGTTGAAAATTACAGAGAATTGCAGAGAATCATAATTTTATTAAAACACAACATGACCGTTTATAGCTTAGTTTGCAGAGAGGTGGACCGTAGATGCGAATGTTACAGATCCATAGGTCGCTGGTTCGACTCCGGCTCGACGGATGGTAATTTTTTGTCTTTGATTTTACCATGTCTTGCGCAGTATAGCCCGGATGCTCTTGCGCCATAAAAATCCAAACAAACATAACGTGCTCGATACTCGTTCAATTCATAAAAGATCTATGTGGTTCAATTTTTGTTTTGGTACTTTTAATCACAGAGATCTTACATGTACTCAAATGGACGTCATATGACTTCGAAACTCGTTTAACATTGCAGTTCTGTGAAACGCTCGAAGGTGCAAACCGTGGAGCCGCGTTAGTGAGGTCAATTTTTCTATTTTCCTGTGTTACAGTACGTAATTATAATCAAGCGCAGATAGAGGGAGGAGGTCACAGGGGTCATGACCCCCAAAATATATTTTTTCACTGTAAAAAATTCCAACTTTCATGATAAATGAAGGGTGTTATTCCAAGACCATGGCAAATTCTGTCCTTGACCCCCGTATCCTCCCCTGTACCTAAGCACTTGAAATGTTGCATGTCAGGGCCGTATCGGAGGGCCGGGAGCCCCATCATTTTTCTGGGCTGTTATTGGGGTTACGGCTACAATATTCCGTATTCAGAGTGTGTATGTGAGGGCACTTGAAATATTGCATGTCAGGGCCGTATCGGTGTGCCCGGAGCCCCCCCTCATTTTTTAGGCAGCTATTGGGATTACGGCTACGATATTCCATATTCGGAGTGTGTATATTAAGCACTTGAAATGTTGCATGTCATGGCTGTATCGGAGGGCCCGGAGCCCCATCATTTTTCAGGGCTGTTATTGGGGTTACGAATGAAAGTCTGATGCTCTTGATTATAATTATGCGTGCTTGTTCAAGTTCGGATTGTACACTTCATGACACTGTGGAAAATCGTTAACGTGGCAGTACTTTCCACAGTTAAACTAATGATTTTAGTTTAACTTGCGTTCCATTCAATTTTCGTTTTATTTTTCGTTCAGCAATGCAAGTATACAAGCGATAATGTTGACCTGCTTATATAAGTATATGTTAGGCTCAAACATCGAAAACGCTCAATAAGCGAAAAAAGACCACAACGCATTGTGGCCGTTTCAAAAATGCCAAATCCAAGGGTTAAAAAAATTTCCAGACATGCCAGGAGCGTATCGGGGAAGACCCGAAGCCCCATCCTTTTCCTAGGCTGCTATTGGAGATACGATTACGATATTCCGTATTCAGAGAGCGTACGTGAGGGCACTTGAAATGTTGCATGTCAGGGCCATATCGTACCCCTATCCTTTTTCTAAGCTACTATTGAAGCTGGTTGTTGTTTGGCTTTTTTATGGCGCAAGAGCATCTGGGCTATACTGCGCCAAACATGGTAAAATCAAAGACTGTAGTAAAAGCCAGTACTTTTTAAAAATTTAAAACGTGCGTATGGTCAGCATGGTCATCTAAAATGTCAGACAGTGATGAAGAGTTAAAGCTACTACTAGCTGGGGAGATTTCAAGTATTATGTAAGCAATATTTTTGGCAATTTTACCCCCTCTCCTGGTAAGTAAAAACCAACATTGGCTAATTGGCGCAGTATAGCCCAGATGCTCTTGCGCCATAAAAAATCCAAACAAACAATAACATTGGCTAACATAGGAAAACGACCACAACAGCAACCGCCCCCCCCTCAAAGGTGTTTATGTAATACTTAAACCCTTCCTTGCAAAATAATTCATTTTTATGTTTGGGCTACAAATAGTTCAAATCCGCTACTTTTGGAGCACAGTTTGCTACTTTTTAATCTTCAGATCTGGCAACACTGACTGAATGCAGAATGTCTTAGCCGTAGCCTCATTAGCAGCCCGGAAAAATAACATCCCCTTTCCCCACCCCAATTGCGGCGCCAGCGAACCAGCAGATGGCGCGTCTCGCTTGTTCATTTCGGGGTTTTTATGGCGCAAGAGCATCTGGGCTATACTGCGCCAAATATGGTAAAATCAAAGACTGTAGTAAAAACCAGTACTTTTTACAAATTTAAAAACATGCATATGGTCAGCATGGTCATCTAAAATGTCAGACAGTGATGAAGAGTTAAAAGTAAGAGTGCGAGCAAGTCTATGATAGGGGCATTGAGTTAAAATGTGTAAAATACTGATGGGTTCATTGCACACTTGGCAAATTGGTGCTGGTTTTTCTTCCAATAGATGTCTATGGGTGAGATGGGAATGGCCAATGTGAAGTCTAGCAAGGAGGACCTCCTCTTTCCAATTTTTATGGTATGAGGAGGGCCAGTTACCAATTGTATGTTTAGTATTATGCAATTTGTTATTGGTTTGGTGATCCCATTCCTCCTGCCATCTTTGATTCAAACAGGTCTTGATAATTGGGTTGAGGTCTGAGAACGGAAGAAGTTGGCAGAGTCCAGTTTGGGAGCAGATGAAACGACAGAGACGAAGCATTGAATAACTGTCTGCTCCCCAGGATGTATGGGAGAGAACTCTGAAGATATTAAGGGCTTTATGGCATTTGTTTTTAAGAGACTGAATGTGTGGCTTGAAAGTAAGTTTATGGTCAAATAACACACCAAGAAATTTTGCCTCTTAAACAACTGGAATACAATGATTTCCCAAATAGAGTTCTGGTTCTGGATGTAAGCCTCCCCTCCGACAAAAATGAACACAAACTGTCTTCTGTATAGAGAAATGAAAGCCATTTTCACTTATCCAGTTAATGATGTTATTGAGGGCAATTTGCAACTGCCTTTCGCCTGTCGAAGGTGAAAAAGTGCTGAACGCAAATCACCTTGTGACATGTGGTATCACGGAAAGAATGGATATTTTCATCACAGTTTTTGCACTTTGTATGCGAACTTTGTTATCGGCCTCTGATCCTCACACGATTACGGAAAGCTTCATAATTGAAGGAACAACACTGAAAATAAAAAAGTTCGTTTGTTCCTGTACGGCTGGTGAGGATGAAGCATGCAAGAATGTGGCTGCCAGGCTTATTTTCTGTAACGTGCTTTTCACGCATTAAGTATTTGCCAATTTTCAGAAATTTTTATATATAGCAATAAATGTTTCCATATTTTAGTATTGTTGTTGCGGGGCCCGCCCGAGCACCATATGAAATATAGAGCTCAGGCTGAGCTCTCCACGTCTCTAGTGGGTATAGGATATCTGGACATTTTTTTGGGGGGGGAGGTGGGGGTTAAGGTATTATTAAACTTATTAGAATCATATGGATTAATTAATAAATTGATTTGACCAACTGGAACAGCATTTACAACTTCATTTCCAATTGATTTAATTTTCACAAATGTAATTAATAGTTCAACGTCATTACTGGGTGATATAATAAGCGGTCATCGAGTAATCCTATTAAAAATAAAAACTAATATTCAACGATCAAAATAAAACTTGGAAATTTTAATAATAACAATATTACAAAACTTCATTAAATGGCCCGACTTCTTAAAACATTCCGCTAATCCTCAACTAACAAAATACGAAAAATTTGCAAAAAAATTAAAAGAATTATATAACGAATGTTTTCCTGAGTATATATGATAGTGAATATGGAAACAATAAAACTATTTTCAAAGACACTCGCATGTTAATCTTTATCGGTTGTTTTTATCATGAGGGAAGATTGTTTTGACAGCTTCCAAAAACATAGGCGGGTCCCTTTTGTAATCAATACATTTATAATCCATCATGGCAGCATCAGGAAAGGAAGTTGGCGCTGGGGGATTAACAGGCACTTATACCAACAAGATATTTTCCATAACGTTTCTTCCAAATATAAAGACAATTATTTAGCTCTCATGGTAGCCTTTGAATGGTTTATGAATTTAAAGCAAATTATATATTATTTACTGATGATTTAACTTTAACAAATTGACAGTTCATGCAGATGTTAAATATTATTTGTTGTTTGGCTTTTTATGGCGCAAGAGCATCTGGGCTATACTGCGCCAAACACGGTAAAATCAAAGACTGTAGTAAAAACCAGTACTTTTTAAAAATTTAAAAACATGCGTATGGTCATCTAAAATGTCAGACAGTGATGAAGAGTTAAAAGTAAGAGTGCGAGCAAGTCTATGATAGGGGCATTGAGTCAAAATGTGTAAAACACTTATGGGTTCATAGCACACTTGGCAAATAGGTGCTGGTTTTCCTTCCAACAGATGTCTATGGGTCAGATGGGAATGCGCAATGCGAAGTCTGGCAAGGAGAACCTCCTCTTTCCGATTTTTACGGTATGAGGAGGGCCAGTTACCAATTGTATGTTTAATATTATGCAATTTGTTATTGGTTTGGGTGATATTTTAAACACCTCTAATGACAAAGAACAAACCAGAGTTGCTTATCGTGCGAATGAAATGAAATAACATAGGAAATAAACGAGTAATGTTTTAAACATTCGTTTAAAAAATAACAAAACAACTACTCACCATATTTGCCTGGACCCGGGAAGAAATCTTCTTTACCAAAATGTTTGGAACAACCAATCATCCGATTAGAAATCTTTTTTCCTATCCTTGAACGCCGAAGCCGTTCTTTGGGACGATCCACAATTTGTCGAACATTCATTTTAAATTAATTACAACTGTGTTTTCAATATTACGGGGGAAGTTACGGAAGCTCAAGAGCGGATCTTTAGATGCTTTCGAATGACACTGTGGAATACAGCAATTGGTGTTCTATTTTTTTTTTTTTCTCACGCCACTTCAACTGTTCAAAGAATGCAGAGTAATACGATATATGTAAAGTAACATTTATTTCGGAGTAAACGAAGTATCGGTTGCGAAGTTTGCACCAATGACCGCTAGACGGCGTATCGAAGGGTTGGCGTCGCCAATTGACCTCCATAAAAACATTTTCAACATTAAAAAACAAATTGGCGCAGCGTTTTGTATCAGATTGTACTGTGCATTCGCGCTCAGTTGGCGCGTGATACCGTTAGCAGACGGGTTAGTCCATTGCAGTTTAGGGAAGGCCGTCTTGGAGGAACTGGTTTTTCCCGCGCGAAAAACCAGTTTCGGCAAGACGCCCTTCCCTAAACTGCAATGGACTAACCCGTCTGCTAACGGTATCAGGCGTCAGGTCTGCGCGAACGCACAATATCAGTATTTTAAATTGGCGCTGGTGTACTATCCCTGAATGTAGAAATTTATGTTACCATCACTGGTTGGGAGGCGAACGAGTAGGAAGGAGCAGCAAAAAATAACGGCAAAAATAGCCTAGAGGCAGCAAAATGATAAATCCGCCCATTTGCGTATATATGTACGAACGTATAAAGAAAATTTATTCTTAGGCCCCAAGCCCCCCCCACCCAAAAAAAATTGAAAACTATGCCTATGGCTGTAGCCAAGTCCCTTTAAAAATTTATTTTCGAGAGCGACCGGTCGAACCGGTCCCTAAGATTCCCGTCTCTGTATACGGGCATACCTACAATGAAGTAAAAAGGGGACACCACATTTGAAATGTAGAATTGGAACGTGTGCCGGCCGAGATGTTTTAAAGATATTTTTAAACTACCGAAACGCTATAGACATGTGGATGGCATTAAACAATGTAACGAATTGTTGACCATTTGTTTGTTTGGCTTTTTTATGGCGCAAGAGCATCTGGGCTATACTGCGCCAAACATGGTAAAATCAAAGACTGTAGTAAAAGCCAGTACTTTTTAAAAATTTAAAAACGTGCGTATGGTCAGCATGGTCATTTAAAATGTCAGACAGTGATGAAGAGTTAAAAGTAAGAGTGTGAGCAAGTCTATGATAGGGGCATTGAGTTAAAATATGTAAAATACGGATGGGTTCATTGCACATTTGGCAAATTGGTGCTGGTTTCCCTTACAACAGATGTCTATGGGTGAGATGGGAATGCCCAATGCGAAGTCTAGCAAGGAGAACCTCCTCTTTCCGATTTTTACGGTATGAGGAGGGCCAGTTACCAATTGTATGTTTAATATTATTCAATTTGTTATTGGTTTGATGATCCCATTCCTCTTGCCACTTTTGATTCAAACAGGTCTTGATAATTGGATTGAGGTCTGAGAAAGGAAGAAGTTGGCTAGAAGCAAGTGGTGAGTTCGTTGCCTTCGCAGCTGCAGTAGCAGCCTCATTCCCTTTGATACCAATGTGAGCAGGGATCCAGCAGAATTTAATATTGGAATGATTGTGCAGGTGCTGCAGTTGTGAATGGATTTTGGATAAAATAGGATGAGGTGAATATTTAAAAGATTCCAGGGCTCTTAAAGAGCTCTGAGAATCGGTACAAATTATACAAGGAATTAAGCTATGAGTTGAAATATACGCAAGTGCCATGGAAATGGCATAAAGTTCTGCTGTGAAAATGGAGTATGATGGGGGGATTTTTTCTGCAATGGCACTGTTATTAATGACAAATGCAGAACCTACATTTGTTTCTGTTTTGGACCCATCTGTAAAAATGAAATTGGAGTCTTGAAAATGATCCCGAAATTCAGAGAATAACTGCTGGTAAAAAGCATTAGGTGTAGTGCTTTTGCTGTGGTTAACCAGATCGCAATGGATGTCCACGGAAGGTATGACCCAAGGCGGTGATAAATTAGTATGTGTAGGAGCAATGCTCCGACAATCTATACCTAATTCTCTGGTTAGTTTATCCATCCGAATACCAAATGAAGGAATGCATGTAAGGTGAGCATTAAAAAGCAAGGCTGAACGAGGTTCGAAAACGACATTCCAAAGAGGGTGAGTGGGCAGTGATTTAAGTTTTGTATAATAGTTAAGAGACAGCTGCATACGCCTTGATGTTAAAGATGGTTCGTTGGCTTCCACATAAAGACTTAAAGCTGGTGAGGTACGGAATGCACCTGTACACAGTCTGAGACCCTGATGGCAAATAGGGCCAAGAGCTTTCAAGATGGATTGTCGAGCGGAGGCGTCAATGACAGAGCCATAATCCAGTTTGGAGCGGATGAGAGCACGATACAGACGAAGCATTGAATAACGGTCTGCTCCCCAGGATGTATGGGAGAGTACTCTGAAGATATTAAGGGCTTTATGGATTTGTTTTTAAGAGACTGAATGTGTGGCTTGAAGGTAAGTTTATGGTCAAATAACACACCAAGAAATTTTGCCTTTTGAACAACTGGAATACGATGATTTCCCAGAAAGAGTTCTGGTCCCGGATGTAAGCCTCTCCTCCGACAAAAATGGACACAAACTGTTTTCTTAAATGAGAAAGTAAAGCCATTTTCATTTGTCCAGTTAGTGATGTTATTGAGGGCAATTTGCAACTGCCTTTCTAGCCTGCTCATGTCACGGGATTGACAAGAGATTTGGAGATCGTCAACGTATAGTGATGTTTGTACAGTGTGTGGGACCTTTTTGATGATGTTATTGAGCCTTAGAATGAAGAGTGTAGCACTCAAGACACTGCCCTGAGGAACACCCTGTTTTTGGTTGTAAAGATCAGAAAGAACCGATCCAAGACGAACTTGGAAAGTACGATCAGTGAGAAAATTTTGAATAAAAAATGCCATGTTTCCTTTGAGACCGCATTCCTGAAGGTCACAAAGTATTCCATGACGCCAAGTTCTATCATAGGCTTTCTCAATGTCAAAGAAAATAGAGACTAGATGTTCTCATTTGACAAATGCTTCTCGGATCCTTGTTTCAAGCAGAAGAAGGTTATCTGTAGTAGAGCGTATGCGGCGGAAGCCATTTTGAGAAGTCATTATGCAGTTATTGGATTCCAAGGAATATGAAAGACGCTGATTTACCATCCTCTCCATTAATTTGCATAGACATCTTGTTAATGCTATTGGCCGATGGTTAGTTGGATTTTTTGGGTCTTTACCTGGTTTTGGGAAAGGGATAATAATTGCTCTTCGCTAAGAATCTGGAAATCAATGTTCTATCCAGATTCTATTGTACAAGCAAAGTAGATTTTCCTTTGAGCTTTGGGACAAGTGTCTAAGCATGGAGTAATGGATGTTATCATGACCAGGAGCACTATTTCTTGAAGTTTGCAAAGCACTCATGAGTTCATACATTGTGAAAGGAGAATTATAAGGCTCATTTGTGCTGGAGTGGAATTTGAGTGGAATTTTTTCAATCCTGTTTTGAATTACGTAAAAATTTGGATCATAGGTATTATTGCTGGATGTTTGGGAGATAGTCTTTCCCAGTAGGTTTGCAATATCTGGAAGATTGTTTGCAACAATCCCATTGCTATTGAGGGTGGAGGTTGGATAAGACGTATCGTTTCCATTAATTTTTTTTATTTTATTCCAAATGATTTTTGGGTTTGTGGAAGATTTAATGCTAGACACATACTGTTTCCAGGACTCCCTTTTTGCTTCCCATCGGATGTGTCTACATTTTGCTCTTGCTTTTTTGAACTCAATAAAATTATCGTTTGTTGAGTACCATCTAAATCTATTCCAAGCCTTTTTTTGTTCTTTATAAGCAACGCTACAATCAGAGTTCCACCATGGTTTTGGAAATTTGGGGTACTTTGTTGATGTTTTAGGTATTGCTTGATGGGCTGCTTGCATTATTGTCTGTGTAACAGATAATGTGGCTTCATTGATATTTCCTTTCAAGACCAAATTTTCTGTAAGTATGGCATTTATACAGAAACTGTCCCAGTCTGCTCTTTCAATTTTCCATCTTGGAAGTCTAGTGGTGGTACATGGAGAGTTCTGATTATCGATCAAGATGATTGAGAAGTGATCACTACCGAAAGGGTTATCCAAAACATTAAAAGAAAAATTTGGCATGATATTAGGTGAACAAATGGAGAGGTCAATCACTGAAAAGCCGCATGATGCAGGATGGCAGTATGTGTAAGAGCCATTGTTAAGACATGCCAAACTGTGACTAATTAAAAGGTTTTCTATTATTCTGCCACGAGAATTTGTATTATTACACCCCAAAGCTGATTATGGCTATTGAAATCACCCAAAAGGAGGAAAGGAGGTGGAAGTTGTGTAATCAAAAGAGACAGCTGGTTAAAATTAATGGGTTCGTTAGGTGGCAGATATATTGAGCAGATGGTAAGGGATGCATGAGTATACATGCGAATTGCAGTAGCTTGTAGTGTTGTGTTGAGTTGGAGAGCAGAAGCAGGAATACTATTGGGGACTATGAGGGCAACCCCTCCACAAGCCCTGTCACCAACTTCATTATCTTTACGGAATATAACATGGTTACGAAGTGTGGGATCACGGTCAGGAGTTAAGAAGGTTTCTTGGAGAGCAACACAGATAGGTGAGTAAGTGTTAATAAGGTGTTTAATATCATCAATGTTAACTTGGAAACCGCGGCAATTCCATTGGAGAATGGAAGAACGCGCCATTAAGGGAAGTGGATAGGACTCTTGGTCCTATTAATTTGTGTGTCTTCATTGTGAATACCAGAGGTATCTATCCCATCTTCCTGGAGACAGGAGAAGGCATTAGAAATTTCAATATCAGATGCATAATCAGTGATGTCATTTTCGGCTTCTTTAATTTTTTTGCTTTTCTGTTTGGACTCTTTTAAAAAGTCCTTGGCTGAAAGGTGTTTGAAGTTTGGTGCTGATCGGAAGTTGGCCAACCTAATTTGTTTTTTTGAAGAACTTTGGGTTTTTAAATTTATTTTCATCTTTGGTTTGCTGAGTCTATTTGCTTCCGAGGAAGTACGTTTTATGAAGTTGGTTTTTGTTGGAGTGCTGGTTTGAACAGAGTTAGCTGTACAACTACTATTTTGAGGGAGTGTCTGGACTGCAACACTCACCATTGAGGGTTGTTTATTTGTTTGGACAGCTGCTGCAAAATTAAGGCTATTGGGGGGTTTGTTAATGTTTAACTGATTTTTAGCTTCAGTATAGCTGATATTATTAGTGACCTTAATTTCAAGAATGCGTTTCTCCTCTTTCCATTTAGGGCACGATTTTGCATTTGATGGATACTCACCCTTACAATTTGTGCATTTAGGAGAAGTGTTTGAGCAGTTGTTGTCATCGTGGTCGTGGGTTCCACATTTAGCACAAGTTAGTTTACCTCGGCAAGAGATCTTGGAATGGCCAAATTTTTGACAGTTAAAGCATCTAGTTGGGTTAGGGATGTATTCACGGACTTTACAGATCAGGTAACCTGCTTTGATGGTGCTAGTGATTTTAGGTCTATTGAAAGAAAGAATTACATGTTTTGTTTTGATGATATTGCCGTCTTTTTTTTATTGTAATGTGCCTTGCGGCGGTGATTCCCTGGTCTGCAAGTTCGTTCATAAAGTCTTGCTCGTCGACATCAATCAAATCCAATTCTGATATTACACCACGAGAGCTATTTAAAGTTTTATGGGGACTGATTTGTACCGGAATAGAAAGAAAATTTGTGCATTGTAGAAGAGAAGAGGATTGATTTGGTGTGGCCGTTTCTATAAGCAGGTCGCGTGATTTCATTCGCTTTACAGTCTTAACAGTTCCGGCAATACTTTTGATGGTTTTATCTATGACAAATGGTGATAGGTTTTTGAATCGCTCATCGCCAGATGAAACGATCAGGAACGATGGCTGCAAGGCTGTAGGACAAGGCGCATCAAAGCGCGCTCTTTTCATCATTGGTTCGACATTCGGTGAAGAAGTTTGTGTTTTTGATTTATCCATAGAGATTAAGATTAAGATTCGGGCCCCGGCAGCCCCACCCACCACGGAGCCCTACAAGGGGACATTGCAATAATGCCAGAGCTAACCAGGACCTATACCCTTTCGGTTATCCCCTAAGCCGTGAGGTACGAGTGGTCAGAGGAGCAAAATCGATCTCAAGAAAAAAGGAACTATAACCTTGGATCATTCGACTGACGTTTCAACTGAGACAGAGTAGTAGTAGAACCAGTAAAAAGGAGAACCAATAGAAACGAGAAAAGTAAGAGTAAAGTAAAATAAATGAGGCATGTCACAGTAACAGTGTGTTAGAAGAAAAACAAAAAAAACGAAGGAAGATAAGAAAGAACGTAACAGATTTTGAGGTCTCAAATGCTCCTAACACCAGTATGACTCGCGACCAGCCGATTGGTCGATACCGGGGACAGGTCGACCTCCCGTTTACCAGGAGCAAGGGCCAAAGCAGCGTGTTGGGGACAGTACCTCGCCCCTCAGCTACCAGGATCCCCCTTTGCTGGGACACGGGGCTCCACGCACGGCAAACACGTGGGTGCTACACCAAAAGGGAGCACATAAGTTTCCCTCAGTAAACCATCATCGGGAAATTTTAAGAGGAATTGGAATGTAAAATTTTTGAAAGTTGAGTAGTTGGCTTTCATTCCAAAATTATGGGTGGAGTTTCGTTGACCTGCTGGCAGACCTTGAAAGCATTGGCGCACCCAGGGGGGGGGTTAACCCCCCCCAAATCTGATATTGAAGAACCGTCGTTGTATTTATTATACATAAAGTTCAGTTTTTCGTAAAAGTAACTTATCCCCTTTTAACTTGTGTGTGACCCCCCCCAAAAAAAAAATTCTGGGTGCTCCACTGCTCGAAACCATTTATTGGCGAATTCGTTTCATACTTAAATGTAAAATGAAAGTGCAATTATGTATAATAAATACAGTTTCAGTGCTAAATAATTTACTAAATACTTAAGAAAGAAAATTAGTAAATGTGTTGTGGTTTACACCCTTTTTTTAGGTTCGCCATTGTAATTTGATACAGTCGAACCCCGTTATTGCCAACCAGGAGCGCCAACTGGAAAAAAATATTGGGGGGGGGGCGTAGATAAGTCTCTATCCTATTTCCGTATGTTTAAGTTTTCAGTTTCAACGAGTGGGGGGGAAGGGTCCTGGCCTTCCCCTCCCCCCCTTGTTTCTATTCCGTGAAGACACTCGGACAACAAATATGTATATTTTTTCATTTATTTCAGTTGCTTGATAATTATTATAGATATATATGTTGGTGTAATTAATCCTGGGTTAGTTTTCCCCTAAGTAAAATTTAACGTGCACCTCGTAAAAAAAATTTAACAAAAGGAATTAATATACCGAAGTTCATGTTTCGTCTTTCACTGTCAACTATGCTCCGTATTTGTTTTATTATCTATTTTTGGAGGGTTTAGCCAACGCCCTCTGTAAAAAAAAAGCCAACCAAGTAACAAAGAATTTGCTGGTGTTAAAAGTAGTTCGTGTTATCCGGACAGGGTGGAGTCTCGATTTGAAAAAAAAAATTGCTCGTACTAAAAATAATTCGCGTTATCCGGAAGGGGTGACTCGTATAACCAAGTCATTTATTGTTGACGGAGATTTAGGAAACAGTTTGTGTTGAAAGTAATTCACGTCAACGAGACTTGACAGTATTTGAATATTTTGGTAATTACTTGTTTGTAATTTTATACTCTAATAACTGAATGATGGGCCTATCCATGACAGTTCAGAAAGCTAGGCTTGATCAAAGAGTAGTCATTAATTAGGTCACGGGAGTCAAGTCCGACCTTTTGAACCCAAAGCATGCCATGGTAGCCATTGGGTAGCGTATTGATACACTCAGTATAATAGTTTATCAAATTAAAAACTGTGTTCTTTCATTAAAACGAAGAAAATTAAGAAAAACGTTGTGCCTTGCCCACCTATTATTGCTTTTTCATTGTGTGGTGTCAGATTCCAATGCTGTAGTATACGTGGCATAATGATGAGGAACAAAAAGCAATAATTACATTTATACAAATGATAATTTAATAAATTTAAATAGTATTGATGAAATCGTATAAATAAAAAATACAGGGTGTCCTAAAAACATTGACCGCAGCTCTAATTCCTTAAATATTGATTCTAGATATATGTATTGAATTAAAAAGTCGCATAAAAGAAGGTGCAGAATTTTATGAAATCGATTAAAATTGCAGAGGATTATTTTTCGAAAAAATACAAAATTTAAATTTTTGTACGGTCCCTGTACACAAAAATTTCCAATGAGTAAAATGTGCCTCATACTCCAATAGCTCAATATACAAAATTTCAGCATTCTAGTGGAAAAAGAACCAGAGATATGAAGACCCAAAATAATGTGGCTTAGCAGAATGAATTTTACCCCTCCTCCCTGCATGTACCTATTTCGCGCTTGAAAAAAATGGTGCCCTATGGTATAGTGCCTAGAAGTTCTACTTCTAGGCACTATACCTATGGGGCACATTTGACTCATTGGAAATTTTTGTGTACCTGGACCGTATAAAAATTTAAATTTTGTATTTCTTAAAAAAAAGTAATGCTCTGCAATTTTAATCGATTTCATAAAATTTTGCACCTTTTTTTACGCCACTTTCAAACTTTAATACATATGTCTAGGGTCAATATTTACGGAATTAGAACTACGGTCAATGTTTTTGGGACACCCTGTATATAAGCATAAAGTACTGCCAGACGCTATATAACGCTAATTCGTTATGACACAGCTTGCGAAATACGTCACATTTGTGAAATTTGAAGCTAAAAAGCAAGAACGACCTTCATCACTCTGCCAATTTAAGTTCCATTAAATATCATCATTATCCATCATCATTATCCATTCATCTCTGACTGAAACTTTATTTCCGAGGAACACATTCCCAGTTTTAATTTGGGCTAGAGTGTATGCGGTCAGTGGCGTATGGGTACTTTGTTGGGTGGGGGCTAAGAAAAACCGATACACCTTCAAGGCTGCCAAACATTTTAGTAAATATACAAGATACTAAAATACTATAAAAAATAATTGATACTGCTTGACAATTAGTAATGAGCTAAAAAGTACCTTATTTTAAAATGTGACGACGGCTATTAATTAAACGACGGCTAGAGGGCGGGGCTCAAGCCCCCTGCCATCCATATGAACGCCCATTTATTTGGTCTAGGGCAGTGGTTCCCAACTCAATCGAAGCTGCGGACCACTTTTCCATTCCAATTGTGCCCGCGGACCACTTTCCCACTTCAATTGCGCCCGCAGACCACTTTGAAAAATTTTTACAAGTTGGCTTCAAGACCTTAATAAAAAAGGGAACTGGGTCTTTTTTGGGGAAAATGTGTTTGTACAATCTTTCTTTGGTAAAAAAAAAAAAAGAAATAAACAGAAAAAGAAATAATAAAATCTAATAATACAGTCAAACCTCGTTAAGACGAACACGCTTAAAACGAATTACTTTTAATACGAACCGTTTTCTGAAGTTGCGCCCGATTGTAAAATATTGCAAATGTACTATCAATTTCATTTTTATATTTAATTTTAACATTTAATAATCATTTTTATAAGCGTTTTTATTAATTATTATTTCTTTTTAAATAATGACCCGTCTCGCGGACCACCAGTTGGAAACCACTGGTCTGGGGACTTCTGGTTAAAAACAGTCTCTACCAATATGGAACACGTAACAAGTCAGGGAAATTTGAAGTGCAAAGGCCCAGGGGTGGACTGGGTCTTCTCAAATAGGAAATACCTTAGATTTCGGAGGAATTCGATTTCTTTGACCATTCGGTGGCGCGAGTCTATCGCCACGCGGTCCAGTCCGCTCCTGCAAAGGGCTAAGTCAGGAAAATTCGAAATTCATTGTTAAATAAAAGTTTAATGAAAAATTTTCCTGTACTGTACTTTTCCTAGACTTAGACCTAGATTCTCATGGCGGAAGGATACGATCAAATCGTTTAATCCCCAATGATAAACTGAAATGGTGGTTGAAGCGGGGGGGGGGGGGAGGTCGGAAAGTAAGTCTAGGAGAGTTGGAGGCGATCGAAGCTAGCAGTGGAATTAAATTTAGAGAACCGAAGAAGTTACATGAGATCAATGCAAACGGTTCAAAGTCCCGAAGAAGTTACAGTGAGGTCAATGCAAACGGTTCGAGTACCGAAGAAGTTACACTGAGGTCAATGCAAAGTCTCGAAGAAGAGGGGAATCAGAAAGATGTTGAAAAATGTTGAAGTTTCACAACATGAAGAGTAAGTCACTGAGATTTGGGAAGTAGCGAAGAATTTGATGTGGAAAAAGCCAGTGAGAAGAATTTGGGGAGTGTGAGCTAGACAGGGCGGGGGTCGAGTGACATAGGAAGGGAAGGAAGCAAGAGGGTGTGGAGGAAACTTTTATTTGTACTTGTACTTTTCGTACTGCATTGTATACTGGAATTTTTGAAAAACTTGTGCTTTTAAAAAAACTGCTCCCAAAAAATTATCTCTTTGCACCAAAACTAATATAATTTATATAAAATTATTAAGGTCATATATTTCTGAAGAGAAAAGGTTTGCCAAACGTATAACTAAAACTTGAAAAGTGTTTTTAGCCAAATTGTCTGTAAGGGATTTTGATCACATCGGCCTCCTTTCCCTTAACTTCATATACAGGTGTAGTCATAAGTAGAGCCAGGATTATATGCAATTGCGTATGTGCATACGTAATTGCATATTTCAGCCGTTTGTAGCGTTTGTGCATAGAAATGCCTAAAAAAATGAATTTCCAGAATAAATGCATATTTTAAGGGTTTTAGTAATTTTAAGAATTTTATTCTCCTCTCATCCGAAAAATTTCACCACCATGCTGAAGTTAAACTTTCCTCCTACTGCTTAGCTGAGCGTAAAGGCAATGGAATTTGTAAGCGTACACGTTTAATGATGTCCTGTGGTGCCAAAAGTATTGTCGCAGCTGAATTAAGCCACCATCCTCGTTAGGAAAACCGAAGATCAGTTTTACTGCCCTCAGCTGGCAATTGATTGAAAGTCAAATTAAAACAAACACATTCTGAAATTCCACAGCGCTTTTTCTCAGCGCTAAACATGGGTCTGTCTATCCATCGTCCATAAACTATCCGTAATAGCAAAATCCCGCAAAATTTTCTAAGTGCTGTCCACAGGGCCGCCTCTTGCGGGTGGGCAGGTTGCGCCTCATACAAAGGCGCCTGATCGGGGAGGGGGCGCCCTTTCCAGGCGATAAATAATACTAAATATATAGTTTAATAGCGACACACTGCACTAATCAATAGAAATAAATGCAAAACAATTTTAGTGGTGCAGTTAGATAACATTATCAATACGATAATACTGCTGATAGCTATTTCGATAGCGTTAACCAGCTACCGTCGTCAGAGCGAAATGGCGGCTTCTGTTTATGTCCGTGCTGTTGGTCGGTGTTGCCATCACGTCGGTTGGAAACTTGATTGGGCGGAGGAGTAAAGCGTATTTGTGGAGACGTCTTCAGCCGTGAGACCCAAAAGGTTTTTCCAAGTGGATGATATAGAGTTACTAAGGAGTTGATCATTAACTGCAATATTGATGTTTGCTAGGATGTGAAATGCCTCAAAGAAACTGAGATCAAGTGTTGAGTTGACTTTTTTATTAATACGTGCATTGGAGAATAGAAACTGATGTCCGAATTCCCATGAATGTTTTGCCAGAGCCGATTTATGGAATTCTTGCTTTCTGACATAAGCTTCGTGTTCATTTAGTCTGAGGCGCAGTGCTATTCGTGTTTGACCGATATAAATTTGGCCACACTGGCACGGAATGGAATATATGCCGCAGCTGTCAGAATCCGGGATGTTATCCTTAAGATGAGAAAAGCCTATTTTGTTGATCGGAGTGAAGGTAACGCGAAAGTTGAATTTGTGCAGGACAGCAGCGATCCTAGTAGAAATTTTCGGAACATAAGGAATGCAGACAATGTTCGTAGGAGCTGAAGAATCACTGGAGAGAGAAGAGGCCGGTTTAGGTTTAGTGAGTTCTTTAAAAATATGATCAATAATTGTTGGATTGTAGCCACGGTATGAGGCAATTTGTCGAATGTAGCTGATTTTCTTAGTCAATGCGTCACTTGTAGAAGAGAATTTGATGACATGAAACACCAACCAATAAAACGAGCTCATTTTCTGGCTTTGTGGATGAGCCGATAGAGCGTGAGGAAGAAGGCTAACGGAATTAAGTTTTCGGTAGACACTGATTTGGACGCTAGTAGGTGTTCTATGAACTAAAAGTTCTATTGGCTTTTCTCATTTTAAGGATACCATCCCGGATTCCGACAGCTGGGACATATATTCCATTCCGTGCCAATGTGGCCAAATTTACATCGGTCAAACACGGAGAGCACTGCGCCTCAGACTGAAAGAACACGAGGCTTATGTCAGAAAGCAAGAATTCCATAAATCGGCTCTGGCAAAACACTCGTGGGAATCCGGACATCAGTTTCTATTCTCCAAGGCACATATTATTAAAAAGTCAACTCAACACTTGATTTCAGTTTCTTTGAGGCATCTCACATTCTATCAAACATAAACATTTCAGTTAATGATCAACTCCTTAGTAACTCTATCTCACCCATTTGGAAAAATCTTTTGTGTCTCACGGCTAAAGGCGTCTCCACAAATACGCTTTACTCCTCCGCCCAATCACGTTTCCAACCGACGTGATGGAAACACCGGCCAACAGCACGGACATAAACAGAAGCCGCCATTCGCTCTGACGACGGTAGCTGGTTAACGCTATCGAAATAGCTATCAGCAGTGTTATCGTGTTAATGATTTTATCGAACTGCACCATAAAAATTGTTTTGCATTTATTTCTATTGATCAGTGCAGTGTGTCGCTATTAAACTATTTACAGTTAGTCAAGCGCATTCTAGTATTATTATTATTAGTTATATATATATAATTTTTGTATCGTTGAGAGTCGAACCCGTATTAAAACCGTTAAAACACATTTGGAAGTGTAAAATTTCCACGTAAACTACTCAGTACAACTTCAGCTACATCACATCTAGCTGTTTATACAATTCTGCTCTTTTAATACACACTGGGAAGGTATTTCCTTCACACCAGTATTCGACATGGCAATAACAATGATTCGAATTAAGTCATACTGGCGGTGTCCAAAATCGTTCAGGAACTGAATAATTGAACGTGTCTTTTCGTTTAGGAGAGATGCATAAAATCATTCATTGGTTCGTTATTGAACGATTTACAAAGTAATATAACACTACCGTATTACATTACAAACCAATATAACACGACCGTGTTACATTACAAACCAATATAACACGACCGTGTTACATTACAAACCAATATAACACGACCGTGTTACATTACAAACCGATATAACACGACCGTGTTACACTACAAACTATAATATAACACTACCGTATTACATTACCGTGTTTACAGATCATTAAAACTGCGGTTGAAAATTTCGTAGTTGACAATGATAGTTAAATGAAGTCCAAACTAATTTACATAATCAGCCACGTGATAGCACGAGCCAACGAGTGAGAGAGAAGAATGTTGTTTTTAACTTGAGAGTTTCGCGAAAAATTTTCGAGTGTTTTCCTGACTTTTGCTTGCACGTCACAGCTGCTGCTAATTACGATTAAAACTTTTCCAAAACATAGAATTTTTACGAAAGATCGTCTAATTTAAAAAATATTCAGCACGTAATTGAATCTCATTGAGATTTCTCGTGACAGTACATTATTGAAAACTAGCAAAAGTGTGTGAATCGTACACAAAAGCTAAAAATCACACGTGTTCTTTTAAATGCAGTTGCCCTTTCAATATAAAGAGATTTTTTAAATCCGCCTACTTTTAAAATAGCGATGAAATTAAAGTAATATTTAAATTGTATAAATGATATACCGTATTTAACGTTTTCCAGGAAAACGAGACAACGGCATTTCATAAAAAATCTTGAAACAGGTAATACAGTCGCATATGAACTAAATATAATGACACTTCCTGCCATGTAATGTGAATCATGTACGATTTCAGAGTTTATCCTTATAAGCACTGTACACAGAATGGAATACTTGTTCCCGAAGTTAAGAAACATGAAGCGCGGTCGGCCTTCAGAAGGTGGCCACTCTAAGAGTTGCACGCTGCGGACAAGAGCGATGTTAGTCGCCGGGTAAGTGCCTCCCTCATTGAACGACTAATAACTCACTATTCGCCATTATCCTGTCAGACACCGAATAATCGAAGGAATGGGCTTTGAATGATAATTACGCTGTGCTTCAGGCAGAGTTTAGCTACGAAATCGAAGAAAAATGTCATCTCGAGAAGTTAGAGCAGTGTATTTTCCCAATGTTGTTGATTCGTTGATGAATCGATGTGAACTGGTGTTACTCTCCCCTTGAAGGATTCCTCTTTCTGTTTAAGGTTTTCGTGACGGACCCGCTTGTGGTGAAAAGGGAAAATATCTACGTTGAAGCGAGATGTTTAGGTTGTCCGAGTTTTCGTCAAATTGTATGAAATGGGACAGAGAGTTGAGCGTGTCCTTCAAGCCATGATACATTTGTGATGAATATCTGTGGGTACTGGAATTTGAAATTGACACAGTAAGAGAAAATCCATGTAATTGATTACTAACCGATAAAGGGTGTTGCTTATAAAGATCTCTTAAAAGTTTTTCGGAGCACTCTTTTCAAGACAACCAACAATTATCTTAGAAAAACTACTCTGCTCATTTTTTTTATTGATTTTTTTTTTTTATTAATCTACTTACGGTACTTATTAAGAAATCAAAATCTTCTCTTAACTTTTTGTTTCACAGCAAAAAAATAGGAAAATCGTTATAGAATTAATAAATTACGTTTCATATAATTTCTCGCTTTTCTTTCACAATTTTCTGCGGATTTTTTCTTATACTCATCAATGTAAACTTTCCTTGCAGCAAGCAAGGACAATTTTTCTCCAGCAGTATGAAACACGACGCTGAAAAGAAATGCCCTGTTGGAATAGTTAATTAATGAGTAAATGTTTTTTGCTCGAGAATTTTTTCCATTGTTGTCTCATACCAAATATGCCGGGTTAAAGAGTACAATAAAAAACATGACCAAACGACACAAAATATAAAGATCCTCGAAAACCATTTTAAAAAATGATCAGCAAACATAACCCAAGTAAAAAAAAATGACTTTTAAAATTTATTATTCAACGCATGTTGAAAGAGATGATAGTGATTACTTAATAATGTATGACGTTCTTCATTAATTAAGCACGCTGAAAGATAATGTGGGAAATTAATAAAATACATATTAATTAAAAGATGGGAAAACAGTGTTAAGAAAGTGAAACGTGAATAAAAGAGAGCACTGAATTAAGACGGCTTATTATTATGAAGACAGTGCATTTAATATACATAATGACTTCTTTTAATACACTGGTTTCCATAAATTAAGGAAAAATTCCAAAACCAGCAATAACTCGCTCAAAAATAAACCAATTAGTACAAAATTGAGTACGTTGTTAAATGAAGGTACTGAACAAAAGCACAATATGCAAAATAGTGGAGCTGCAATCAGAATACGTCAACTGTAAGTAGCGTAAAAATACACGTATGGAAGTAAAACTGTAGTTTGCGCTAAGATAGTGAGATAAGAAATCGGGGCTAGTCAATTCGTTACAATGAGTTCGATGCATCATTTTCCGGAAGTATTGCAATGAAGGGCCATTGGGAGATTAGAGACAGGCCAAACTCAGATCGAGCTGGTCAGAGGGTTAAGCGCGAGTCGCCTTGCGGTTCACAGACTTTGGCAACAATTTCGAACCACAGATTCGGCATCCAGAAGGTTCAGCCAAGGATGGCCGAACGCCAATGACCGATATTTGCAGTTATACGAACGAAGGAATGGAACGTCCAACCCAGCCCAACTTAGGTCTTCCCTTGCTGCAGCCATCAAAAGGATGGTGACAACGCCTACTGTGCGCAGAAGGGTTCATGAAGCTTATCTGTATGCGAAGCGACCAGCCATTTGCGTGCAACTAACTTTGCGTCACAGAAGGGAGCGCTTGAGGTGGGCACGTCAACATGTCCACTGGACAACAGATCAATGGACGGCTGTGCTCTTCACTGATGAGTCCAGATTTAGCTTGCAAAGCGATAGCAGACGTTATTTGATTTAGAGAGAACCTGGAACACGTTATTATCCATAAAGAATTCGTGGAAGGGTTTCATACGGAAGAGGCAGTATCCGTGTTTAGAGTGGTATCTCTTTGGGTGGACGCACAGACCTCCATGTCTTCTCAGGTGGCACCATGACTGCTTAAGTCTTTACAGATGACACTCTTGATGCCTGTGCGTGCCTTTATGCCGGTGCAATAGGTGATAATTTCAACCTTCAAGACCAAAACGCAACAGCAGACAAGGCTCGCATCGTGCAAGGTTATCTTCAGTAGCAAATAATGCAGCTTATGAAGCGGCCAGTCTGATCTCGTGACCTGAATCCCATCCAACATGTTTAAGATGTTTTAGGGAGACGTGCTTCTGCTTTTAATCGCCCTCCGAAGACCCCTGACACGCTCAGAGCAGCTTTGCAAGAACGATATCTCTCACTTCTTGTTGACTTCATAGATCGCATAATTGACATAGTCACACATCGCTGTAGGTGATGCATTACTGCTCGGGGTGGTCACACTCCATATTGAAGATACTTTTCCTATACCAAACCGACACATCCGATTTGTCAATTTCATACATGTACTAATTTCTGAAACACCATAATTGTCTGGTAATTTGGTTTTATGTCATTTTGCACCTTACTCTGTATTGTATACTTTGGCTAGGTTTCATTAAAATCAACACGTAGCTTTGAGTTTTAACTACTTTTGTAATTTTTTCCTTCATTTCTGGAAACCAGTGTACATCCACAGGCATTGTAGTTTCAGGCTATAAAACCAGTAGTTTTTCTAACCTAGTTTTACCATATCCGAAGTCCTATAAATTCAGTTTTATAAACCAACAAATAACTCGAACGGAAAACGTTATTGACAGGCTCTGGAAAAGAAGCATCTGTTGAAAGTCGTGTCAAAATATTATATTTTTATTTCTCGCCTTTCCTCTTCGCGCAATATCACGATAATAAAAAAATACATCTACCAAACAAAACAGAATTTCAAGTTTTCTTACTGAGGCATACTTCGTAATTTTTCTCGTCGCGAATTTTACACGTGCGACAAAGGATTGTCGATAACCTATAGACCAGCTGTGATTTACGGCGAACTTATTAGGGTGTTTTTTGGAACCGAATTCCGGACGAGTCATAAAACACAGATATGTTTTGGGAGCTCCATCCGTCGATTTTTATTCTTTCCGTCCAGTCGGCAAATGTTTTCCGCACATACTGCAAAAATAAACGGCATTCTTTCGAAGTCTCTAGTTAAGGGTGGAAAATAAAAGCGAAAAAGGGAGATTCATGCGTGTAAAACTGCAGTATCAAGTTGTACTCCCTGCTTTAAGTATTGCAGTACATTATGCTATATTATACATGGTATGTTAAGTGTGGTTTTTTTAAAACTTAAATAGTTAAAATGAGCACTGTTACTAAAAACCATTACATTTGGTATCATTGATTAGTATTCGTTTTTAATATATTAAGAAATAATAGTTCAGTACACTAAGAGTATCAGAAACCTTCTTTCGATTATTTCATAAATTCTATTTAAATAAATATACGCAGGTTCTTTGGTTTCTGAAATTTCCTTTTGGATTATAATACTGAAAATAGTACTTAGGAGCTTCTTTCGTCAGCTGCGGTATAATCCAAAGTAAGGCCGCTTCTTCTTCGAAAATATTTCTTGGCACTAAATAATCTCAACACACCCACAAGTATAGTCGGCTTCACTACTAACTAATTTATTATTTACAACAAGATAATAATTACAAATTCTTTCTTTGTATTTAAAATAAAAACACTTAGGGGAACCATTTCCCTCGTCCTTACAGGACTGCGCCTACCCTCCGAAAGCCCTTGTTACCCCCTTAAAATTGTCGAACTCCTCTTTCTTGATCAATAGCAACATTGTATTAAGGGGTGACGCAATAGAGTGGCCATGTGTGGATTTAAGTTTTAGTTCGGGTTAGTGACATAATTTATCATCCTTCTTTCCCGCTCTTTCCACAATGGCGGGCGTATATGTATCTATATATTTATATTTTCTGATTTTACGAATGTTCACAATTAAGGGCCCGACAAAGGGGATATCTCAGTAAGGCGAGTACTAAACTGAACAAAAAAAATCATTAGTGTCAACAGTAGTTCGCGTTATCTACAAAGGATGGGATAGTATAATTAAGCTTGTTATCCCATCTCTGGTTACCATATAACAAAAGTGGTACTTGTTTGTTAAAGCGGCCCCGAGGATAAATCGCCAAGCGACCGCTGTGTATCGCCAAGGTAGGTTGTGGTCTGTAATGTAGAGTGAAAAAAAAAAGAAAAAAACCTTGTTTATTGTCTTATTTATAAAAACACAAATTTTCAGGAAACCATTGATCCAATCCTTCCAACATTCAGGTACAACTCGAAGACAATCAAAAGTCGGAGGGGGGGGGGGGCACCCCACACTAGATATGTACTGATTCAGGAAAATTACTGGGTTACAAAAACGTCTGGAAAATAATATTCCACTATATAAGATGGTCGCTATAGCCGTTGGCGACTTTGGACGACTCGCGAGCTTGGCGACGACCTTGGCGAGATCGTAATCTCAGGGGCAACTATAACAAACAAGTGCCATAAAAGTAGCGTGCGTGTACGTGCCATTGAAGTCCATATTGTATACAGTCGATAATCCGAAAACTCCTTGTTTTACTATATGTACATATTACGTTTCCGTAAACGTTTACTGGCTCCGGATTATATATTGCAACAAAGCGAAATTTTGAATTCCGGTAGTATACTTAAAAAAGTCAATCGGTCAGGTTCAAATTGATTAACTGCACAAGCAGCTTTTTTTTTTTTTTTCCCGATTTTTAAAATCGCCGATAAAGTAATACTCTTTACAATCCCACATTTTACGGCGATTTCTGTTATTTATTTCAACAACTTTGCATAATTCCCATCATTTAGAGTTTCAAGCATTTTTTCTTAACTCAACGACTTCTGCGTTTTGCGATTCAATTTTATGCTTAAACACAGTAAAGGAATCCAGCATAAAACCATTCTGTATAAAATACACGCCAGAATGAACCGACTTTCGACTGTCTCATAACGTGAATTATGGGGTGAAGGAAATGACACAATGAAATTGTCCAATCCTGGACGAAGTGACTTGGTCACACTAACCTGCAAGGGCTATCAGAACAAAAGATATTCCCTTTAAAAGATAATATTATTTTGACTGTTGAAATTTTCTATTTTGAAGAATGAATAGAACTTGAAAAAGACTACATTAAGAGTCTTAGAAAAGCGTGTTTTGTTCTTGTTAAGCGGAGGAAATTTTCAAGGGCCATTGACTATCAGTGCGTGTTAAACGGTGTTTCCCGTCAACCGTATTTGTAAAAAAAAAAAAAGATAAAGAGGAATTCCTATAGAATTTGACGGGGATTTAGGAGGCAATTTGTGTTAAAATGTTAAAAGTAGTTAGCGTTAACTAGGTTTGACTGTACTTTTTCAACAAAACAAATTACTTACCCCCCACCCCCCAGCGAATGGAGTTACGACCTAATCTCTGCTCTCCCATCGTTCATCATTTATAATCCGTTCGCGGAAAATTGGCGAATAGTAATCGTTAGAATTTAAGATAGCTGACGTCTCAGACTTGGCGTTTCATTGCAGCAGAGGGTAGAGCGTCTTTCGTAACTGGTTTTTCGAGCGCGAAAAACCAGTGAAAAAAAAAAGGGGGGGGGGAATTATGAGTGTCCATTTCAGCCCAGACTGAAATAAAATTTAACGTCCACTAGAATTCTCCTATTTCTGTTTGTTGACTGATTCTAGATTAGGAAGAAAAATTGCACCCTTAACGCAGAAATAAACTACCGAAATACTTCGACGAGACTCATCTCCACATGAAGTAATCTTTACATCACTGAAACTTCGAATTACAGAGCAAACTATAGAATACAAACGTGTGTAATAATTTGCTACGATTATTATTAGCTAAGGATATTTCTCAGGAACTTTTCGAATCCAAATACGATCACTTTGGTCAATTTATTCAGAGAAAGTCAAACTCCATGTTTGTAATTCAATGTATGTGAATTTTGTTTGTGAGTTTGTGTGTGCGTATGTATGTAAATTGCGTACAGCCACGTTCACTGAGTACCGAACTCAGTCCCATGAGCTTAAAGAAAACGCAGAAGTAGACGACAACAATGCTGTGAGGCTTAAAGAGAAAGATTTGCGATTTAAACGTACCATTACATTAAAAGAGATTGCTCCAGAAAGCATTTAATTTATAGTGTTGTCTCATTCGGAACCTTAAACGCGCTCTGACAGCATTGAGAAATAACGATAGCGAGGATTAAATCGAGTTTTTCGTCGGAAGTATCTTCCTGATTTCTTTGTCAGTTTCTTACAGTATCTGCGAGACTAGAAACGAACGTTTCAATCGTTATAACATCAGGCTGGAAAGGTAAACTTAAATAATAGGAACTTTTCATACAAGGCAATTTCCGTTGGAGGTAACTGATTGGTTGGATTTTAACGGCGCAAGGACGTGGTGAAATTGGAGGTAAACACAAGAAGCAATGTTAGTAATGAACAGTGTATTTATGGCGCTGAACTGAATATTTGATAGCTCGGTGGTTACAGGTGCGTGGGGGCGGGGAGGTAAGCTTTGAAAAAAAAAGGCAGTGAGCCTCACTTCATACTGGACGATGGCATAGAAACAATACAATGTTTTGCTTGTTTGTTTTGTGGTTTTACGGCTCAAAGACTACAATGGTCATGCTGCGCCGGGACCTACTGTTTTCCGAGGAATCCGAACCTCTTAAGGCCTAGGGAACCAAACCCCGGACTACAGTGAGCAGTGCGATCTTTATGAGATCTCTGAGTAAGCGTTCTTTTTGCACTGCTGGGAGTCGAACCCGGATTAGCGGCGCACTAGGAGAACGCGTTACCACACTGCGCCACCGCAGGGCTTTTTCTTTCTTTTCGACGCAGGAACAGCTAAGGTCCTACTGCTCCGCAACCTCGAGTTTCTCGGGGAATTCAAACCTCTGTAATCTAGGGGACCAAACCCCAGACAACGATGGGCAGAAAAAATGGCGCGCGTTCTACTGGAATCGAACCAGAGTAAACGCCATGACACGCGAACGCACTGTCTTTACGCCACCATAGAGCAGCACGTAATGCGTTTGTCCACCATGCAGAAAATCCTGGCTTGACCCCCGCTGGTACCGAATGCCTACTGTTTTATTATTTCTGCCTATCAGTATGCTGAGATTTGATACCCTAGGCTAGAGCCCCTAGAATTCTAGGCCGACGCCTCAGACGCCATTTTGTTGTACACTTCCGGTTTCATAACAAAGTTTACCATTGGAAAATTAATAATCTATTTTCTTCTTCCTACAGGATCTGTTGTAAATAAGTATTGTATGTTTGTTTATTCCTCGAGTGATTTCGATAATTTACAACGGCACACCCACCCATTTTACCCTATTTTATTAAAAATAACGCACTTGTAAATCACTCAACTTTAATACAGCAGTGAATGAGATTACGCGATAAGATGGCATCAAAATGGCGGATACGCCAGCTCCCTTATTTAGGAGCCTTACCCTAGGCGACAGAGGTGCAGATACTTCGGAAACCTGTAAATATCATGGAGCAGCATCACTTAGCTATCCTTGCGCTATAAAACGTAAAGTCTATACACAAACAAAGTTACTACAGCCCATTTATATATATATATATTGTCATACGGAAAAATACTTTTATTTTAAAATATAGACTCAAGAAATATATAAAAATTTATATATTTGAAGGAAGGTCTGGATATTTTCTTTAAGGTTCTAGAAGTCTATACATTTATTGTATTTTATATATACATATTTATATAAGAGGGAAAGATTAAAGTGCCTTATGTAGAATATATGAATGATTGAAACTTCCTCCAAAACACAAACCATACACTCCCCTCCGCCCTCTACATGTGCTTTTTTGCGAGAATTTACGACATAGGGTTTTGATTCAAAAATATTTTATTCATAGTTTTGAATAACAGAGAAATGAGAAATGGTCAGTTACGGGTCACTTACTAAATTAAATAAACGCATTAAACGAACTACCGTCTAGTTTAAAACGACATCATCATACGAAGGGCGAATTCATAAGTGAAGAGTTTTTATTTTTACAGGACCACACATTTTAAAGAGAATAAGCTTAATCAACTACATGCGCGTCTCACAGAAAATACCAAATACGAATGTGAAAATTCACTTTAGCATTTTCAAACGTAATTCCATGTTACTTCTTAAAAGTATAAAGATTAAGAATAAGTTGAAATTGGCTGTATTTTAATCTCATTTAAATGTCAACCAAAAATAGGTGGAAAACGTAAACTGGTTCTTATTAACGACCGCCTTAATATAATGTAAAAAAGTTAGTGCAAGAACGAGGGTTAGTTTTTCTAGGAATTACTTTCTTTCCAAAACAAAGTTCACATATTTGGTGTTTGG
The DNA here is from genome assembly GCA_006491805.2 of Dysdera silvatica. Lineage (NCBI taxonomy): Eukaryota > Metazoa > Arthropoda > Arachnida > Araneae > Dysderidae > Dysdera > Dysdera silvatica. The sequence goes on from QLNU02014176.1 coordinate 153,900,604, forward strand.
GCATTTGAAAACATTAACAAAACATGTAAAAATTGCCGAAGCGACCAACGTTTCGCAAATTTAATATAAAAAATGTTTAAACGTTTTCTAAATAAGAAAAACAAAAATAAATGCTATATCTGCCGGTTCCGAAAAACTCTAAGAATCATATAAGTTAAAATTATTAGATTCTTTAAAAGTACGTCAAGAAATCAAACACTTCTAAGGTTAAAAACGGGGAATAATCAATCAATCAGTTTACTTATTCCCATCATACCCGATGATGTGGTAATATTAAATGAAAAATTGTTTTTTTATATATGAGATATTATGAAAAATGTCCCGTCTTTAATATCACGTTAGTCCCGCTTTTCGGACGTTTGCTTCTTTGCCGCTGATTTGGTTTAAAAAGCAGTCCATGTACTGCCCCATTTCGAAACCCGTTTATAGTCAAGCTTTATATGTACTCGCAGAGGGGAGAATGACAAGTCGTTGGTAGCTCAGTTGGAAGAACCCTTGGGCGGCTATCAAGAGGTTGTGGGTTCGGTTCCCACCAGGCATCGTGAAATCATTCTTTCCTTTGCGAGCAATTTACAAAAAATACTCCCTAGTGGCTCTGCGTGCCGACCATTTCGCAATTGTGCTAACCCTGTGAAGGGTAACAATATTGCATATATAAAATACAATTTTTCATCTCATACTTCTAAAGTTATTTTAGTTTTTACTAAAAAAATCGCTGAAAAAATATTTTCCGTTCTTTTATTATGCTTATGCTTGTTTGTGTGTTTACAAACAGCAAAAGTCATGCTGCACCAGGACCCTCAGTTTTCCAAACCTCAGCTTCCAAAGAAACCAAACCTAGAAATACGGTGAGTTGAGAAACAGATGACACCACTGTGAATCGAAACCTGGTAAATGACACGACAGACGAGCGCGTTACCTTTACACCACCATAGAACAGCACGTAATGCGCTTGTCTACCATGCGGAAAACCCTGGTTTGAATCCCGTTGGCACATATTCATTTTAACTGCGATGATGCGCGCATATATGTTAATGGACACCTATATAGACACTTTGCTTGTGCTTTTACGGCTCGAGGACTGCAAAGGTCATGCCGATCCTTTGCTGCTCCTTTGCCGATACTTTGCTGCGAGAAATCCGAACCTTTGCGGCTAAAAGAACCAAATCCCGAACTACGGTGCCAGAAAAAGGGCACGCGATCTACGATACCATTGGAAATCGAACCTGGGCTAATGGCACAATGGGCAAATGCGTTACTATTACGCCACCGTCGCCTTCCGCCGAGAATCCGAAATCCCCTTAAATCCGAGGGAATCAACCCCTGGACTACAGTGAGCAGTCAGTTAACTTTTTTTCACTGTTGGAAGTCGAATCTGGATTCACGGCACGCTCGATGAACGCGTTACCGCTGTGTCACTGAAGGTTTCCCAGCGCTTTGACCGCTGAGCTACTGAGGGCAGGCATATCATTCGGATCCTTATTAGTCATGTATGTACGCTGATCGTGGGACGCAAGGACAGTTAGGGTCATGCTGCTCCCGAGATTTATGGTTTTCCGTGGTGTCCGAACATGTGAAATCCAGTGTTTCAAACCTCGGACTACAAAATGTAAAATAAACGGCATACTTTTGGTAACGTTTGGATTGAAATCCGGGTTTTCTGTACGGTAAACAGACGCATTACCACTAACACAGTAAATTTCTGTATGTGCGATGTACATACACATCCTTAACCGCTGCAGTTAAATTTAGCTTACCTTGTGACACAACAAGAAAGCTCAACTTTTAACCACTCCGTCACAAACACTTTACTCGAAAGCGGCGTTTTATGTACGACATCTTTCTTTTTCGATGCCGACGACATAAAATTCTTATAGGCCGACGCATAAGCCACCATTTTCTTGTACACTTCCGGTTTCATTTTCACGTTTGCCATTGGAAAATTAATAATCCATTTTCTTCCTCTTACAGGATCTGTTGCAAATCTAAACGTGTTATATTTATTCCTCCAGTGATTTTGTTGAGATTAAACTTAATATTTAAACAAAAAAAAATTATCTTTTAAGTAAACAAAACCAACAACAAAAAGTTCTTCACCGGACGACGCGTCTCATTTTTATTACTATTTTTATATTAATGTGTTTAAATTCAATGTTACTGTCTAGATTTATTTTTATCCCCCAGAAAAAGTCCAAGAAGCGATACTTTTTAAAACTGGAATATCTAATCCATTTCAAGTAAAACTACACCTAGAACACCAGTGTCAACAACTTACAAGTTATTTTATTCATGGACATTAGGCATACATTTCTTTTGGACATTGATATTTTTTATATATGAGTGAAGATTGTACTATTTGGGAAATTACGAAGATTGTTGATTATTTTTGATTTGTTATAATGAATTTTAAATAATTGTGGTGATAAATACGATAATTAATACATATTTTTTACATGATAGCATGTTATTATTTTGAAATGTAGGTCGGTATTAATACTTCTCTCATATGTTAATGTGTTATAATTTTCAATTTAATTAACTTCATATAATCTTATAAACTTTAATTAATTTCTACCCTTCTTTTGGCATTATCAGTTTACTACCTTTATTCTGGAATCTTTTCTTCCACTTCAAACTAAAAACACCCTCATGGCAATGTGGATCCTATATCTGAAACTTATCTATCTATACCCTTTGCCATTAAAATCTCTTCAAGCTCATTCTCTTCTCGCCTTCCACGTATTTTGCCATACATCCACCAAGAAACATCGTAAAAATGCTAGTGCCATTTCGGCCTATCTTAATAGTAGTACCCTATGGGGAAATACAACCATCATCGGCTACCACTTATGGCCTAAGTTTATGAGAAAGTACAAGAGCCAGGTCACACCAGATGAACACGTGCTCGTGCACTTGCAAAATTGGCGGATGAAATGTATGATTCGTCCACCAAATGGAGCCAAAGAAGATATCGGCTAAGGTTGGTGGGTGCATTGCCCATGTTATCGAATGGCCTGTAGAAATAGACCCTTGGCTAGATTTTTGGTTCCGTTTATTTCTCGAGTGGCCAAAATACTTTCTTCGAAAACTTGAAAGTTTGCAAGATCTGGCAGACATATCAACCACCTCCACATGTAAATGATGAATCTTCTGGGGAGCTATGTGCCCTTGGGTAAATATCCATTTCTTTTCCTCCTGTTCTCCTTTTAAATCTTTAACAGTTCTTCTTTATTAACATGTAATATTTTGCATGGTTTTTTTTCCTTCTTTTAAAATGATTATTTTGTATTGGCCAGACAGCGTAAAAGGTAAAGTTGATGGAATTAATAATTTGACGTTGGAATTCTTCCCAATTAAAAAAATAAATAAACGAAATTCATACTGCTAAATTTGCAAATTAATGCCCAAAATAGTTGACAATTATTATTATTTTTCATAATTAAAA
>QLNU02014176.1:153904148-153967073 GCA_006491805.2 Dysdera silvatica
AAATAGCGTGATATCGTCCGCACAGGCAATGACAAAAGTGATCTAAAGTTGACTAAAGTCAATGTTTTAAAGTTTTGCTTTTATACTTTTCGTAATTTTAGAAATTTTCCATTGTTTAACAATATTACTAATTTCTATTTGTGTGTAGAGTTGTAAAAAACCCGGGAATTTTGGGCACATTGGAAACTTTGAATATAGAAATGAAAATAGCTAGAATAAAGGAGGTAGTCCCGTCCGCGCCTTTCTTTTTATTGGTCGATTCGACACAATCGACCAATCGGAAGAAAGATGAGGACGGGACTACCTTTTTTATTCTAGCTATCTTGGTTTCTTCCCATCAAAGTTTTCAATATGTCCAAAATTCCCGGGTTTTTGCAACTCTATCTGTGTGACGTCTTGTTCCATTAGTTCACAGGAAGTAAAAGGATTGAGATCACTGAGATTAAAACAATAAATCGGTGAAGCTTGTTTTCTCATCTAGTTTACCTAATAAGGCGAAGCATATAACACTCCCATGGGTATCCTGGACATTTCGGCGAAGGTCATTGAGTTTGGAAGTCCCCACCGAAGGCAGAAATGTTTATTTTCTTTCGAACGTTTCACCATCTAATCACGCCATACCATCGGCGTTGGTATCACTACGCCAATAAACGTTGATTGATTGGGAAGTTGTTGTTTTGATGGGTATATTTTATAATAGCGAAAGTAAAGCCAAATCATCGATTGTTAAATAGATTATCGATAAAAAGTAGTTGATAATTATGTGGGAGGAGTAATACGCAGCACCTCCCCTGAGGTAGTTAAGACACACCCTTTTTTTCCCGCGCACAGACGACGCTCCTTTTTTTAAGAAATACATTCAGCGAAACGGGGTAGAACCCTCCCATGCCCCATTGCTCAATATGATGGATTAACTTTACCTCTACTGATTTTCTTTCGGTTTAAGACGCGTTTTTCTGGATGCGCATATTTTGCGCCCTAACAATGCAAAGCGTCGGGATCAGATTCAGAGATTCAGTTCTAGGAAAAGACCATTGGTTTTCTATTGTTGTAGTCAATATTGACGTTTTATATTATTGCGCCGCAAAATATGCACTTCTAGGAAAACGCGCCTTTACTCTGGATTGTGTATTTTATATGGAATAATCTTCGTCTCTGTTTACAATGCGGTGAAAAATATTGCGTCATTTCGAATAATTTTTTCCATTAAATGATTTTGTTTCGGTGAATATTTTTGATGCTTAATTTTGGGGAATTTTAAAATCTGAAAATATTTATATGGTTTCGGCTGGGAAAAATAATATTGCTGTTAGCATAAGCGTGCGCAGAAATTTGTAAGGGGCATTATAGGCTCAATGAGGGGGTTAAAGAGTTGCAACTCCTATACTCCTATGTTAAATATACAAAATTTCATTGCAATGGGGGTTACAACCCCATCAACACCCCCTGCGTACGCCAATGGCTATTAGAAACTATTTTATTAGTCTTTAATTATTTTAAGTTATTCATAGGTCGTCTACATATACGAAAATAAATGAAAAAATAAAATTAGTGTAAAAGAATTTACGACAAATTTTTTTTTAAAGAAATATACAATTTATTTCTTTACCTAAGAGGGCGGATCTAATCGAGAAAAAGAGGCTTCACTATAAAAGAAGGCCATCAATGGGTAATGCCCTCTTTACCTTCTTTTCATTTTATCAGCGTTGCCAGATCATATGGTGTAGATTCAGCTGTTTGGCGCTAAAACTGTTGTTTTCCTTTCCCGGCATGTTTTCGTTTTAGCTGTGTTTTGTTTTTGTTGGAGAAATACGTCTTGAAAAACAAAACGATGGAGAAAGAAGGTATGTTTCTTTTGGTTTAAAAATGCTCGATTTGTATTCATAATTATGGTTGATTAACGTAGAGGTTTTAAAATTATTGTGGTATGTCCAAACCCATCATATATACAGTGAATGCCATAAGTATTCGTACACCTGCAGTGTGTTCTATTTAAGAAACTGCTGTATAATAATTATTAGATGTAGAGATATGGGACAAATGTCACCACAATTAATATAAATTTTTGTATTTACTTCATAAAAAAAGTAAAAAAAAAAATACACATGCACTGCAAATAACAATAAAAAATGAACAAACTTACGCATAGCTCATGTGTCAAAAATATTCGTACACTAATTGTTTTTTGGTCAGAAAATTCATTAATAAAATAATAATTCATTCTTAATATTTCGTTGGGTTCCCTTTGGCTTTAATCACAGCTTTCATGCGTTTTGGCAACGAATCCACTAAGTTTTTGGTGACATCCGTTGAAATGGATGCCCATTCCTCGAGAAGGGCAATTTTTATATCATTTTTATTTGATATGCGTCGTTTTCTCATCCGCGAGTCCAGAATGCTCCATAGATGTTCTATAGCGTTAATGTCAGGTGATTGTGGAGGGGTATTTAGCTGTTTGGGAGTATTGTAAAGGAGCCACAGCTTTGTATTATACGCAGTATGTTTCGGGTCGTTATCTTGCTGAAAGATAAAGTTATTTTGAAGACCCATTTGAGCAGCACTAGGACCCAAATTTTCCTTCAGAATGTTAATATACATTCTGTGGTCCATGATTCCGTCGATAATGTGCAATTTTCCCACTCCCTCTGCACTCATACAGCCCCAAACTTGCACACTTCCACCTCCGTGTTTGACTGTTGGACACAGGTTCGCCGGTTGAAGCTCGGTGTTCTTTTTACGCCATACCATTTGCCTGCTAGCTGATCCAAATATATTAAATTTGCTCTCATCCGAGAATGTAACTCTATTCCAAAAGTCAGGACCTTTATCAACATGTTTTTTTGCGAATTGCAAAAGCTTCTTTCTGTTTACCTTTCGCACGAAAAACTTTTTACGAGCTACACGTCCATTGTACCCTGCATTTTTGAAAACGCGGCGCACCGTGCTTTCTTAGAGTGATACACCTTGATTCAGCAGCTCTTTTCTTATCTTTGGAGCACTTAATTTTGGATTTTTCTTAATTAATCTAACAATTAAACGTTTGTGCTTTTCAGTCAGTTTTTGTGGATTTCCACTTCGCGGCATATTTTGAATCGTATTTCTTTGACAATGACGGTCAATTATGGACTGGACTATAGAACGAGGTCTGCCGACGAGCTATGCAATCTCTCGTAAAGATTTACACTGGTTATGGAGCCTCATTACAAGCTTTCATTCCGCCACACTTGTTTCTTTATTTCTACGACTCATTTTCGCATACTTTCTGCAGAAATGATAGTAAACGGGTTTATTGTTCATTGGCTTTTAAATGAAATCGGTGCATTTCCCGCAGATTGCTTCGGGTGCACAAACAACATTGCAGTTCTATCATTTTAGGACAGACTTTTGCATGTACGAATGCTTTTGACACGTGAACTGTGAATAATTTTGATGCTAATTTATTGTAATTTGCAGTATTATATACATAGTTTTAAGTTTTTTAGTTGAAAATAAATTATATTTTCATGGCAATCATGATGGCGTTTGTCCTGTCTACATACATCTAATAGTTATTATACAGCAGCTTCTTAAATAGAACACACTGCAGGTGTACGAATACTTATGGCATTCACTGTACATAGAACTTTTCTATGTATCGCACTTCCGTATATCGAAAATGGTCATATGTCGATTACGTAGAAAAACTGTTCTCAGATATATAGGGTGTTTTTTAATACCGATAGAACTTGAAAATGGAAAAAGTGAAACAAAAAGTACAATTTTAATCAAAATTGTGTAGTTATTCGAAAGATCAATGCGTGGCATTAATATTTGAAAATTATTTGGAGCATATGGCCACCGCGGCTATTCTTGACGAAGCGCATTCTTTAGGTCTAATTTTCGGCCATTTCGTCAACACTGCTGGCCGTATGTCACGAATAACGCGGACAGTGTTGTCTTCCAAGACGTCAACTGTTACTGGTTTATCAGCACAAACCATTGATTTCACATAACCCCACAGAAAATAGTCAATCGGTGTCAAATCACCCGACCTTGGAGGCCAATTGACAGGTCCATTTCTGGAAATTAACTTACCGCCAAATTTGTCTTTCAATAAGTCAATGGTTACGGTTGCCGTATGACACGTAGCATCATCCTGTTGAAAACACATCTCCTTCTGATCTATGTCATGCAGATTTGCGAACAAAAACTCACTAATCATGGTGCTATAATGATCACCATTGACCGTAACTTGAGCCCCGGCCTCATTTTTGAAGAAATGTGGTCCAATGATGCCACCAGCATGTAAACCGCACCAAACGTTACATTTTTCTGGATGTAAGGGAGTCTGTAGGGTCCCTTGTGGATTGTTCTCAGTATGGGGCAATTTTGCTTATTAACAAACCCCGTTAAGCCAAAAATGAGCCTCATCGCTGAACACAATTTTGCAGTTAAACAACAGATTAGTTTTCAAATGCTCCAGAACGCAATTGGCGAAAGCATGACACACAAGATGGTCTCCAGGCTTTAATTCCTGCACCAGCTGGATCTTCTATGGGTGTAGGCCAAGATCTTTGCGCAAAATTTTCTACGTGGTGGACAGAAGGACAGAGCCCCAATTCCTCCAACCGACGACGAATCCATAAATTTAGATCATGTTCAACACCTTAGTTTACGGCGTCGATATTCTCTTCAATACGCACATTCCTTTGACGTGTTGGTGTCTTTGCATCATCTAGGGAATATGTCGCTTTAAATCTGTGCACAGTTCGACGGATGGTTTGCTCAGATGGACGGTGATGTGCATCATAAACATTACGAAGTTGTCTATAAGTTGCTTGAATTTGCGCTATAAGTTGCGTGACTGATATTCAAAGTAAATTCGAATAATTTGGTACCATTGTTGAAGCATTAAACGCCCCATATTATTACATATTATTATTATTATACGCCGAACTATACTAACTACAAATGTGAAAGAGAACGTGCAAATAAACAGCTTATTTGAGAGCTGTCGCCAATGAAAGTTCTATCACAACTAAAAAACACCCTTTATTTTTATATACAACCTAACTTCGATTTAACGATTGTTTTTATTGGTCCGGATTCAGTTACATTGAGTCCAGTTTTATATTTTCTTCCATTTGATAACTTTTCATAATAATCCTGTAGCTGAAAGTAGAATTTCAGTTTAAAAACCAACTGTCGTTTATTTGTTTGTTTTGATTTTTTTTTATGGCGCAAGAGCATTTGGGCTATACAACGCCAACAACTGTCGTCAGAAAATCACCTTCAATTGAAAAGAAATCTTGTTTACGATGTGTAATGTATTTACCTCGTTTTGACGTCGCATTGATCTTTCAGATGCATTTAAAATATCAGTTAATTTCTGGCGCAGTATAGCCCAGATGCTCTTGCGCCATAAAAATTCCAAACAAACAAAAAATCGAAACAGCAGTTTTCCAAGAAAAACTAAAACAAACATCGATCTAAGATTTGGCGCTAATACACATTTCGTTACCGACCAGATCTAGTGCAATTTTAGTAGAATCAGGGTCACTGCACGAGACATCACCCACTTATCTCACTTTCCGCTAGAAATCACTAAAAATTGCACTAGATGAATTTTTGACATAAATCACTTTCTGCTAGAAATCACTAAAAGTTGCACTAGATGGATTTGTAACGTAATAGAATCACTAGCCCGTAGCGGGAAAGCAGATCGGCTGGAGAGCGATCCTTCTGCGCATGTGCGTGGACTTCGCCCAAAATTGGTATTAGTGTTTCTCCACAATAATAATACGTACTTGGCTAATAATATAATAAAAATATCTCAGAGAAGGTATTTTTGAAAAAATATTTTGGAGGAGGTTTTTTGGAGATATTTTAAAAAAGGTATTCTAGAGGACGATTTTTAGGAAAGGTATTTTAGAGGAGGTTTTCTAGAAGAGGTATTTTAGAGGAGGTTTTCTAGAAGAGGTATTCTAGAGGAGGTATATTAGAAAAGGTATTTTAGAGAAAGTATTTTAGAAAAGGTATTTTAGAGACGGTATTGTAGAGGACAAATTTGTGGAAAGGTATGTTAGAAGAGGTATTGTAGAGAAGGTATGTTAAAGGAGGTATTGTAGAAGTGGTATTTTAGGAAAGGTATTTTAAAAGAGGTATTTTAGAAAAGGTATTTTAAAGGAGGTACTTTAGAAGTGGTAGTTTGGGAGAGGTACTTGAGAGGAGATATTATGGAGGTATCTTAGAAGAGATATTTTAGAAAAGGTATTTTAAAGTAGGTATTTTATTAGATCTAGCTAATATTTTAGAAAATCTAGCTTTTTTATCAGATCTAGCTAATTTATATTGTTTCAGTATTACTGGAACAAAGTCTTGCATTACACACGCATGTGTCATGCAGTGATAACTGGTTTAAAACGCCATTTAGTGATTGCTTCACATTGCTCTCTCGTCTAGTTATGTTCCTTGTAGTGAAAATGTCTGAGCATTTGATTTTTTTTTTTTTTATGGATTACATATACAAGGTAAGATATGTGTGAATATGTGGGAAAAAGAAAGGAAAGAGAAAGACGAAAATTTCAAAAAACCGGTGTAAATTAACGTCTCATGCAGTAGCATCGCGGAATCTAGCACAGTGTTTCCAAGAACTTTGAGCCAGGCAATTGGCAAACAGTGACTAGCTGCCATTGCTTTCTACGGCAGGAGAGTACTACTCCGTGCTTTACTGATGGTTATTTTTGGTGGCGGGGAATGTGGGGGCACCCCCCCCCCACTAGGCTTTAACTGAGATAGGAAAAATACTGATTCGAAAAAATCCCCTTGCGTTCGAAAAAAACATGGCGCACTCGCTCATAGATTGTTTAGGTTTCGTACACAGCTTTGTGACATTACACTCTCACGTGATACGGCAATTTAGTGGAATTTACATCGTTTTCAAGGGAATAGGGTTAGTTTTGGGTAATGAAATCTGTATTATCCCCCAAGATTTCTTTCCGAAGTAGTAATTACATACGTATATGTCTTACGTTTATTAAAATTAATGGTAAAACTGTATAGTCCACCCCTACTGATTTTTTTTTTGTTTCTAAACTGGCTGGCAACAGTACAACTGATCTGTCGCTATGTTGTTTTTGATGGTTTTGGGGCTGTGTAATTTTCCTGAATGGCAGTTTCCGGGAAGGACATCGATGCTTTTGGCGAAGTGTCATGGGATTAATATGAAGTTGTGCCAAAATATGTGCACTTGTGTGCATTAGAAGTTAAGCAGGTTTAGATAACAATAAAAAGATGGAGAATTTTTTTAGGCCCAATATATTATGCAGTGTGTACTTGTGCCAGTTTAACTGTATTTAAAGTTTTATAGTTTATTTGTATTATCATCCACCTTAGGTTTCAAAACAAAAATTATTGTAGTTTATAATAATGTATTTTATGTTGAAGGATCCGGTAGAAGCAAGCGTGTGAAAGCCGACAGAACTGGTAGATTTGCTGCACTGGAGAAATTGAAACTACTTAAAGGCAGCAAAAATAAATATGAGGTAAGCCACTTTACCGATTTTGGTTAGAAGAGGGTTACTGTTCTTTCTGTCATCTTTAATATCCTTTGTGTGATAAGTTGCCAATTGCTACACCCTGTCTAATATCTTTTATCTCTTCCATCACTTACTGAGCACTCTGTATATTGTCTTAACTATTTAAATTATTACAAAAGTGACGGACATCCTGCGATGTTTCATTGATAACAAATTTATGTAGCATTCTGCTAACCCAGGTTTAACTCAAGTAGTTCCAAAAAAGACAGGAAAAAAAAGAATGCTCACTGTAATCTGTGGGTTGGTTCTCTAGGACTTAAGAGGGTCAGATTCTTTGGAAAAGTGCAGGTCATGGCGCAGTATCACCTTTACTGTCCTTCCACCATAAAAACAAAGAGGCAGATTTTGTTTAGTTTAGCACCACACTGTACTAAGAGAATATGTTCACACACACAGCATAACAAAGATTGTGCATCTTCATTTAACGTGTCATGATCAGTAGCATAGCGATTCAAAAATTGTGGTGGCTAAAGTGGCTTTCGAGAAGATTACGTGAGAAAATATGTTTCGTTATCTAATGGGAGTTTCCTATGCCACCGATCCTCATCATTGTAAACAGATAGCACCCGTTTCTAATTTTAATATCTTTTCTGTTATGGTTACTGTCAGTTAAAAAAAAAATGCTGCAGCATATTTTAACATGTCAGTATCATTATTTTCATATGCACTCAGCGTAATAATATATTTTTCTGTGTTCTATGTAAATAGTACATAATTATAGTCAAGGTGAAATGTGCGATTTCAGCTCGGGGAAATTTATATGAAAAGTTAGATGTTACAACCATCTAGTCTACCCTTTATTACATATTTCTTGTTGTGGTTGGTGAACTGGAATTGTTGATACTTTTGTGGATGATTCAAATATGGTGGCAAGAGACCACTAACTACATTTTAACCAAACTATTTTTTTTTAATTTATTAATTTACTTTCATATGTATGTTTCTTTTCATCTTGCATGGCACAGAATCACCACTAATGTCCTTGCATCATAAAAACACAACCAACTAACCATTTCTGCATTTTCTGAAGTTGTAAATTTTGAAAATGATATTTTTGATGTTAAAATTTCATTATTTTTATTTGTTAATGTAGCAGACATGCCTTAAAGAGTATGTTTTTTATATAAATATTTGTACATTTTAGAACTTCCTACGTATCTACTTATTTGCACACCATTTGTTGTGTTATATTATCTTGCTTGAAAACTTAGTGCCACATTTGCCTCATGTCATTGTTCAGATCAGTAGTTTTTAACTTTTTCCCTGCCCCTAAAAGCCTAGCAACCCTGTCTCTGCCAGTCTAAGTAATTTGGAAAAAAAAAAATAAAGCAAAAATTATGTATCCATGTCGCATTGCCAGAATTTTTGCCTGGCTTCTGCTTTTTTTTTCTCCTTTTGATCAGTGTTACTTGATTTCCAAGGCTTTTTTTTTTTCTGTAATTATATATCAATGTTTGTTCCCATTAGGATGTGCTCTTAGCTTTATTGTTGGAAAGCAGCATCAATTAATTCTACGAAATAAATTTTTCACATTCAATTAATGTGCATATTTTTTTTTTTTTGTAAGGTTCTTGACGAAGCTCCAGTTTATGAGGAACTCAATGAGAAAGATTTCTCTAAGCTTGTGCAACAGAGGCAGGAAGACGATTGGATTGTCGATGATGGTATAACTCCATACTTTTAATTTTTTAAAAATTTATTTGAAATTGAGATATTGCCATTTAAATATTAATTAAATTTGAAATGTGAATTTTTAAGGATGCAATTAAAAAATAAACGCTAATTTTGCTTGAACCCTTTAAGGATTTTTGTTGGCCAAAGAGTTACTGTCCTTTCATTTTTTTTAAGCAACCGTATGGCCGGGGTGTGGTAAAAAAAATTGAGAGGGTATCCCCTTCCGGTTTTCACATAACACACCCTGGCCATGTGGCTTAAAAACCTGAAAGGACAGCACTCTTCAGCCGTTTTGGCCGGCAGGAATCCTGAAAAGGTTAAAGTAAACTTTCGGTGTGGTGAATTCTGCCTTTGTTCTAAATTTGTAGTATGGATCAAATTTAAGTACTTGTTGTATAAATCGGTACTTGATACTTGCATGAAGGTTTTTTTCTCTCTCTCTCTCATGCCCATTTGCCTCTGTGGTTGCATAGTGATAGTGTGTTTGGTTACAATGCAGATGTTTCTTGTTTGATTCCAGTGCTTGTTATTTTTTGGTAAACCAAAAAAATTGTTCGCTGGTCAAATTGCCAGCCATCTAGGCTGTTATGAATTTGACTGTGCAGGGATGTTGGAAGCAGTGAATACATGAGGGAATGCATATACTGTGGAAATGCCCTGTCAGACCAGCAGATGCAGGGAACGGGAGCTGAGCATGAACAGCTTCGTTGGTGTTTTTGTCCACCATGCAAAGCCTATGTTAGCCATTCAAGAGAATACTGTCTTTCAAGATCATCATTCATTAGAATTGTGCCACTTCGTTAGTTGACTAGCAGAAACAAATTTGCATTGATAGCAGTTTTAAGTTTTCTGTTATTAATACCTCATTGTCATTGGCTTCGTTTGCAGTGGTTTTGTGGCAGGGTTGGGTTTCTGACATGATAAGGATCGTGCAAAAAACTTGTTTTTGACATAACGCTTGTCCAATCAAATATGAGACTTTATTTTATTTGCCACATGTGTATAAGTGTATAAATATACTCTGAATTGGAGGCCACTTGAAAATTTCAAATCGTATCTCAAATAATCCCCAAAGTGATGTTTGAATGCAACTGAAATAACCTATCTAAGATTAATTACACCTTGTTTAGTGCAGAATGACCTGCACTGTCCTTGCGTCATAAAAATACAACCAACCAACCTAAGATTAATCACACCCATACACACACAAAGTTGCTATGTAGAATTAACGCTTCTCTGTTTTCATTGGACACCAGGCAGTAGATAATTTTAATTAAATTATTTTTTTTTTTTTTTTAATAGATGGTTCTGGCTATGTGGAAGATGGACGTGAAATATTTGATGAAGAAGTGGATGCAGCAGCTACATATACAAGTAATAATTATCAGGAAAATACAGTCATTGCACCAATTCAAATGTGTTTTGATTTTTTAATAAAAATACACTAAACTGCTTTTATCCATTAAGGCAAAAAGCAAAGTCGGTCGATCAAGAAAAAGTGTTTGCCTCCAGAGAAAAGGAACGTTAGTAACAAAATGGGTAACATAAAAAATATGTTTCAAGCACAGCCTGTGAAAAGAAAGAATGAAGTAATTATTTCACGATTTATTTTATAATCAAGCTTTTTTTTTTTTTCAAGACAACCCATTTTCACTATGTCCGTCATTTATTTTTATACTACAATTGTTGTGATATTTAAGCATCTTTAATCATATACTGATAAATGGACATGCTATTTCTCATTTGAATCTCATTGCAGTACACTGCGTAGGATAAGAAATATAATTTTGATGGTACAATCTGTACTTTGAGTCTGGGTCACCTTTGAATTAAGATATTTAAAAAAAACAAAAAACAAAAAAAACCCACAGTGAACCAGAAGTATTGATCAAAAAGACTGAGTTCCCACATATCTGGAAAACATTGAATTATCAGGCAAGTTGCAATCGTACCTAAAAGTGGGGGGGGGACCAGATTTTATGGTTAACTAAGGCAACGGGATTTAATTTCCCACAAGCGTGAAGCCGTTTTCCCCAGAACCAAAGCTCACTTGAAAGTTTTGTGTGCGACTAGTCAAGGAATTTTTTCCTACAGTGCGAATGGAAACCCTGACTCATTATTTAACAACATAGATTATCTTTGAAGTGAAATTTTGAAGCTTTCCATATTTATGTACGGTCAACTTTGTTGACTTCATTAATGCATAGTCTGCCCTATTATCTCACTCATTGTTGGCTCACCTTTTATAATTTTGGCCTTTATTCCATGGCTTCTAAAATATTTTCTCCCAACAGATGTCTCTATCAGACAACCAATAGTAGCGTGGAATGGCAACACTCCATGTTCACTTGACGTTTACTCCATTTAATTTCTAACATAGGACAGTGTGGTTTGTCCGAAACTCATTGATGAACTCTATCTAGTATCAGAACTGTGCTCCACAACTTAATTGCTAATCTTTGATGCATTGGTCAGAAGTTTGGTATTCCTCTGCGATGTTGGGCTGATGTTGTTGTAGTGGTGAGAGTGGGGATTGGAGATGGCTAGTGCTGAAAAACAGTGGTTCATATCTCGTCTTTTAGATAAAATACTATTATTAAGAGTAGTTGTAAATTAAACTGAATAAAAGTTAACCCAAAGACAATATTTGTGACATTGCTAGAGCTTTGGTAGCTAAATGGTTGTCGCATTTAATCTTCAATTTCTTTTGACTGTGTGTGATTTCCACTAGACCCTGGTTCCCAACCTGGGGGTCACAACTGTCAAGGAGGTCATGAACAAGTTTCTGGGAGGTCGCCGTAACTATTTTAGTTGCAATTATTTTTATAAGGAATTTCATACCAAATATTTCCAATGCTTTTATATTTCAACATGGCTACACATATTGCAATATTTTACTAATGGTTCTAACTTTACAA
The DNA here is from genome assembly GCA_006491805.2 of Dysdera silvatica. NCBI lineage: Eukaryota > Metazoa > Arthropoda > Arachnida > Araneae > Dysderidae > Dysdera > Dysdera silvatica. The sequence goes on from QLNU02014176.1 coordinate 153,916,318, forward strand.
TATATATAAATACAGTATATATAATTAATATAATTTTGTATTTAATGTGTTTTACTATGAAAATGTTTTCATTATGCAAATGTGGGGCGGTAAGGCAAAGTGGGGTTACAGATTACTTGGCTACTTTGTATGGGTTGTGGCTTGAAAAAGGTTGGGAATCCACTGTACTAGACCTAGTCCATGATTACAATTCAGAGGTTGCATTAACCCTCTAAATGCTATACTTTAGGGGATGTATTAGACATTTAGAGGTTATATATCAAGCGATCACAAAATATATACTAGATATACTTTTTAGATATGATTAAACCTACCCTAGAATCTGGCTACAACGTTTTACCTCCGAATGATATTATAAATAGAATGGCACTAAACTTCAGCAGAGAGATGTAGCACATAAAGGTGAATTCTATCCAATATTGCATAAGGGAATAATAATAATATTGCATAAGAGAATACCGGTTCTTGAGAGTGTCACTTCGTAACACGTGATAGGGAGTGACACGAGTCCCGCCTTAGTGTAGAACTTTGGCTGTGGTTACCGAAGTTTGGAATCTTCGTTTAACTGTAGGTCCAGCTTGCAAACATGCCCGGACAACGTGGTGAACTTAAGGTCGATTCCTCTGTATTTCTTTCAACATACTATGAGACTTCCATCCTACAGTAGTTTGAAAATGGTTGATGATATATATACACGCACACACACACATATGGTTTCAAAAGGGGATTTCATAGCTATCACATGCATTACAGCGCTCTACCATCACTTCGTACAGACCATACCATCACTTGATAAAAGAAGTAGTTAGTTTCTGAAGCATGTTTTTAAACTACATGCCAGTATCCAAATAAATTATTATAAAACAAAAAGAAATTGTTAACTATATATTTTCAATGGCATGAGTTTTCTTTAGAGCAGAATTTTTCTTTTGCTTAGATGGAAATGAGCATGTTTGTCGCATCATGGATAGTTTCACGATATTAATAAAAATAACCTTTATTTTATTTTCCACAATAAATGCATAAATGAATCCATCTAATATATTCATATACTATATATCAAATTCATCATGCACGTGAATGGATTTCTTGAGAAAATACCCTTACAGGTATAACCTGCTCAAGACCAAATAGAAAACAAAATAATAAAAACTGGGCACATGTATAAAAAAAAAAAAAAATCATGAAATTTCTTCTACACACACACAAATATTATAACAAGCTTAATATACTTATAAATCATAAATTCTTAATTTTCCATTTACTTCCCTATTTTTATTTAAATTATTTACATAATCATATTCTTTTGTTTCATTTCTTTACAATAACATTTTCCTAAATCTTTTTTTTCTTCCCGATGATGGTTTACTGAGGGAAACTTATGTGCTCCCTTTTGGTGTAGCACCCACGTATTTGCCGTGCGTGGAGACCCTTGTCCAAGCAAAGGGGGATCTTGGTGGCTGAGGGGCGAGGTACTGTCCCCAACACGCTACTTTGGCCCCTGCTCCTGGTAAACGGGAGGTCGGCCTGTCCCCGGTATCGACCAATCAGCTGGTCGCGAGTGCTACTGGTGTTAGGAGCATTAGAGACCTCAAAATCTGTTTCGTTCTTTCTTATCTTCCTTCGTTTTTGTTTTTCTTCCAACACACTGTTACTATGACATGCCTCATTTGATTTACTTTACTCTTACTTTTTTTATCTATAATCTCTCTTAAACCATCTGTTATATTTATCTCTATTTTAATAATTGCAAGTATTTTTTAAAATTTCTAGCATACAATATAATATTGGTGTCATCGGCAAACAATGTAATATTACTTATATTTGTTACCTTAAAATATCATTAATATATAATGAGTACAACGGGGAACCAAGATTTGATCCCTGTAGTAATCCATATTTATTATCGAGTTTAACTGACTTTATACCCTTAATATAGACTGTTGGGTTTATACTGACATATATGATACTTTTAAATGTCCATGTTATACACATACAAAATGCAATCGTAATCTGTTTATAATATGGGAACAGTGTAGTATCTCATTCAATTTTAGACAAGTTTCACGGCATGTACACATTTCATGCATTAATACACAAGTTCTCAAAAATTGTAAGATTTTCAAAATTGACATGTTGCAGTTATGGTGTAACATTTATTTATTTATTTATAAACAAAGAGTGATCTGAAGTTAGATGAAGATGATGATCTGCTGGACAACATCTTGGAATCTGTCCACAATAAATCTTCGCCACTTATGTGTTCACCAAAACCAATGATGTTACAAAAAAAGTCAAAAAGAAGTATTGGGCCAGCATTGCAAGCATCACCTTTGACAAGGTAAGAAACCTGCAACAAAACTATTGAAAACTCTGCTGAAGTTATAAAATTCCACAAAATTTCCATTCTTTAAACATTTAATTGCAATGTGTATTTTATTTTATTGCTATTCACGATATTAAAACTTTGTATCATCTAAGAATAGGGTTATTTTACCTTAAATGTTACATCGTTGCACTTTAAAAATATACATATTTACTTCACATATTTGTGTGCTTTATTCAGGTTATATCTGGTGATGTATGTAATATGGTGATTGTAACATTTTGTATGATAATGTACATCCGTCTGTCATAGCTACTATAAAGTACCATGCTTCGATGACAGATGTCTGTCTGTCATCAGTATTCATATAAATAATAAGTATATATACAACATACTTCTCAGAGTTTGCTACAGGCTTTACTAGATGATATTCGAATTATTTTATACTTTGCCCAGTGTTCTTTCTGTCCTAAACCCAAAGAAACGAGGAAATGCTTTATGTCATCTAAAAGTTATGCAGGCGGCATTAATTCTTCACCACTGTGGCATAATACAAGCCTCTCTTCGTGGTCTTGGATTTGATATTTGATTCCCGATTGAAAAAGCCAGTGTATTTTTTATTACTGCCTATAATAATGGTTCCTTCACTTTCTTAGACCGTGGACCTCCTTCAGAGATCACTGGCTCTTGTAGATTCCCAAGAATTAACTCAAAGTTTAAAGCCCGGAATTTGCATCATATGTATTTATTTCTAGTGTTTCATCACTAATTTTCACCATTTAAGGAAAGAATTTTTCGTCCCCTCATAATTTATTCTTAGCATTAAAGAGTAAATGCTCTTGTACTAGTAGTTTTCTGAACCTTTGCGGAACACTGAGAGGGTCTCGTGGACCACCTGATAGGTTTCTGTGGAACCACAGGGGTGCATAGACCACAGTTGAAGAACCACTGGCCTGTAATATTAAAGCAGGCATACAATCTTAGTTCATCACTGTGGTGGTGTTGCACTAATCTCCCGCTTTGCAGCCTTGGATTCAGTTACTACATTGCGTACCGGAAATTTTGAGAAACATACTTTTGACTAAATTTCCTGCAAAAATGAAGCTTTTTGCATGAAAATCAATATAATCTATATTGAATTATTAAACTTACATATTTCTTGGGAAGGAATGTTTGTCAAACATAACTAAAACTTTAAAATAAAAGACGTGTTTAGTTAAACCATCTAATCTGTAAGGAAATCTGATCATACCAGTCTTTTTCCCCCTTATATGTAGTCATACACTCTTTCTAAACAGAATAAAAGACAAAACTCCAGCTGTGTGATTATATAGTTGAACCCATTTATAACATACTCAGAGGGGTCAAATGAAAATGTGATTGTAAATAATTAATGCAAGTTTTTAGTGTAAAGAAATGCATTTTTTTAATGTGATTTTTGTATTTGTAAATTCGTTGTAATTGAATTATAAATAGCTTTGGTTTGTCGTAGTGGATTTTGTGGTCTTGAAACTAGTTTTGATTATGCAAATTTTGATATGTTGTTATATATTGTTTGCCATGATTATTGCGACTGGAATTTGATCAAAATATAGTCTGGAAAAGTCAAGGAAGTTTGAAACAGGATTTGGCCGGACGCCCTGATTAATGCATTAACCTTTAGCTTACGGGACTGGAAAAAAGAAATTTGTTATTCCATACGGGGAGATATCGCTTCCCCAATGCAAATCAACCCAAGTGACACCTGAAAGCATCGTTACATGGGGTCAGGAGGGAAGTAGCTGCCCTTAATTACAAATAAACGTATTGCAAATAAAAACGTATTACAAATAAACGTATTGTACGTTAATGAAAGATAAGGAACATACTGATAATCTAATAGCAGGTTGTTAACTTTCGTACAAAGCGGTGAAGAAGGGGAAGGGCAGGTAGAGGATCCTATTCGTACAATAGTCCTTTATTTCATAACCTGTTTTGTTACCACTCGCGATCAAGCTATTTGTACTACTAAACTGACCATTGACTGGGCAAAAAAAGTGTGGGCTGGGTTAGGGCTTATCCCAGCCCCGTTCTTATGGGAGGTAAATCTGCTTGGATATACTCTGTCCCATCTATAAGCTAAAGGTTAATATCTTAATTTTAAATCGTGTACTCATAGATTATTTTGTGATTTCAACGTTGTTGCCAACTTCTAATTTAAAAAATGATAAACATAGAAATTAAATCATTTCAGCAACTAATTAGTTCTGGATTGTTTTAGGCTAGCAGTTAACCCATTTGCAGTGAAATCATCAAACTCCAGCTGTGAAAAGAACAACCAGCCTTTGAAGAGCCACTTAAAACCTAAAGTCATAAATTTCAATCATATCGAGTGCACATCTAACGGTCAGACTGACAAAATTCCTGAAGCGACAAAAGACAAAAAAGAAGAAACGAATACTTTGGCACCTGACTTGGACGTGGATGCTGAAATGTTAGCAGCAATGGATTCATTCGATGATTTCAGTTCGTAATCACGTTTTTGCAATTAAATCTTATTATTTCATTTATTTTTATTTTAATTTATATTAAAATAAAAATAAATGTAAAAAAAATACAAGAGATGGGTGAAATGATTTTTTTAGGGGCCCTTATTCTGGCACTGTAGTCCCTCAAGCACCTATGTCTTCTTAATAATCGTCTTCCACTCCCTTCCTGTCTGAAGTTGTTCTTTACTCCAGTGGTTCTCAAACTTTTCATTCTGTGGAACTCTTTTCTTACCACATATTTATTCATGGAAACCCCTGGATAAATATTTAAGAAAACTCCAAAAAGCTATTACTTTTCACCACTTGGACATGAACATACGAGTTTTAGTTTAGCTATTTCTTCGCCTTCTACCCTTCCTTTTTAGTGCCTCCCCCACATAGAACCCATCCTTGTGACCATTATGCCATTTTTATATATATATCAGAGATACATTGCATGCTCCAGTGAATCAGGTAAATGAGTTAGTATGAGTTCAGATCTTTCATTGTGTATACTTGTCTCATATAGGTAACATGAGTGACGATTTATTTGCTTCCCAAAATGGTACGGAAGCTGTGGCAGCTGAAGAAAAACCTGAAGATATGGACTGTTCTGATGAACTCTTTGAAGATTCTGATTTCGTAGAAAGTGTGTTCAACCCTGCCCCAGAGACAAAAAGGTGGGAATACATACTGGTGTAGGAATAATAGACTACAGGGTAACGATGAATAGAATCATTCTTCTGAGGGAATTCATTTCGTCTTTCCCATTTTTTAAAGAAAATTGGCGGATTCAGTTCCCATTCTCTGTCCTTTAATGCAGTTCACTTTTTTGGATTTATTAACTTCAGGAGAAGTTGCTCAATTCACTGAATCAGAATGCCAATGGGAATGCTGATTCCTTTAAAGAAATGATCGCATATTCTTGTTCACTCATCGTTCCCACGGTCCTTAAAAGTCCTTGAATTTTTGTGCCAAATCAGGTCCCTTGAAAAGTATTTGAAAACTTCCAGAAATGTGGCTGGTCCTTAAGGTCCTTGAATTTTTCTCAAAAATATTTTTTCAAGCTTTGGCAAGACAAAAAAAAAGGTACTTCTCTTTTTCCGGAACAAAGCCAGTAGTGTTTCGGACACGACCCCTTCCTCTCCCGACCACTGAGCATGGCTAATAAAAGGGTAGTTTTTCCTGGCAGTGGTCTAAGTTGAAAAGGAGCAACATAATTAAACTCTCAATTTTAATATTATGCTTATAATGTCTTGCATTTTTAATTTTTATGTATATTGCGATTGACAATGTAAGGTCCTTGAAAGACATTATTTGGTCCTTGAAAAGTCCTTGAATTTCATCAGGATAAAAGAGTGGGAACCATGTCACTAAAAGAGAATGCAATCATTTAAGTCATTCATTCCTCTCGCAACTCTTCTTGAGATTGCGAATCAAAGCAACGATTCCCCACATAGAAACATTATTCGTAATTGTATCACTTGTGTCCGAAAAGGTGACATTTCCAAAATTTGAGATTTTTCAGAGCAATCTTAAATTTTTTTTTAAATACCTTTAGGGATAATTTTTTTCCTTGTTATTAGCAGCTCAGTCATTATTGATTGACACTAATTTGCACATGATAATATATAAATGGCAACACTTTCATTAGTGTCTGTTTATTTCCTCAGTCGTCCTGTCGATATTGTCATCGATCTCAAGGGTCTTCCCTTGACCGTACTGGACAAAGGGGAATCCGTGCTGCGTTTCTTTTGGTTTGATGCTTATGAAGATTCCTTCAAACATCCTGGTAAGTGGACAATGATGATATTTTTATGATTTAAGGATTATGGTATTAATGATGTGCTCAGTCCATATTATCACTCTTTCATGGTTATATTGCATCCCAGTGGTTAAGAGCACCGCCTTTGGTTTTACTGGGCTGGGTTAACCTTCCAGCAGGCTTTGTCACATATAAGTAATGTGGCTTTGAGGTTACGGTAAGCCACTGGTCCCGTCTCATAACTGAAATTTCACCGTGTTTGACGTAGAATGACCTTTCCCATCCTTGCGCCATAAAAATTCAATCAACCAGGTAAGCCATAGTACAGACTTGCAATGTAAAATAAACAACCTTCATGCTTATTTTGTTTCATCCCCAGTTGGTTATAATTTTTAAATACAGTCAAACGTTAACGCAAACACAGTTAACACAAACTTTTTCCTGAACCTCCGTCAAAAAAGAATAGCTTGGTAAAATGATCTTATCCTTCAGTATAACGTGAACTGTGATATAATTTTTTTTATATACATATATCATCACGAGCGTTTGTGTTAATGAGGTTTGGCTGTGCTACAGAACTTCGATTATCAGCGCAAAGTGGAATTGAATTTGGGAATCGAAAATTCATGTACTTGTACATCGATGTCAAATGAAATGAGAAGAGATATACTAAAACATGTATCCACTTGTTATAAAAATTTTGCAGAAATTTTTAAAATACCACTGGAGAGTATTTTTGTGGCAATGGCCCCCAAAGCAGAATATTTTGCAACATTCTGCAACAAGCCTTCAGCTGATCAAAAATGTGCTGCAGCAGATGCATGCATATATATATTATATAAATGTTTAAATTTATAAAACATAATTTTTTTTTTACTAGAAATACCGAAAACCTCTGTCGGACTATTTTTTTTTTTTAATTTTTATTTATTTTAAGAAAAAATTGATTCCCCCCTGATTGTTCTGCAGTGAAGCTGTTCGTTCTGCAACATGTGTGACACATGTCACACTTTTTAGCACATTCTGCTTTGGGGGCAAGGGCAACAGTTATTTCTTATTGTCAAGGTCAAGAATGGTTCCAGCAATTGGCATTTTACAATATTTTTTATTTGTTTTAAAAATTTGTCAGTCTAGATGGCTGTTACTTTATATGTTTAATAAAATCGATTTTTTTTTCAGGTGTTGTCTATCTTTTTGGGAAAATATTCATACAAGCATCAAAATCATATGTTAGTTGCTGTGTCATCATCAAAGATATTCCTCGGCGAATTTATGTTCTTCCAAGAGAAACGGTATATTCATATTTGTATATTGAATCATAAAGCATGTAGATCTATCATTATAGCTTAATGATTTGGAATTTTTGATTTTGAGCGTTAAGCATAAAAATTAACGTAGAATTCGTTGAAGGAATGGTTCTCAACCTACTATCCAAAGTAGGGGCAATGGGGCGATCGCTTGCTCTTGAGCTAGGATTGTATCATAGAAAATGAAAAGTACCAGATTAAAAATAGGAATCAAACAAATCGCCCACCCCATTGAAAGCTTTCTGGATCCACCATTGTGCAGAATCCTTTTATGAATGTTGTTCAAGGAAAACCTAAAGGACCATAATTTGTTATTACTTGGACATAGATATAAAAATGAGCAATAAATCAGTATAAATAGTAATATTTTTCCGTCATTGCTGGGTATTGATTACAGTTAGTTAGCCTTATCAAGGTTGCCATATGGGGCAAATTACGGAATTTACAGATTTTCTTGACATTTTTGGCACTGTTGTACAAGTGGCTTGCAGAAATCCTGAAGGGTTATTCCCGAACCTTGCGGTTCTGTAGAACATGCTTTGGAAAATATTGCATTATGGGTTAATAACAAGTTTGTGGAGTGTTGTGTAAGATTTTAGATAGAGCTTATCGGCCTATTTCAGAGAGACGTACCTGTTCTTCACCAGGAATCAACTGGAATGGACATGGAATGTTACAATTTCACCTTACTATTGGCTATTGGGCTTCAGGGCCACCTGTTAATGAAAAGTATTTTTAAAAACTGATAAATGCAGTGCAAAATTGTACAGGATAGGTAGAGTTTAATAGTGTCTTTCATGTATTACTGAAGCTAGGAGTAGATGTGTGATCATTAACAAGATTTGACTGTTCATGAACTACCGGCCATCTACTACGAGAACTCCTGTCGCTAAATCTGCACCTATTTGCAGCCATGGAAATGACTTTTAGCCCATATTCAATAGGGGGTGATGAAGAAATGTATTCCTATTTATATACTTAATGACAAATTAACAATAGATGTATATTGTTTTAAATAAATTTACTCCTCAATTAACTAGGTAAGCTATCTCTTTCCACCGCCAACATTGACCAAAACCAAGTCTTCTACACATCCCTACTCAAAATGGATGCATCCTGTTTCTACAGCAACTGCCACCAAACTTTGATGGGTTTTCTGGTAAACAGGCAATATACTCCACGAAGTTGTTACTAACCTTTGAGTTGTAATATTAGGTAGTATGCAAAGAAGCTAACGATCAATTTATGAGAATATTTAAAATATAAATAACGTTTCAGTCCTCAAGGATTTCTGTTGTGAACCACACAGTAACCTTATTATTGAAACAGTTTTTTATGATTAGGTTCGTGGAGGCTCCCCATGCCAAATCATGATTGCGAAGCTTAGATTGCTTTTGAGATCAGATTAGAAAACCGAAGCTCCCCCCACCTCTGTGCACTTAAAAATTTTGCATCATCATTAATTAATTAACATCTATTTTCATCATCTCTTAGCCTGTGTTGCATCTTGCAGAAACCAGTTACACATAACAGCCTACCAGACCGCACGTTGCAATCCAGTCCATTTTCTTTTATATAAATTTCTCGGTGCTGATAATTTTGCTAAATAAAATGCGATATGTGTCATTTATAAACTTAGACAGAATTGTATCTTCACTTTAATATGTTTTTGCTTTCAAAGAAAATGAATGTGTTGAGCAAAACTGACACAGGGAATCCCGTCACCATGAAGGATGTGTATTTGGAAATCAATGCCATCACCGAGAAGATGAAGATCTCAGAATTCAAAACCAAAGTAAGGATTTTTAAGTAAATTTAAGGATAAAGCAAAGAAGTAACATTTAAAGGCTGTGCAGATATTTTACACTTTGTGCAATTAGCTCTATTGTGGCAACTCATTCATCTGTCATGCTATTAATGCAAGTTTGAATCCATTGACACTGTAACGCAGCCTGCCAACACGTTTAATCTGCAAAATTATCTCTTGGACTGAAAAAGGTTGAAGACCCCTGCTGTAGTTCGACGTTCTGTGACCTGGTGCAATATGACCATAGCTGCACTGTGTAAAAAAAAATCATGATTTTTTTTTTAAAAATAAAAAAAATCGGATTTTTTTTCATTTAAAGTGCATTTTTCTGGTTAAGATTGTATACCTCAGAAATAAATCAAAATTTTCATTCAGCTTCATTTATGTAAGATTTTAACACTCAATTTACTCTTGGTAAGCTTTAAATGAATATCCGAATAGCATATTTAATAACACACACACACACACACAAAACAAGCAATGTCTTGATTTCTTGTTTATTGAGACTGCAATATGCATTAGAGATTTCAATTATGATATTATTAAAAACCAACATTTAAGGATTTAAATAAAAATGCCAACTTTGCTGCCTTCTCAACTCCTAACTGATTTCTTAACTTGATATGAAATGGACAAATCCAAATATGGAAAACATCCTTTCAACTCCAGTAGAGGTTCCCTTAGATGTGCATAGTTCCTCACCATCATCGAATTCCTTTTAGCCAACACATTTTTCTATGAGGGCCAGTGATTTCCACCAACGTAGAGTAGAAATTGATTTCACTGTGTTTTCTTCAAATAAAACGCCACTGAAAATTTTCACAGACAATAAATCTAAGAACGATGCCTAATAATGAGGTATCTTTGTATTTCTTTTTTACAAAACCTATTGCTTGTTCCTTCTCACTCCTTGGTAACTCCTTGTTCTGCTTTAAAATTTGGTGATAATAAATATACCAAATAGTGAGTTGAAAATACAGCTTGCTCATAGCGTACTTTAAACGTCTTAACATACAAAGATGTGTCACAAGCAAGGTCCTCGAGATCTTTCTAATCTTCTACTCTAGAAATACTACAACTGTTTTTTAACTTTATCTAAAGTTAGAAAAATCAGTTTCAACTGAAGGAAAAGGTTTTCAATATTTCTCTTTATATCCACGTTCATAACTTTCGAGTATATTATATTTAATAACATTGTCCTGTCCTCGTTCGTCTAGCGGTCAAGATACTCTGGACGCAACAGAGGGACCCTGGTTCGAGTCCAGGATGGGGATGGTATCTCTTTTTCTCCTGAACAAACAAAATAAATCCCTCTAGTTTAAGCTTCTTATGTGTGGGTGTCGAAAATTATTAAGTATAATAAATTCCCCCACGAAAACTCACAAAAAACTTTCCCTGGTGGCTTTGTGTGTTGACCATTATTTGGCAATTGTGTTATCCCTGAGAAGGGTAATAATATCTTACATCCTTTCGAAGATATCTTTGCATCTATTATATAGATCTTCATTTTCTTCAACTATCTGTATAAAAATTGGCCATTTCTTAATATAACTCTCCAAATAATTGCACATAGAATTCCAACACACTTTTTTACGTAGATTCAATTCTGGGCTCCTTAATTCATTGTATCTGGTCCAAGCAAAATGAACGTTTTGAAAATATTTGGTGATTTGAATGGTTTTTTTTTTTTTCATGTTAGATTAAGGAAATACCTAATAAACACACACTACTTTCACCTTCAGAAATAGTTGACCATGAACTGCATGTAAACAACTGTAGTAAAATTATCAGAAAAGTTGTTTTTGCTTGTACTATGATTTGAAATTGATTTTTAAATTGATAAAAAGAACGCATTTTTTTAATTATTTTTCACAAGTATTGAAAAATTAACTTAAATCAGATCTAAACCACTCATTTATTTAAATTCCACTTAAAGCATTGTAATATAAAAGAAGATAACAAATTTTGATTTTAATCATGATTTTTTTCTTAAGGTCACATGATTAAAATCATTGACACCCTGTATAGCTGTCCCCACTCTGTAGAATGTGAATTTACGCAGTTAATTGATGATGTGATATTCTCGCATATAGCAAAATTGCGCCAAGCAAATACAGTAACATTATAATCGATTTAGTTATTTAACTACCTACTTGTCATTATTCAATTGTGTACTTAACGTCATATGATATTTTTGAAAAGGAAAAATTACGATAAGAATGAATTGTGCTTATTATTATTATTATTATTAATATTGTGAGGGTTGATTAATCAGTTTTGCCTTCCCATAAATATTGTCATAAACAATTTCGTTCTTCAAACCTTGGCAAATATACATGTACTTCTATTGACCTCTAGATTCCTATCCATTAAATACTTGATCAAATAAACTTTGAAACATTTAAATTTTTTTTAAATGTTATTTTCTTCATAACATTCTCCCTCTCTTCACAACTTTCCAATTCTGCTTTGTGTACCTGTTATTGCTTGATTTCGATATCACTTAAGTCACTTGAATGTGGATTGAATAATTTAGGAACATTTTTCGCATTAACTTCTTCAAATCCAAGGTCTCTTCTATTAGCGGTTTCTTTATTGAATTTTCTGTTGTGAACATCATTGGCTCATAGCAGCATATTCTTCCAAACTGCTCTCATGAAAAAGACAAGAAATTAGTCATATCACTAATTTTTTTTTAAACCCTAAAATTAAACGAATTAACTTAACTGCAGTAACTAGCTTTAAGCAAAATCACTGAAAATGAGGGATAACTGCTATATCTAAATTGTATGTTTGCTAACAATTTACAGTTACAAGTACTGTTATTTATTGCAAATCATTTCTCTTTAATTCGTTTTGGCAATTTTAATTTATAAAAAACAACAACAATGCCATATTAATTTGTTTAAATTTTATTATGTAGTGATATACTTAGCCTTATGACATTTTTTGGGAAATACAATCGATCTTGCAGTCATTATTTTTCATTCTTTAGAAAACAAAAAAGAAATATGCCTTTGACAATGCCGAAATTCCAGACGAATGTGAATACTTGGAAATGCAGTATTCAGTAAGTTGCTTGCCTTTATTCTGTGCTTTTGCAGAAAGTTCATGTAAAAATTACTTTGCGACATTTACCAAATTACATTTCATGCCAGGCTGCCTACCCTGCTTTGCCAAGTGACCTGTCAGGATCGACGTTCAGTCACGTCCTCGGAACAGATACATCAAGTCTCGAAATTTTGCTTCTGGAGCAAAAACTTAAAGGTCCCTGTTGGATAGATGTACACATTCCTCGTGAGTATTTTTATTGTTTTAAATGTCTACTTTCCACTTTATGCCCTCAGTGATATGATGTATTGGTAATACGTTTGGCCACCCTATGAATAATCCAATTGCTGCGGTGGTGCAGTGGTAATTCTCGTGAATTCTCGTGAATTCTCGATTAAGAATTCTCGTGGTAATTCTCCTAGCATTCTCTTAGTGTACAATTATCCCAGTTTCAACTCCCAACTATTCCAAAAAAGAATGCTTACTGATTAGCCGCTCACTGTAGTCCAGGGTTTGGTGCCCTAGGCCTCAAGAAGTTCTGATTTCTCAGAAAACTGTACATCACAGTGCAGTATGATCCTTGTGCTGTAAAACTCAAACAAACATGCGAATGATCAAAGTTTGATTCCTGCTGTTAACCAGCACTCACTGTTTTCTTTTTTCTCTAAATTCGCAGTCTGAAATTTGATTTTCTCGGAGAACTTGGTCCAAACCAGCATGATGTGAACTGTTTTTGCCCCATAAAGCACAAATACTAAGTGTTTGGTTAACATTTTTGGTGTCATTGATGTGCACTATAATGTGGCTGTTTGTGTTGTATCACGATGATGTGACTGCGATACAAAACATAGTGTGGTGCAGTGTAAAGCATATTCCTTCTTTGCATTCCCTTTCTGATTCGGAAATTGACTGTCAACGTAGACCACACAGTTCTTTATCCGTGTACTCATGAATTTCTACATTTCTTCCTGATTCATGAATTCATGTATTTAGTCCTGTTCAAGTCTTTTAATCATCCATCCTCTTCTTTTACTGCCCCTAGGTCTCTTCCCCATGATGTTTTCCTCTTGTGGTAATTGGAGTGTCTTGTATTTTTCATCTTTCACTGTGTGTTCACAGCATGTTAATTTTCTCGTAAGTGTTTCAGTAAGCTCTTGATTTGTCATGGTCATTCCCCTAAAAAAAAAGTTCATAAAATTAAAACACAATATATAATTTATGTGGCAAATGATACTGAATCTTCAGGTAGTTAAACTTCATTGTGCGAGAAAGAGATATGCTTTAATTTTTTTTTATATATATAATAAACACTATATGCCCAAAAGTATCCGGACACTTTGGATTTTTTAATTTTTTTCGAATTTCTAAAAAACTACATGACCAATTGTTCTCTAACTTTGAAGATATATAGAACATGCTTGAACGCCCACTTTTCAAGGAAATTTCGGTGACTTGTGCATTTAAGAAACCACCCACATATTGACAAAGTGAAAAAATATATTTGATCACCCTGTATCATAAAAAGCTGGAAATTATTTGTAACTTTCAGAAAATATTTAACCAGCTATGCTTAATGCCTGTGTGCATTTTCGTAAACCAAACATGTATATTCATGAAGATAGAAACGTTTCTTTAAGAAAACCCAAATTTTGTCACATATTTTTTGCTTATAATATCCACAATTTTCAGTCAAATTTCACGAAACTTACAAAACATTTGTCAACGTACAAGATAAATATTATACTTAAATTAGATATTAGATAAAAAAGAAAAAAAAAAGGGGATATCTTGAAAATTCAGAAAGTTATCGACAATATAGTGAGCCGTATTTCTCTAATTCTCTGAAAGTAACTAGATGATAAGGGTTTTTTCCACAAATTGTCATATTCCAAATTACCAAACACCCCTGTTCTGAAAATGAAATATTCCAGATTTATGCAAATAAGGATCAAAAGTATCTGGACACCCCTCTACGTGGTGGATTCTGTTAGTGATGTCAAATTTCTGGCTCTCAGACAAGTATAAAAGAAGTCTGACGAGTTAACAATTATAATTTCAAAGCTAGAAAAGTAAAATTATAGGAAAGGGCTTAAAGCCCCAAATGATTTTTTGAACGTGGTGAAGTCGTCAGTTTATTACGCCGTTCGTTTGTTTTACGAAAATGCACACAAGCATTAAGCATAGCTGGTAAAATATTTTCTGAAAGTTACAAATAATTTCCAGCTTTTTATGATACAGGGTGATCAAATATACTTTTTCATTCTGTCAATATGTGGGTGGTCCCCTAAATGCATAAATCACCGAAACTTTATTGGAAAGTGTGCACTCAAGTATGTTCTATATTTGTTTGTTTGGATTTTTTATGGCACAAGAGCATCTGGGCTATACTGCGCCAAACATGGCAAAATCAAAGACTATAGTAAAACCCAGTACTTTGTAAAAATTTAAAAGTAGTAATATGGTCAGCATGGTCATTTAAAATCAGAGTGATGAAAGAGCTAAAGAAGTAAAAGGTGCAAACAAGTCTATAATAGGGGCATTGAGTTAAAATATGTAAAAGCGGCTAATAGGTTCATTGCACCGCGAGCAAATTGGTGCCCTTCCAATAGATGTCTGTGGGTGAGACGGGAATGCCCAACGCGAAGTCTGGCAAGGAGAACCTCCTCTTTTCGATTTTTATGGTATGAAGAGGGACAGTTACCAATTGTATGTTTAACATGATGCAATTTGTTATTAGTTTGATGATCCCATCCTTCTTGCCACTTTGATTCAGACAGGTCTTGGTAATTGGTTTCAGGTCAGAGAAAGGAAGAAGCTGGTTAAACGTAAGTGGTGAGTTCGTTGCTTTGCAGCTGCATCAGCAGCCTCATTCCCTTTGATACCAATGTGAGCAAGGATCCAGCAGAATTTAATGTTGGAATGATTGTGCAGGTGTTACAGTTGTGCATGTTCTATATATCTCCAAAGTTAGAGAATAATTGGCCGAGTAGTTTTTTAGAAATTCGAAAAAAAACAAAAAATCCAAAGTGTCCTAATATTTTCGGGCATATAATGTATATTATGTTGCTGAAGTGATTTATTTATTATAATTTTTAACGAATGCCTTGATTACTTTTTGTTGTCTTTTAACAACTGCTTTATTTCTCCTTTGTCTTTTCAAACAGAATTGTCCAATCCACCTGTTACGTGGTGCAAAATAGAGGTGAGAAACATTTCCATTGTATATTATTCATTAATTATATATGCACACTAGCATACAGTTTATATCTGAGTTCTAAATTAGCATGTGCACTGTGCACATGAAATTTTATCCATGCACATAAATTTTTAACTTGGGTGCACACAGTAAACCTATCAATTCCAAAACTATGGTTATTTACATTTACTTTCCAAAAACAGTGACCTATGGAATAATTTTATATAATTTTCTCAATGTATCTGCATTTATGTTGATTTTTTTTGTTTTGTTTATTACAAACAAATATTCAATTATTTTGAAAAGTGTCATTTTTTTTACTCACGCTTAAATATTATTGTTACACTTACATTTTACCCGTTTCTAATGTTGAGGTTTACTTTCTATTCTGTTACTTAAACACATAACTAGTATTTTATGCACGTAAGTCGTAAGACTTGGGTGCATTTGTGCACCTGATTTAAAAAGTTAATTTTGACCCCTGGTTTATATACAGTAGTGCCCATTGCAATTTGGAGGCTTGTAAAAGACGATTTCTCAATAAAAGCGTTCAATTATTGTTAACATTTCTGGACTCTTCATCAGTATCCACTTAACCGTTCACTTCTATCTGCCCTGTGATATCGTAATAGTAATACATTTGGCTACTATGAAAATTATCGTGATTTGTTTTCAGAAGGTACTCAGAGTTTGCCTATTGTTTCTACTGATACACAGTCATGGGTTTAATTCTTTTGGTAAAAAAGATTTGGATTTCTAGGAAAACTAGAACCCTGTCCAGGATGACCTTAATTATCCTTACACCACAGAACACTACAAAATGTCTCATTCACATACAAATGACTAATAAGTATTAATGAATTATACATTTTTTTTCAGGCTGTTGTACGTAATTTTCAAAATATTGTTCCAGTAGATGTGTCTTTGCCCATTCCACCACTGGTCGTGTTTTCAATGAATGTGCTAACAAGCATCAATTCCAAAACCCAGCAGAATGAAGTTAGTGTATACTTTTTATAGGATTCAGTCGAACCTCATTCATGTGAATTTTCGAATTTTTTCATGTTTAAAGTAGTTGGTGTTACGCAGAAACGAGGGGATCATATTATTAAATTATTTGAATTGGACGGGATTTTAAGAAAGTTTCTGTGAAAAGTAATTTACATTGTGTTTGCTTGTCACGCATAACTATATATTCTAATTATTTTATTAACACTATGGACTTGGGGGGGGGGGGATACTAGTGCCACTGGAATTTATTTTTCCTGTTGTCTTTGATATCATATATAGCATGGTTATATTGCTACTTCCTATAAAGGCATGTGGAAATTATGTTTATAAAATATCACAAACGTTTGTATGTAATCACGGACACTAAGTAATGGAAGCGACTATTTAAACCAGGACCATATAAAGGCCATATATCTGCCTACCTGGGAAGGTGTGTAGAGGATAACCTCGTCTATACAGCAAGTTGTTAAACGATGTACAATAATTCATTTTTCAATTAAAATGTTTTCCTCCACTCTGGAGGAGAAAAAGAACAAAGTTTAACCTCGTTTTACTAATTTACTTACTCATTTTCCGTATTAAACTATTACACTTTTTCCTTATTGTATTCAATAATTGTGCTATAAGATTAATCAAGCAATGCTACCATTGATTCACTAGAGTGCAAATACTTATCTAAATAGAACACGTAAAGGTGATGCAGTGTTTAGTTTACCGTTTTATCCCAATCTAATTCAAATCTCAGGAAATGTGGATGCTTGAAAATCTTACGTGATTAGACGATCAGGATAAATAACTGTTATAAGTATCGTTGATACGAAAGCTGTAAAAAACAACGAAATTTTGTTTCGGTGGCTAATGATGATGTATTTATATGTTAAGGGCAAATTTGACAGAAAAATATTTGTGTATGTGACTATTTTTCTTCTACTTTTCTAGATAGCTGCAATATCGTGTGTATCCCACAATGACTTTCTTCTTGACAAAGCTGCTCCGAAACCACATTACAACTCGCATTTTTGTGGTAAGTATTAAAAGATTTTTTTTAATATTATCATTTTATATACTAATAAAGAGTATAATATAATTTTTATATTCACATGCTACCGTAATTTCTAAATTCCATATTAGCCTTTAAGTTGTAGCTTTTAAAATACACGGTCTTCATGATGTGTTTTTTTTTTTTTTAGCATTATCGAAACCAGGTGATTGCATTTTCCCATACGATTTCAAGACTGCATTGCTCAGCAACAAGAACATAAATATAGAAAACCTGGACAGTGAAAGGGCACTGTTAGCATATTTTTTAGCTAAACTGCACAAGGCGGATCCCGATGTTATAATTGTAAGTGTGTGAGGGTGAAAATATCTTTCTTAAAGCATGAAATATGGAAAATATTTAGACAAGATTATTAATATTTTCTTGTGACGTTCTGTTAATTTTCCTCCTTTTAACTGTTTCCCATGTGTCAGAAGGTAGAAGGGATAATTAGTTGTATTTTTTATAGTACAGTGCCCTTTTTGGTGACACACGGGTAACAAGTTCATCTATCATGCTGCCAACCTGGGTTTGATTCTAATGGTGCCATAGAAGGCCCTCCATTTTTTCTGCCCACTGTAGTCCGAGGTGTAGGTCCGCCTAGAGACAACAGAAGTTTGAATTTTTCGGAAGACTTCAGGGTCCATCGAAGCATGATTGTAGCTGTTCCTGCACTGTAAAATTCGATGTTATGCTTAAAGGTAGAGGTAAAAAAGCAACTATATACACAGTTGACCGTTGAGGAGAAGATCCACAGAAGTTGTGGAACTAGTTTAATTTG
Organism: Dysdera silvatica; assembly: GCA_006491805.2. Classification (NCBI taxonomy): domain Eukaryota; kingdom Metazoa; phylum Arthropoda; class Arachnida; order Araneae; family Dysderidae; genus Dysdera; species Dysdera silvatica. The sequence goes on from QLNU02014176.1 coordinate 153,935,108, forward strand.
GAATGGCTGACTAACCAAAATGTGGCAAGGTTAACTATCTTGGGACCTTAGTATATAAACCATATAAATAGCTTATCTATTTATACAGTTGCTGTCTTAACCATTAACTACCATGAATAGCTTATTAAAATAATTTTTCTGAACTATGCTTTTCGTACCACATTGCCTACTGAAAATTTTGAAAAATTTACATTTTTGACTAAACTTCTTCCAAAAATTACCCTTTTGCACCAAAACTAATATAATTTATATAAAATTATTAAGCCCATATATTTCTCAGGAGAAAATGTTTACCAAATATGTAACTAAAACTTGAGAGAAAAAAAAAGTAGTTTTAGCTAAACTGTTTAATTACTTTATTTATATGAGTTTGTAAGGGATTCTTATTATACCAACCTCCTTACCCCTTCTATGCAGTCATACACACTTTAAATGGAATGGAAGGTGAAGCCCGAACTTTGCGATTATATAGTTAAACTCTTTTATAATGAACCAAATGAAAATGTTGTAAAGGATTAATGCAGTTTTAGTATAAAGAAATGAATTTTTTAAATACAGTTTTTATATTTGTAAATTCACTATAATTGAGTTATAAATGGCTTTGGGGTTTGTGTTGGTGGATTTTATGGTTTCAAAACTTGTTTTAATTATGCAAATTATAATGCATTGTGTGTTGTTTACTGTAATTAGTGACTGGAAATCGATTAAGATTTGGTCTGGAAAAGTCGGGGAAGTTCGAAACATAATTTGAGTAGATGCCCTGCATTGAACTCACCAAACTAACCAATATCGACAGAAAATGTTTTTTCAGACATTGAATTACTTTTAAAACAGTTTTAGTAATTTCACATTTGATTCGTTTTTAGGGTCATGACGTTTTAGGTTTTGGCCTAGATGTCCTGCTACATAGGGTTGTCTGTCACAAGATACCTAATTGGTCTCGCATCGGTCGCCTGAAGCGCAGTGGTTTCCCTCGCATCAGTGTTAGTAGCAGTTCATTTCAAATCAGCGCTTTTTATAATTTGTTCCTGTAAAATGTCTTTTTCTAAACTATATTTTGTATAATTTAGAGTTTCTCACATGGCTCTTTTGAAAAGAATGTCACTTGTGGTAGACTACTCTGCGATGTCAAAATATCTGCCAAGGAATTGCTTCGTCTGGCTAGCTACGAATTACCGGAGCTTTCCAGCCATATTCTTCAACTGAAATTCCAAGAAATCTCACCCGAAAATGTGCGTGAATGTTACAGGTAAGTTTTTGTAAGATCTTATTATCCTTTTCAGGGCTAACGAAAAAGCACAAGTTTGACCCAAAACATAGGTGTCGAAACTGTTATCTATTATCGTGTTTTCAATGTTTTTTGTATATTATTTTTGGTATCACTGCTTTCCTTGAGAACCGTGTATAACTGTCATTTTCAATGAATCGAATTGATCAAATCCATTGATCAGATCCATTCTTAACCTTGATTGGGAGTGGATGAAATTGACAAAGTAGTTAAGTAATCACCGATTCTACTGTGCGGTGGTACAGTATTAACACATTTGGTTACCATGTGGTTTAATTCCACATGGTATTTAACATTCTCCTGCCCCCCCCTCCCCCTACAACCAAGATTGTTTCCTTGAAACTTTAAGACATAAAACTTAAAATAATAATAACACTAACTATTGTAACCTAAATAGTTATGCTACTATAAGCCTACATGTATATTTTTTTCCGTTCTCTTTTACAGTTCAAGCACAAAATTAATGCAGTTAGTCAATAATACCATGATGGCTGCAGATATTGTCCTACGCATAACCTGTGAGCTGAACATTCTGCCGTTAGCCCTGCAGATTACTAATATTGCCGGCTGTGTTATGGTATGTATTAGAGTTGGTCAAAATAATTCTTTTCTGGGAGTTGGACTGTTCCGGCTGGCATTGTGATAATGCATTTGGCTACCTTGCAGATGATCCGAGTTCGATTCCCAACGGGTGTGTTAGTCCTCGTCAGGCTTATTTTTCTAAATATCCACATTCTGCGGATTTGACTCCTTAGACAAAAGACGTTCTTATTTCTCGGAAAACTGTGGGTTTTAGTATAGCGTAATCCTATATATCCTTTCACTTTAAAGTGCAATCAAATAATTCATGAAATTAATTCTAAAATTTCCTTCTGATGCATTTTACTGAAGCTTGAAACGTACAAAGGGGTAGATAAAATAATGGGAATATCTAATGTATGTTACAGTAGTTTTATTTGGTTTTGATTCACCATACACATTTTGAGCAGCAGCAGCAGCAATTCGATGTAGTATAGATGCATGCCAGTCTTACACATGAGGTGTTTTGTTTTGAAAAATCTGTCCAGTGCTGCTAATAACGAATCAAGGTGAAGGAAATTTTATTCTTGTCTGCCAGGTAAGTTTCTATAGAGGTTCAATATTAAGGTTCAGCGAGTGAGGATACCAGAGTAGCTGATTTGTTTTATCCTTGTGTTCATTAAAGCAGCTTGAGATGTGTTTCGCTATGTGGATAGCAGCATTATCTGCCCAAAACAAGGGACATACATCATGGAATATCGTCAGCACCATTGAATGTGCTTGGAGGACGTTTAGATATCTGAGTCGTTGTATAACCCCCAAGAATGACTGACAGTCTTGGAGAATATCACTGTATAGTGGCCCCAACCATTATTATAACTCTACCCCGTATTTCATAGTTCATGTTTTAAGCACTCAGAATGGTATGCATCTGCTGCACATCATATATATACACTCCATACAATAGAAAACAAAATGAACAATGGTTCATCAAACAGAAAATAAACTGTCGCCAGGATCATGGAGGCTCACTAAACTTATATATATATATATATATATAATAGTGACCATCAATGTTGAATATTGTTTCAAAAAGGAAGTACAGGTCCTGCGGTAATGCAGTGATAATACATGCACCAGGTTCGACTCCTAACTATACCAAAGAAAAAGAAGGAAGAACACTTACTGACTAATTGCTCATTGCAATCTTGGAATTGGTTACATAGGATGTTCAGATTCCCCGCGAAACTGTAGATCCTGATGCAACATGACCTTGTGCTGTAAACAGGGTGTCTACTCATCTGGAAAAGTCAGGGAAGTTTTTTCTGACTGGAAAAGTCAGGGAAATTTGAAATACAAAGGCCAAAGTCAGGGAAATTTGAAATTCATTGTTATAATAAATAACTTATTAAAATAATTTTCCTGAATTATGCTTTTCATACCACATTGCCTACTGAAAATTTTGAAAAACTTATATTTTTAATTAAACTTCCAAAATTTACCCTTTTGCACCAAAACTTTTACAATTTATAGAAAATTAAGCCCATATATTTCTCAGGAGAAAATGTTTGCCAAATATGTAACTAAAACTTGAAAAGAGAAGTGTTTTTTAGCCAAACTATTTAATCTGTAAGGGGTTTTGATCATACCAATCTCCTTTGCCTTATATACAGTCATACACACTTTAAATGGAATAGAAGATGAAGCATCAGCTTTGCGATTATATAGTTAAACTCTTTTATATTTAGCCCTGCGGTGGCGCAGTGTGGTAACGCGTTCTCCTAGTGCGCCGCTAATCCGGGTTCGACTCCCAGCAGTGCAAAAAGAACGCTTACTCAGAGATCTCATAAAGATCGCACTGCTCACTGTAGTCCGGGGTTTGGTTCCCTAGGCCTTAAGAGGTTCGGATTCCTCGGAAAACAGTAGGTCCCGGCGCAGCATGACCACTGTAGTCTTTGAGCCGTAAAACCAAAAAGAAAAGAAATCTTCTATAATTATCCCAAAAATGGTAGAATGAAAATGTTGTAAATAATTAGTTCAAGTTTTTAGTGTAAAGAAATGCATTTTTTAATACAGTTTTTGAATTTGTAAATTCACTGTAATTGAGTTATAAATGACTTTGGGGTTTGTGTTAGTGGATTTTATGGTCTTAGAAACTTATTTTTATTACGCAAATTTTAATGCGTTGTGTGTTGTTTACTGTAATTAGCGACTGGAAATCGATTAAGATTTGGTCTAGAAACGTCAGGGGAGTTTGAAATAGAATTTGGGTGGACATCCTGTATAAAACTCACAAACGAACAAGAAAATATGTAACTTTAAAATCATGTTTTGAATTTGGGGCCGGTTTTATTTATGCCACCCTGTAGAACAGCCATTGTGTCAAAGGTAGAAAGTAAATCCTCCGTTAAGGTGTGAATCTATCATGAATACGAATGTAACTATGACATTATCATACAAGATTTAACAATTATTACGAAATTACAATTATCCTACAGCATATGGACTTGTGTTGAGACATAGATTTGTACACCTTTGGGAAACCATGATATGTTGGTGTCAAGGAAAAGATGTGCAATCTGAATATAAATGCAAAATCATCTTTACTGCTGTCTAGATTAATTAATTCATTCATCCAGTATAGTACTTTTCTCTAAGCAAAAGGTCAATGAAGGTATACATTATTAACTCCCCCCCAGTTTTATAACCCTAGGTCCAGTAACATAGCTGGATGGGCAAGGGGTGGGTGCCACAATTCGGGTCAGAAATTAGCCTTTAAAAAAGAAAATTTCTCCGTGTTTTGTTTTCACATTTTGGAGCTTACTTATCGTCAATGACAGTCACTTGCCCTGGGTGGCAAAATTACTAGCTACACCACTTCTCAGGTTAGAACGCCTGTCCCAACACCCACTCTCAGTCTTATTCAAGAATCCCTTCCCATCTTACTCTCTACCTCATGTGTATATATAGCATCTTATCAGTGTGGGCTCTATGGACATGTAAAATTGTTTGTGATATTATTTCGTGCTACAATATACTCTATGATGTCAACTATATTATTATAAAATACAGTCTAGGAGTTACTTTTCTGCTCTTGTAACTCTAAGGGAAAAAATTCTAACTTCAAATAAAATCTATTGGAATCACAACATCATTTTTATTTGGGAAATGAATATTTTTAAAATTGGTAAAAAGAGGAATACCCTTTTTCATTCATTAATAAGATGGTCACTCAAATATTTTCTTTCGTAGTCGAGAACTTTACTTGGTGGACGTTCGGAGCGCAATGAGTTTCTCCTGTTGCATGCATTCCACGAGAAAAACTACATCTACCCTGCAAAAGTTTCCGGGAAAAAATCGAACAAGGTAATTCTTTATACATTTTAATTGTAAAATATGTATCTAGTTAACTTCTGGAAAGTTGCTTCAGTTGGGGTGGGGGCGGTATTCATTGCAAAAACAAGAAAGTTAAAAACTTGTATAATTGATTTGTAGTGGGTATGCATTCTTCTATTCCTTACTTTATCCTAGGTTACAAGCGGTTAACCTTACAGATTTGGAAAAGTAGAGTAAATTGTATCCAAGGCACAGAATGACCCTTGCTGTCCCTGTGGCGTAAAAATAAAACCAACCAGCAAAATTCTGTACAAACAAATCACTAAACATACACACACACATGCAAAACAAGCAAGTGAAAGAAAATTAACTACTGTCAATATTTAAAAGAGGATGCCAAAAATGACATATGGGCGTTCCACAACAAATCAAATGCCATTCGACGCGCCTCACTGAATAGATGAAATATGTCAATGGACACAAAGCTGTCAGATCATACAGTCATGAGTTAGAGGTCATAAAAGGTCATTCTGTGAGGAGAATCTCCAATGTTATTAGGATTTTGTCTATCAGCGTTCCACAACAAATCAGATGCCACCTGTAACTCGTGACTGTATGATCTGACAGCTTTGTGCCCATTATCATTTTTATCTACTCAGTGAGGCACGTCGAATGGCATCTGATTTGTTGTGCAACGCTGATAGACAAAATCCCAATAACGTTGGAGATCCTCCTTGTAGGATAACCTTCTATGACCTATAACTCGTTACTTCATGATCTGACAGCTTTGCGCCCATTGCATTGACACATTTTATCTACTCAGTGAGACGCGTCGAATGGCGTCTGATTTGTTGTGGAACGCCGTAGGCAAAATCCCATAGACATCTGGCATCGTCTTTTAGTGGGTTTCAGTTAACATTAATTTGCAACTCCCTAAATCGCAACTCTCTAATTCTCAAGTAACTCGGTAGGTTTTCAACGTTAACAATAGCTATCATTATTGCATTTACGGAAGACCTTTACCTTACCCTTTTTATTACGGACAGACAGAAAAAGCAATAGCGGGTTCAATATCGCTTGAAACTAAAGATGAAGGAATAGGGTTAAATTATGACGAGTGTCCATCTACAACAACAAGCACTGCAGTGTTCTCCCACACGCCTGGAATTGTCAGGGAAATTGAAATTATCCCTGTGAAAGTTTGGGGTGGGGGGGGGTCAAACTTGTAAAGGTTGAGGACAACCTTCCTAACTTGTTCTGAACAGCTGAATTTAATGCAAACGTGAAGCTATTTCCTCTGAAACCAAAATTTAATTCAAACTTTTATGGTTAATCAAGAAATTTTGTCGAAATAGTCAGGGGGAAAATCAGGGCATTTTTTTTTTTTTGTTCTCCTCCAAGGTTAGTGTGAACCTTGATGATAATCAAACAAGAATATAAATCAACGTTCATTGGCGTAATGATACCAACGTCGATGTTATGACGTGGCTAGATGGTGGAACGTTCGAAAAGAAAAGAAATGCTTCTGTGTTTGGTCGGACCTGAACCCACGACCTTCCACTTGCCGGGCGGAGGCTCTACCCACTGAGCGATTTATATAAATACTTGATAATCATATTGGAGAATGGGTACACTTTTACAAAATAATAAAATGAAACACAATTGACACAGTTCAAACTATTTATTTTAGCTTTGGGCCTTGCGGTAATAACATGTTCACCTAGTGTATGATTATCCCGGGTTTGACTCCCAACTGTGCCCCCCGCAAGCACTTACTGACTAATTATTCATTGTAGTCTGATGGCTGTGGTTCCCTAGGCCTTGAGAGATTTAAGAGCCTCGGAGAATTGTAGGTCATGGCACAACCTTTGTTATTCTTGCATCGTAAAACTCACACAAGCAATTACTTCAGCTTTAGATACTTTTTTGACGGTTTTTGCATGGTCGTCGACCTGAAGCTATTGTGATAACTAGAATGCTGTGTGGGATATATGCCTGCCTTCCCAAAAAAGAAGTGCAGAGCAGTATAGTAAACGTATATTGGGCCCGTAAGATTATGTACAATGATATTTTTGTATTTAAATTACTGTTTATATATATATGTGTGTGTACTTTTTTTTTAAACATTCAATCTATTCATATATTTGGAATGTTTAATTTCCAATGTAGCAAGCACTTGCGGATAAAGATGACAGCACTGGTGCACCCACGGACAGCAAGCCAGGTCGTAAAAAACCTGCTTATGAAGGTGGTCTTGTCCTCGATCCTAAAATAGGTATTTTTCTATTTCCTAGTGATATATGTGTGTGTGTTTTAGGAAATTATACGAGTTAAATTTTCATTTTTTTTTTTTTAAAGGTTTTTATGATAAGTACATTCTAATGATGGACTTAAACAGTTTGTATACATCAATTATTAAAGAGTATAACATTTGTTTTACCACAATTGATCGCTCACCGAACATGGACAAAAAGGCTGAGGTAAGTAACCGCAAAGTATGTTCACTGAATAAATGAATAAATTGCTTATTGAAAAAAAAAATTGTTCAATAACTCCATTTTTAAACATGATTGTATTGACCTTCATATTGATAAACTTATAAGTAATATGATAACAAAACTATTTACAAGGAAAGGATATAATTATCAGTAAGGCAAGGATTTTCATGCATAAAATTTAGCCCAAATAATAATCCAATGTGCTCAAAATTATTACAAAATATGCAAGTGCATATAAAACATGACCCTATTCATAAGCAATGTTTCGAAATTTGTAAAATGACAATTTATTGAAACAATGCATAAAAAAAAAAAACAGTTAAGATGGAAAGAATGCAAGCAGTATGTTCGTACCCCTTTATTAAGAATCTACTTTACTCCTATATGGACCACATTTAAACCTGTCTTTTAAGCCTGCCATTGACATAATAAGCATGCATCTCCCAATTTGTCAATTAAGTCCTCAAGAATTATCTATTCACATACACAGCTTTCTGCACCATAAATGGCCAAAAAGGGGGATGTGGAGGGGTGCAATCTCATCCTCTTGCATATGAACATTGTATTTGTTCTCTCATAGTGGATTTCAGTACAACCCACAAAAGAAATGCTTCTGATTTACACCTTATTTTCCCAGGAGATTGAAAATTTGTGCGGACAAAGACAATCTCATTTCTAGTATGTACAATGCCGCTGTCATCATAAATCATTATTTCCTGTTTTCAAATCATTTTCCTTTTGGTCTCAAAGAACCAAAAAGCATGGTCTTCTTTACTGCATTGTATTTTACTGCAAACATGATGAAAACACACTCAGATCCGTGTCATGACTTTAGCCAGAAAGTTCACCCCGGGAAAGGAAACACAAAGCTTCCCCAACACTCGTAAACTGACCAATAAAGACATAAAATAATAAATTCTTAACAAAAAAAAACCAACCAAATGAATGAAGAAAACCTGCCATGAATTAGAAAAATACACATTTTTTGAAAATTGTATAAAAATTATGTAGAAGCATTTAAAATATGGAAAATATGCGAGTGTATAAAAATCCGGGCTCTATTTATCAAAAATGAAAAACATGATTGGATTAGTAGGCAAAATATTAGTATCAAATGTCTGCATGGCCTAACACCTATATGAAATCGCAAAACAAATAACTTGCTGTGTTGCCAAATAAAGCAAATATAAAAAAAACAATGAACTTAAAAGTTGTCGCACTGTGTCAATATGAGCGGTAACCATGCAATTGATGCTAGTGAAAATGCTAAAAATGTGCTTCTGCGGTTCACCTTCTAGGATGAATTATTAATGAAGCTGAAAGAAATTGGTTCTGATCCTGGTGTCCTTCCAACGGAAATTCGAAAACTTGTTGACAGCCGTAAACAAGTAAAGCAAATGATGAAAGACTCAGAAGTCTCGAAAGAGCGTTTGGTTCAGGTTTGCAAATTCTCCTTAAAATTTCTATTATGGCAATACAGTAAAATGCCTATTACCAAGAATAATTGGAGCCACATCCAGTTCCAACGATCGAAAGTTCATGTAATTGACCATTCTGACAAATGTCATAGTGGGGAAATATAATATTGTATTGATCTCTTATCAAAGTTATACATAAATAATTTAATCGACATTAAACATTAGTGACAAGGTTACTAAGCATAGTTTTTTATGTTTGGTCATTTCATTGCGATTCAGAGAGAAGTTATCAAAAACTATTTTAATAACATCTTTACTAGTATTTATAATGTACTTCATGTAGTACTACATCAATTTAACACTAATCGAATCGATCAACCTGTCTTTGTTTGCGGCAGTGATGACATTTTCTCATTGCTGAGAGTAAAATAAGTGGCATTCTATTGTGCATGAAATTTTGGTGTATTACAATTTTTATACAGAGTCCAACCTCGTTAACATGAGTTACTTTGAACTGTTTTCTGAATCCCTATCAAATTGTGTATTATTATTATTAATAATTTACCTTTTAATGATACCTTTTTGGATAATGCGAACCACTTTTTTTTTTTTTATGTGAGTGCTTATGTTGACACGGTTGGAATGTAAATTAAATATTTCTGTCTATCATGTAACGAACATTCTTTCTTGCTATAAAACCCTATTGCTATATACCCTATTCTGAGTCTCCAAGACTGTGTTTAATTTTGGGTAGGCTCGGCTTAGGACGTATACCATGGTTCAGAAATCGTGAGTTTCAGTTTCATCTTATACAACTGATTGTGCATTTCTAGGACATGAAAATATACTTTTTAATGTATTAAAATGTTAGAAACAATTTTTATCAACGTTTTTTAGGCTCAGTAATAGTAACACCGATGTTATGGAATTGTTAGATGGTGAAACGTTCGTAAAGAAAAGAAATGTGTTTTGCATCTGGTGGGGTCCCACGACCTTCTACAATCCGGGAAGGTGCTATCACTAACTGAGCTACAGACGACCAAACAATCAATTCCCTACGAACATATTTAAAGTGTATTTTTCGAAACTGATTATTTCGCGGAATGGGGCAGTATGTAGACTTTTTTTTTAACCAAAATGCAAAGAGATCGGTATTAAATTCATTTCTTTACGAATGTTTCACCATCTAACCATGCCATAACATCGGCGTTACTATTACTACGCCTAAAAAACGTTGATAAAAATTGTTTCTTAATTTAATCTGCGTAGTGTTCGATTTGTATAAATATTAAAATGTCGTCGCATTACAATTTATCATTTTATTGATTTTTGTGGTTTTTGCAAGGTTACTGAAGGTGAGCAAAATCATTCTCTTTGGTGAATAATCATTCTTTTAAGTGAATAAGTTATTCTTATTTACTGCATATGTCATATAGTGGCACAGTTGTGATGTATTTGCCTCCCATGCTATTAATCCAAGTTTGATTCCAATGGTATCGTAAAATGTGTTGTTGCTGTAGCAATGTGTTTGTATAGCTTGCCGTTAGTACAGGCTTGACTCTGAATGAGCCCCCCCCCCCTCTCAGAAAAAAAATGGCTAGAAAGGAAGGAAAAGGGTGTTTACTGACTGCTCACTGCAGATCAAGGATTGGTTCCCTATGCTTCAATATCCTGTGGGCCAAGCAGGTTAGGGTATTCTAATTCACCTCTGAGCCAGGACAGTATTTCTTTTTGGTACAGTGGTATGCATTCACCTATCATGTGGTTATCCCAGGTTTGACACCCATCTGTGCCATTAAAAAAAAAGAACCCTTACAAACTAACCACTCACTGTTGTTCAGGAGTTGGTTCCCGAGATTTTAGAAGCTCCAATTTCTCGTAAAATTGTAGGTCCCGGCACAGCATGACCCTTGCTGTCATTGCCCCATAAAAACTAAAAAATCCTAGGTCTTACGAAGTTCGGATTCCTCAAAAATCTGCAGGTCCCGGCAGAGCACCATTTCAGATAACCTTGTGCCATAGGATACCAGCATTTATTACACACCATTGATAGCTGGATAAATGCATCATGTGTATATAATTTTTTCTTTAAAAAGGACACCTGTTAGTATTTATCTCATTATGCAAAATAGCTAAGAAATTCAAAATACTGGTGCTACTGTTTGAAACCAAAATTTAAAAGAGATGAACTAATCTGCCAAACACTTAAAAGTAAACTGTTCAATCATTTGGACTATATATACAGTGAAAATCGTTTATAACGACCAACCGCATATAACGACGGAATTTTTACAAGAAGTTTGGTTTGCTATTCTACTCCATACTAAATATATTGGTTATAACGACGAGACCTTCTATAACGGTATTTTGTAGTCTACTTAGATTCTAACTAGGGAAATTCGTATCGGATATAACGACGTGACTTGACAGTCATAAATCGGAACCACATGGGTTAGTTATCAAAATTTAAGCGTTATTCTAATTTTGTTTATTTACAAATGTCCGAGAAATTTTTATTACTGCTAAACCTGAATATTAAAGATAGTGAACTTAAAAAGTGATTTATTAATTGAATATCACGAGGGTCATATTCTTAAGGGGCCTATTCTATTTTTTCAGTGTAGAGCCCACAAAACTCTTAAACCGGCACTGTTCTGAAGTCATTAGTATAATATAATAAATATTATTCATTAGATTTGTTTTCTACATTATATACTTTAGTAGTATTTTCTACAATTTTTTCAATTTAAAAAACTAAGAAAGTACTATGTACTTAGTTTGGCTATAACATAATATAAACGGAAATTAAATTCATTATAATTATGTTTTTATTTAATTTTGAAACCAAAAAGTTTAATACTTTCTACTGTCAAAATAATTTATAAAACTCTAGAGTGTATTATACTATAGGCTACTGTGATTTTAAAAAGATATCGTTTATAACGACCGAATTTGCACGGTCCCTTGAAGGTCGTTATAACCGATTTTCACTGTATATAGAAGAATATAGATATGTGGTGACTGACAAAATTAAGAATAATCATTCCTTAAACTGAATGAGAATGATCATTTTCATTCTTTAAATGGGTCCAACGAATAAATGTTTTCCAAAGGAGAGTAATGGAGGAAGATATATTTACCAAAATGAAGAATTTTGCCCACTTCTTAACTTGAAGCTATGTTTCACTCTTTTTTAAATCTAATGCATTCTGTGGACTCGCTGACATTTTCATTTTTGAACTGATTCTCATTAGGTGAAATGAAGCATTTTGAATCCATTCACTAAATGAGCAGGAAGTAAATTATCATCCCCGTATATTTTAGGGCGGGGATGGGGGACCTGCAGCCTTTTGACCAAACAAAATTATGCACAAAAGTCATGTTTATTAATATGATTCTCTTCGCCTTTTTTATTTATATTACAATCTTAAAATGAACCTAAGTAAAGTAGAAGAAGATTTAACGAAATAATCTTCCTTGATTGACTGACGCAATCAAAACACAAGCAGCCTTCGTATATTATAGCTAACTTGATGCGACCTTCTAACATTAGCAGCTAATTTAATGCATCCTTCCAACATGAAAAGGTTCCCCGCACTTGCTTTAGGGCATTTATTCTTTTGAAGCATTCCCATTTTCCCTACATACCTCTAACAGTTTATACTTCCATGGTGTTTTCTTAAATGTGTGGAGACCGTACATCCAGCAACGTATAAATCTGCGTCTCAAACATTTCTGATCACAGAAAACTGTGCACATATGTGCGTACATATTGCAGTGTATTTGCAGAACACGTGGTTTTTGGTGCCAAATCAAAGTACATTTTAACAATTGTATTTTTTATTATTAATATCTATTTTCATGGAACTAGTGTTCCATAAATATTTCAAGGACTATTGTTCCATAAGCAGTTTTGGACATGACGATTGTTCCACGAATAGTTTGAAATGCAAACTAGTATTCCACAATTTAAGAGACACTAGTATAGCTAATGGTTGAAAGTATTATGATGATGATAATAAGAAAAGATCTACTCTTTTTATTTATTTATTTATTTATCTTTATTTTATTTATTTATTTATTCAATTTCTTCTATTCAATTCCTTCTATTAGCTCACACTCTCCCTATATATATTATATATATCTTGTTCAAATTTTCAATCGTTAATAAAATACTTTCTATCCATCCAATCAAGTTCAAATAAATTTTTTTAAACTTGTAGTGGATGACACTTGATGTTAATACAGTTTTTTCAAATATTAATTCATTAATTAAATTTAAATGAATTTTTTTTGCTTTCCTTTGGTGTATTTGGCGATTAATGCTTGCCGCCAATTACAGCCAAATGTTGCCAAATGTCGCCAAAATTGCTTTTCGCAATTTTTCCCTTTCTTCCCTTTTATTTGAGCAGCGCATTGAAGGAATTGACTTTAAAAAAAAATTTTTTTATTATACTTTTTTTGTCTTTATAGTATGACATTCGGCAGCGGGCTTTAAAGCTTACTGCAAACAGTATGTACGGTTGTCTTGGTTTCTCACATTCTAGGTTCTATGCAAAATTCTTGGCAGCATTAGTTACTCGCAAAGGAAGAGAGGTAAAAAAAAAATATATATATTACTGGTTATTTACTACTACTAATATTTAAAAAAATGTAATTTTTAATATAACGAAGGATTTTCTTTTAGGTTCTAATGCAGACAAAAGAGCTTGTTGAAAAGGTACTTTGTATACTTAAATCCGTAAAAATAATGAGTCTATCAATTATGGGATTTTAATAACCTATAATTTTATTTTCTAGATGGGGTTGGATGTCATTTATGGGGACACAGACTCCATAATGATCAATACTAATAAACTTGCTATCGATGACGTATTTCAGTTGGGCAACAAAGTATGTTATAATTTTACAAATATGGTGAATCCTATGTTAATCTTCATATTTTTATGTCAATTACATCGATCAGTAGTAACTTACTTCAGTAATTTGTATCTGGCATGTTAATCATTAAAATTATGTGTTTATCATTAGAGAGCGAGAGCATAAATATGTAACACTGTTGAATAAACGGGGTAATGATTTACCAAAATGTTAAGAATCAGCTTGATGGGTCCTGCGGTGGCGCAGTGTGGTAACGCGTTCGCCTAGTGCACCATTAAACCAGGTTCGACTCTCAACAGTGCAAAGAATGCTGACTCAGAAATCTCACGAAGATCGTACTGCTCACTGTAGTCTGGGGTTTGGTTCCCTGGGCCTTAAGAGGTTTGGATTCCATGGAAAACAGTAGGTCCTGGCACAGCATGACCATTGTAGTCCTTGAGCTGTAAAGACTTTACAGCCAGTTTGCTAAGAGTTTGGTTGCTCTATTCAGCACATTGTAAAACAAATTAACTTAACTGGTTCTTAGTTAAGAATGATAATAGTAACCATTTTGTATGAACTCTTTCTATTACTTTTACCACTGCTTATGTTTATTTCTTGCTATGTAAATACAGATGTGGTATGATCTCTTACAAAATAACTTATTTAAAATTTTATACATCAAATGTTATTTATTTTTTACCTTTAAAATTCAGTAGATAGAAAAAAATATATGTGTTATTTTGTGATTTTAGGTCAAAGTAGAGATTAACAAATTATATCGCCTATTGGAGATTGACATTGATGGAGTGTATAAATCAATGCTGCTGTTAAAGAAAAAGAAATATGCTGCTTTAGCTGTAAGTCGTGCACCAAATGGACAGCTAATAACCAAAGAAGAAATGAAAGGGCTTGATATTGTTCGAAGAGATTGGTCGCAGCTTGCCAAAACTGCAGGAGAGTGAGTCACTATTTATCGAATATTTTTGTTTTATATTTATGTAAGTACGTTACAAAACTTACATATGATGTATAGGTTCTCTCATTTTCCACAACTACCGTCATTAAGACACAAGTAATCTAACTTTGAGTATTTTACTTCTCCCTGTTCTCCCATAGTGAGCTGAGAACTGCTGTGGATCACCAATTTCAATAATGGTTATTACATTTTACAACTGCAGTCTAACGTCAATTTAACATTTGTTTTTATTGGTCTGGATTGAATTACATTGTCTAGTGTTATATATTCCTCGATTTAACATTTGCTTTCATCGATTTAACGACTACTCTTCGTCATTGCCCTGTCGCTATCAGTAGAATTTCAGTTAGAAAATCAACTGTTATCAGAAAATTAACTTCAATTGAGTTTACTCTGTTAAAGCAGATGCTTGTTTACAGTGTGTAAAGAAGTACTGATGTCAATGAGGATCTTTTCAATGCGTTTGAAAAAATTGAAAAGGCAATGTTAAATGCCAACTCCCAAGAAAAACCAAAAACAAATATCAATTAAAGATTTCTTTTCGAAGCAGTAATTAAGCACATACTTGTGTTTTATGTTTATTAAAATTAACATGTATTCTTCAGAATGCTGGTAAGCATTTTTATTGTTCTCCTTTTCGATAATTTCTTATTTCAGTTCTGATCAATATCACATCCATGATATATGATCGGGAGAGAGCAGAAAATATAAAAAGTGTTTTGTTTTTATGTAATATTTGTTACTTTTAACGTAACCAAGGAAGAGCCCGGGATCCATCTCCTTCCTCCCGTGAGTGCATCATTGGTTCCAATGAACAGGTTCCCTTGATGTGATGAATTCCTTAATTTAATAATCATTTTCACCGTTTCTGTGAAAATAGTTAAATCGAGGTTAGACTGTATATGTTATCCGTTTAATCACTTTGCAAGAGATAAGTTAGCGACGAATCATGTCAACAAAAACATTGGCGCCGATTGCCTAAAAATATTGGGGAAATTGACAATATGCGGTAGATGAGTTTGTTTGAAATTGAATGGGGATATGGAACCCTAACAACAACATTGGGAGGGGGGGGTTTGGTTCCCACCTCCTGCTAATGGCACCCGTGAACAGGAATATTTACTTAAAACTTCTAATCCTCACATGATTTTGCAGTGCATATTCTGTAACAATTCCCTATTTCACTACTCAGCACTGTGTGTGTGTGACAAATAGTTCATTGAGTGAATCATTTTGCTCATCTACTATAAACTGGCCGACTCATTCAGTGAGTCGGTCATTGGATGATTTGATACACCACTACTCTGCACGTCAATGGTCCTTTGGCCATGATCACCACTTTCGAGTGTACTAGACTGTTTGACTTTGTAGTAAGCTTAGCTATGTGTGTAAGTATATTGTGGTTCTGAGGTCATGTTAGGCTGTCGGTCTCATCCTACATGTCCCATAGTGAAGTGTTAGGACTTAACACATTCAACCCGGGCCCTTGAAACCCGTTTCCTGATGAAACCGGAGCCACCATGGCCAATGGAAATACAGTAAGCATGGCTCACGGATCTACATGAATCGGCTGGAGGCAGATTCATGCATGACGTAGATCTGCTTTAGCTGGGTCAAAAGTGTTAAATTAATTATACTATAGAGTTTAAAACTAAAGAATTCATCTAATGCCTATCGGCTGGACCGTTTCCGAAATTAGAGTGCTCGAAAGCTTGATGCAAGGCAGTCTGAGAAAATGCGAGCATTTATTGTAAAAGAAAGTGCAGTAGAAATCATTTATAATGATCTCCAAGCCGTACTGTAGGAAAGGGTGGGAGGGGCTTAAGCCTCCCCCCCCTCTCCCGCCTTGGACAACAAAGTATGTTAGTTCTCCTCAATGCACACTGAATCACTTTTTTATTATTATTATTATTTATTTTATTTTTTTAAGCTGTTTGATCCCCTCTCGGCCATTACAACTGATAGCTAATGCAAGCAACATTTTTTTTTAAATCACAATATGGTAATACAATTTATTACACTATTTAGACCTACTTGATTGGGAGATATATACTAAACTTATTGTTTTTTTAAACTTAGTAAGAATGTGCTTCTTTTTATAATAAACTGAAGTGAATTAAAAAATACCTTATGCCTACTGAATGCATAATTTTTTTTTTTAAGTGGATTGATTGCAGCTATGTCATGTAGAGTAGATAATATAGAAAACATACACAGCTAGAGAGTTATGCAGGGAACAAAATTCAAACCACTTGACTGGAACAAAGAAATCATAGTTTTTGTGTTGTTGTTTTTTTAAAGGCATTAGCATCCTTTCTTTATTTGAACAGAACTATGTGATTTGAATGTTGCCTGACAAGTAGGGCCTACATGGTTCTAATGAACAGTTGTCAAATTTCTATGTATGATAGAAAATCCCATATTGAAAAAAAAAAATAATAATAATTGCTATAAACGGAGCTGTCAGTATTTATAGGGTTGTTATAAGATGTATGTTTAACAAAGGAAAGGATTGAAAAGCAAATGTTTTGTGGTGATTCCATCACTAAATGTGTCTGTCATTAAGACCAGTATCATCATAAAAATGGTAAGTTCGTGATATTTTGGAAATTCTGTATTCAACTCCCATCATTCATTTTGCATATCATTATTAATCAATCGTGTATCCTTCTAATTACAGGTTTGTCATTAAACAAATTCTGTCGAGTAAACCAAAAGAAGAAGTCTTGGAGGTCATACATGCTCACCTGATTGCCTTGGGTGAGGATGTGTCGTCTGGGAAAAGACCGGTTTCCGACTTCATCATAATGAAGGTGCAAAAACATAATTTTATTGTACAGTGTAGAGATAATGCATTTGTTTACTGAGCTGGAAATCTAGGTTTGAATCCTGCTTGTATTGAGCACCCCCCATTTTTCCTCCCTTCCCATCCGTTTTCCTAAATACGCTTTCCTAAGTGACAAATTCAGATTATCCAGAATACTATAGGTCCTGCCATAGGTTCCCTGTAGTGGTGTAACACATTCACCTACAACACCGTTAGCTTGGGTTCGACTCCCAACAGTACAAGAAACGCTTTCTCAGAGATCTCATAAAGGATGCACTGCTCACTATGGTCTGGGGTTTGGTTCCGTAGGCCTTAAGAGGTTCGGAGTCCTTGGAAAATAATAGGTCCAGAGCTTCGGATTCCTCGAAAAACAGTAGGTCCCGGCACAGCATGACCATTGTAGACCTTGAGCCGTAAAATCACAAACAAACCTGTCACAGGCTCTGTGGTGGTGCATTATAGAGATGAAACGGGCTCAGCCCGGGTCCAGGCCTGAAATGAGCTCAGGTTCTATATTTCATGTTATTTTCATGCTCGGCCAGGCCCAGGCTCATAAGACGAATGCAACTGAAATCGAAAACTGACTTTTCTATGTTGAAGTTTTGGACTCGAGCTTCAGAAATTGAGTCCAAACTCTCTAATGCAGCAGTAACGTGTTTGCCTATTGTGCAACTATCTGAGGTTCGACTCCCAATTGAACCAAAAACGAATGCTTACTGACTAACCACGTATTGTAGTCCAGGAGTTGATTCCATAGGCCTTAAGGTGTTCGGATTTTTCAGAAAACTGTATGTCCCAGCGCCGTATGACCCTTGCTCCATAAAAAAACAGAGTCCCTGATACTGTATGATCCTAGCTGTGTCATAAAATACGGACAATAGTATTATAAATAGAATGCGATGTTGAAACAAAGTTGGATTGAACAAATTTTGATAATAAAAAATTCATGTCAAACTCATAGGCTTTGCGGTGGTAACAGTTCCTTGAAAAAATTCAGGTCCACTGCTCTGTGATGGCATTGTGATAAGAAATTCATCTCCCTTTCCGTGGACCTGGGTTTGACTCCCAGGGACATCCTGGAACTTGTACCATTTTTCTGTCCATTGTAATCCAGGGTTTAGTGTCCCTTGGTGTTGGAGGTTTGAGTTTCGCCAAAATCTGTAGGTCCTGACTCAGCATGGTCTCTGTGCATTATAGAAACAGAACATAAATATGCACAATGAAACAAAAGTTGTATTTATTTTTTCAATCAAATAACTAATTGAATTAGTCGCAATTCTGTTAAATACCGATAATGTCCTAGGGACAATGATAACAGTGTTGTATTTTGTCAAGTACATTACTATAACTGTATAATCAAGAATAGTTCCAATAATCGACTTTCACCTGTATGTCATTTGTCACTAATTACAGTTGTTTATTTGGGGATGTGAATTTTAGATAACTTTTTAAAACATACTCTCTGTTTAATAAAATAGGTAGCATGATTTTTTTTAATGTGTATATATATTATCATTGACAACCATTTTCAATCGACTGCGGGATGGAGAGCTCTCTGTCATCACACATACATGTAGTACGGTTAAAGAAATACAAAGGAAGTGGCCTTTAGCTCACTATGTTTGCCCGACGGATTGGCAAGCTGGACCTACAGTTTTTCGAAGAATCTAAACTTCGGTCACAACAGCTAAATTTCTGTGCTAAGACGGGATTTGTTGTGTCAGGCGATCGGTCGAGTACCAGTATTCTTGACAGAGGACGGCTGTGGGACATATATATATATGTTTGTGTATCCAATGAGAAAAAACAAATGCGCCTTCCCATTATAGTTCAATCTCTATTGAAATGTTTGTTTAATTTTGATAATATGCGACATAACCTCAAAAAGTCTTAGGTAGTCAAAAGTTAACTTTCTTTGCTTTACTTATACTCTCAAACAAGCTGACTTTGCATCCCAAGCCTTGTATCTTCAATCATGGGAAAAGATCTACAGTTATCCCAGGAATTCAAACACCCAGGAAATCAAACCCCAGACCGTTTATCAGTAGAAGGAAAAAAGAAAATCTGAAAATTATGGATAATCACTGTAATTACAGAGTGGTAACAGAACCTAGAAATCGGGGAATTTTTCAAAATTTCGCAAAAATCAGGGAAAATAAAAATTTTTGATCACTAAAACAGCAGTAAATGTTAGAGGTGGGCAAACTGGTTCATCAACTTGATCAACTGAAAACCGATCTGCTCATTCAAACAGTTCATTTGTTCTTAGATCATAATACATCTGCACATCAGGGCCATAGCCAGGGAGGCTTAGCACCCCCCCCCCAGGAAATAGTCTGGGTTTCGTTTTTCTCCTTAAAAAGGAAGCAGGGTGACGCCATTTAGCCGAAAAATCTGACGTCTAAAAAGGCAAAGTCTTGAAGGAAGCAGAAAAAGAAAATTTTTTAATTGAAGAAAAAAAGACTGTTCTTCGAGCTATTCAGAAAAAATAATTTTTGATACTTTTCATCTAAATTTTGATAGACATAAAAATTTACAATTACGTTTATTCTAAGACTTCAACTTTCCAGAGTAAAGATAATTTGGTTTAAAAACTGTTTGTGAAGACGTGTCGTTTTCAAAAATGGTGACATTTAAACAACTTCTTCATATTCATTTTCAAAAAGTTAATACTATGAAAGAATCGTAAAATTTATTTTAGATATTTCATATATGTTGCAAAAGCATTATACCTATCTATAAAAAAAAATGGGCAGCTGCATGAGTTCCGTTATTTTTTACATTTTTGATGTTTCTTTTATAATTGTGTAAGTTTTTTCACATACTATAGCATTTGTATATTTGATATTTTTCATCTTCTTGCCAACAACATGGATGTAAAAATATTAGGGAAATCAGGACAATATCGGGGAATTTTTTTCCCTGCAATTTGTTACCACCCTGAATTATCTTTTTGGCTGAACTTTCTATTCTGAGATTTCATTTCATTTTATTTTAATTTTTTTTTTTTTTAACGTAGCAACTAAACAAAAATCCTGAAGATTACCCTGATACGAAGAGCTTGCCACATGTAGCAGTAGCCTTACGCTTGAACTCTAAAGGCGGAAAGAAAATACGACAGCACGATACTGTTCCATACATCGTGTGTAAGGTAATGCTGTTTTCCGCATTGTTTGTGGAATAATGAGAGTATATTGTAATGTAACAAAGTTGGTGTAGCTTCAACTTACCTGTCAATAGTTTTAAGTTTAGTGATGATCAGGGCTAGAGAATGTAACGACCACGCGACCATTCGGTCGCTGTTACTTTCCATTTTTTTTTTGCAGATACTCTTTGTCAGAAAATTAGAAAAATGAAAACAATTTTACTTAAAAAAAAACCATGGATATCATGGGCACATTCAGGATTCAGAATAACTGATATCGCAATGCTAAGTACCGTGAAGTGCGATATAAGTTTCTCAGCAGTTAAAAATCAATTCTTCCACGTCCCATTTCTGGTTCACAGTGGCCAACGCCGCGTTCGTGATGTCATCCAGTGTCCGCGTAATGTCACGTGGTCCCTGCAAAAAGGAATGTTTCATCAATCTGGCAAACTAGGCCATAAATTTGACGGGTTCTGTACAGCTACTCTTCATTTTTTCCTTCAGGGAATGTAAGAACACATGTGGTAACTCGAACAGGAAGCGACTGGTTTAGCATCCAATAAGAATCCTAGTTCCCCTCATTGTTTCTCTCCCTCCCACCCAATCCCAGCAATACAAGGTTTGTAGAAGTAAACGAGGCGAACCAATTTGCTTCGCAATCACCCACATGTATTAAGAACGCACAGACTTTGATTTTTGGATTCCGTTTCAGTTAGCGTATATCCTTCTCTTAAACAAAGCATTGCACGTGTATTCGTTATGACTTTCATGCATAGAAGTTTTTAATATTGTATTATTTTTGTTTGAGAAGAAAGATGAAGCGTAGTTGCCCAAGTTTGACACGAAAAACTAAATGTATTTGCAATTAAGATCTTCGAGAGCAAAATTATGCTTTGCATATGCAGAAAAAGACACCAAAACGCCGATACTGAGGATACAAGGAGTTTAGGACAACCATCCATCGCTGGTTTTTTTCACCAACAAAACGATGGTGAGAACAACAGTTCCTCAAAAATTCAATGAAAATGTCTTTACTGCAGATAATGTGACTTTATTTGATCATGTTAGAAATGTAACAGGTCTGAAATTATTAGGAATAAAGATGAAACTTAAAGGAGTTCCCCTGACGGTTGCATCTCACATGGCTAAATTTGTATCGTCTGCTGAAAAGCTTGTCTGTGAGTTAAAAGACATTCCTATTAGTGAATTGAGTTTCAGTATAGGACTTTCCTTTGTAAATTAGAAGAGAAAATCAGAAATATGTCTGAAGAAGAATTTCAAAAGCTTGCGAGTCTCAAAATTATTCAGATTTTTTTATCGGAAAGAAAATCATTGCATCAAAATGGAGAATTAATTCTACATTGCATATGTGTGTGCTCAGTTATTTTATCCATGGAGTCAGTTTGTGAATCCTTAACGTCTTTGTATGAATTTCATAACAATGAGAGAAGGCCTATTACTGAAGGAACTGCTCATCATGAAATGATGGGTTCTGTTAATGGACCATTGCCAACCAAATGTGGTGGAATTATTTCTGAAGCTATGGTAAAGTGCTTGCTAAACAAGCTAGTGACTGGCATTTTGCGAGACGAGGTCATAACCTTAAGAACTGGAGAACATCGAAATCGGTGGATAAACTTATAAAAAAAAAAAAAAGGCTAGCCCCTTCCTTTTATGGATGTTAAATTTCAGGTCAGCAGCATGTTATTTTTAACCCTGAATGAGTAGGATTTACTTTTCCCATCTCCCCATAGCCGCAAAGTTATCATGTGGCCGTGAGATTTGTTTCCATTTTTGTTGTATTTCATTTTAATTTCATTTTTTGACCTTGGAAATACAAAATGTTATATTTTCTAAGTAATTTAATAGCTAATTGTAAGTATAGAAATAGCGATACTAATCTATAGGTTTGTAATGCTTTAGATCAAAAAAACTCAATAGTAGCCAGTGATCCCACAAAGTTCAGTGGTCACTTTGATATTGACAGTGGCCATATTTCTGTACTTCTCCCGACTTCTAACATATCATAATTTTATCCCCACACATTTCATGTGCTTCAAGCATCGACTCCAATTGGTAGAAATCATTGGAGTGGGGAGGGGGGGGGAGCGAATAGGTTTTAGGGTTGCTAATTTTATAAATAGTTTGCAGGTACTTTTGTTTTGATGATTGTGGTTGCAGATACTTCACTTTTTTTTTGTCTAACTCTGGTGATGACATTTCATAAATGAACTCAATCATGGTACAGATTTTTCTTCTAATTTCCATTGCTATATCGATTTACTAATGGAATCCGCTTAGAAGAATATTCATATCAGTTGAGTCAGACCACTATTAAAATTCAAACTAGTAGAAACTATTTTGGGCTATAATCGCAAGAGAGAGAGAGAGAAAAGATTTTTGCCATCCACTCTGGGCCATAGCTAGATGTTCTTGCATCCCTGGCATAACCATCCTGATTGCGTCTCCTAGTCACAAACATATTTTCCCTGTAAGTTATTTCAGCTGATTTTGCACCCTCCTCACACCGCTCCCCTGACATGGGCTTTCCTCGCCACCCTATAACTATGGTGCTGCACCCACTTAAATTAAACTTGAGCACAGCTCTTGGATTCCGTACAATGCTTGCTCATTTAATTGCTGAGTTAGGTTCATGTTTGGCTTCTTTTCTTGTGTATACCAGATATCAAACAAGATCTCCTTAAGTAAATTAAGGAGATTGTAAAGGAATTATTATTAGTTCTTTTTTTTATAAACAAAAAAAAAAAGGCTCTAGACTGAGCTAATACTGCATGTGTGTCAAATTTATACAATACAAAAATCCCTCACGAAAAACTCACCAAAAATTTCCCCGTGGCTTCCGTGTGTTGCCCATTATTTAGCGTTGTGTTTTCCTGTGAAGATAATAATATCTTACATCCTTATGTACGGAGAAAGAGAGCATTGTTCCATGTTCTCTTTCGTCTAAAAGTCCAAGAGACTCTGGGCTAAATGGAGGGACCCCAGTTCGAATCCGAGACAAGGACAGCGCTTCTTTTTCTCTTAAATAAAAAAAAAAAAAAAAACGAAAAACTCTAGATTGAGCTAATAATACGTGGGTGTCAAATTTATTAGTAAGAATTTTAAAGCTTAGTCTTGGCACACTACTATTACATACAGAAAAGAACCAAGAATTGCAAGTTTAAGTTCAGCCTGTTATCGAACTTCCTTTTGTCTGGCTACTATAAATCAAAAATAGTTTCTAGGACGAACTTAAGTAAAAGTGAAGTATCAGGCCTAATCGTAATCATTGCACTATCGGCAGTGTTGGTTTTGACAGTGTTCATTATTTATTTATTTTATAGCCTAAAGGTTCTTCATGCCTGATTTTTGTATTCTTATTCCATATTAGGATGGCTCTGACTTGCCTTATACTCAGCGTGCTTACCATCCAGACGAACTGAAAGGAACTGAAACTTTATCTATTGGTAAGACTTTATCTATTTTAAAATAAAGCATTTTCCTTTTCTTAAATCTTGATGATAGTGTCTCATTCTTATACTTAATCACTAATGAATTTTTGCTTTCAACACACTGTGCATTTACGTAACGATTTCATACAAATATTTTCAGTTAACTAATCATTTATTAATTCGTTTACAATCCATATTCCGTTGTTTGATTTGGTGGCTGAGGTGCTGATCTCTCGAAAAAACATGGCTCCCAAAAGTCGGTATAATTGTAGCTGCTTTTGCACCACAGCACTAATTAATTTGCAATAAAACTTTATTGCATTGAATGAATGCATTTAATGCACACACATGTGTTTCCGTATACCTACCTATGAAGTGATCTTAAGCATAGCATTCAACATAGCACTATTTAAAATGCATTTACTATTAGTAACAACTTCATGGAGTGGTTTTTTTGTAATAAGTTTGGAATAAGGTAGCGATGTCTGTGTAAAACACACACACATACTCACTATCTGATGTCAAAACCTCTGCTCTGCAACGTTGTTGTTACCGTGTGATTAATATTAAGCTGCATTAATAATAATTTTGATGTGTTGGCGGTATTTATAGATATAAATTGTCTTGTAGAAGAATACTGTGTGGTTTATAGGGGCTATTTTCTATTTCTTGTTTATATTGCTTTTAATATGGCTATTTTGGTTGCATAGATTTTGAATATTACTTGGCCAACCAAGTCCATCCAGTTATATCAAGGTTATGTGCCCCGATTGAAGGCACAGATGCAGCCATTATTGCAAAGCTTTTAGGTAAGCAACTGAGTTTTTACTTAAAATTTTTTTGTTAAGAAATCATTTAGATTTTTGGACTGATTTCATTTAAATCTTCACTTTTTTTCCTTCAATTTTCATTTAAATTTTCACTGAAATCATTTAGTTTTTTTGACGAGGATTTCAAACTAAGCACCATGGCTCCCTGCAACATCATGGTTTTCAGTCAGTCGTTGGGAAGGTTTTCCGAAGGTTTTCCAAAGGTTTATGGCATAATATAATAAGCCAAAATAAAAGGCAGCATTTGAATGAATGTTATTATAATTTTGGAGTATTTTCTCTGTGCATTTTGTATTTACAAATTTTTATATAAAGAAATATTTTTATGCATTTGTGGGGGTGGAGGGGGGGTGAGTTAATTTCATTATAAAACTGCTTTTTGATACTGAAAATTTGCTCAGCGGTTGAAGAAGCCACTAAAAAATTTTAGACATGTCTAACGTATTAAATAAGTAAGTTGGTAATTATATAAAATGAAATAATACAAGTGGTAATCCATTTTATTTATCTTAATGTTTTGAATAAATGTTGGAAACCATCATGACCCTGCAGCGATAGCGTGTTTGCCTAATATATATGTGTTTAATTACTTTGTTTGGTATAGATTGACTTTTCCTGTCATTGTGCCATAAAAAATAACCAAATAAACCAGGTCTAACTCTTAAATGGGGGGGGGGCGTTTACCCATTTATGGTAGTCAGAAGAATGGCATACGTTCTACTGTCCATTGGAAGTCGAACCCAGGTTAATAGATGAATGCATCACACCATCGTAAGGCAGTGAACTTACACTTTTCTGAAGAATCCAAACTTCTTAAGGATGAAAGAATAAATCGCTGTGGCACAGTGTGGTAACACGTTCGCCTCATATTAACCCGGGTTCGACTCCCAACGGTGAAAAGAACACTTACTCAGAGATCTCATAAAGATTGTACTGCTCACTGTAGTCCAGGGTTTGGTTCCCTAAGCCTTAAGAGGTTTGGATTCCTTAGAAAATGTTGTCCAAAGGTTTGGATTCCTCGGAAAACAGTAGGTCATAGCGCAGCTTTGAGCCGTAAAACCGCAAACAAGCAAAAGCCAATCCCTGAACAACGTGTGTGATGAGCAAAGTAAGCAGTTAGTAAACTAAGTAAGATGATCGCTATAAAAAAAACATAAATTATCCAGTTAAATACTTAATTGTGTATAATTTTGAGAAGAAATAACTAGATGGTGAATTACTTGCACAGGAAAGAATGATTGTCAACCCTTGGTAGGATACAAGACCACAATCTCTTCTTATCAAGTGCTTTATCATTAAGCTTCAGGCATTAGACATTAAATGTCTGACGCCTGTAGCTTAATGGTAAAGCACTGGACCAGAAACCAAGAGATTATTGTCTGGCCCACATATGATAAATGGCATTGGCAAAACACACAATATAAAACAAGTAAAGCGGGCCCTACGACATCGTATAAAAGAACACCAAAGATATGTCACCAATGCTGAGTTTCAAAAATCATCGATTGCAGTTCATTGTTGGAATAATGACCATCAATTCAACTTTAAAGAAGCAATGGTCATTTGACAACCTTTTTCGGTCATTGAACTTGAATTCTTAGAAGCCTTTTTCATCCAAAGATTTAGTGCCTCACGTGAATGACCATAAATCAGCCTCAAGTTTTAGTAGTGATTGGAAAAACTCTTCCCCACTGCTTCTCCTTCAACTACACCTGCTACTTAACTTTGTGACCAAAATTTACCACTTTGTAAGTTGGCCGCCTAAAACAACTCTGTACTCCTGAAAAAAGCACTAACCGCTACCGGCAACGTATTAACCACATCGAGTTGGCAACACTCCAATGTTGTTTACTGCACGCTAGTTCCAGACGAGGAGAGACCTTGTTCTCTCGAAACGTGCGTCGAACCATCTTATAAATTTGTAATTATGCCAAAAATTGTTGTATATTTTTCATCATTATTATATTTGCGTAGTGTTCATCACTCTTCAATTCTTAACACCCTGCGTATTGAATGCAATTTTCGAAGTATGCTGACGGAGTGATAATGTAACTTTTTAGGTTTGAATCCATCGAAGTATGTTACATCAACTCGAGAAGAGGAGCGGTATGAAGATAAATTTTTACCATCCTCCTCCTTTGATGATGAAGAACGGTTTAAATTGTGTGATAAGCTCACCTTCACATGTCCTGCCAAAGACTGTCATGAAAAAATCACAGTTGACTTTGTGTTCAAACCCGAGGTAAGAGCAAAAGGAAATGAAGTTATGAATCTTCATATGTTTAACGTGTTTGCTTTTTTTTATACATATTTTCAATGAAATTGAAAATAACATTGATGTTAAAAACATTTCTATCGCATCCCAATCTTTTAACCTAACCTTATTGAATGTATGGAGTCTGGTTACTCATTTCAAAAATATAAAGCAGGTGTCTAATTATTTTCAGGCGAATCCATTTTAAAAAGTTGCCATTTTAAATGCATTATTACCAGTGGTCCACCAGGTTTTCTCTAGTCGCACAATGTTATCCTATTTCTGCTGATCTCTCCACCGATTTCAAGCTCTTTTCACCATCTGTTTATCATTTATCTCATTGAAGCCTGCAAAAAACGTCAACGCTCTGTCATTTGGTGACCCCTGATTTGGAACTACCTTCTGATTAACTGGGCTGTTATTTGGTTTCTGGTAAATATGGTTGGGTGCGAGTATATCGTGGTTCAAAGATAATAGGGTTGTTGGTTTTTTTCCATTAAGAACAAGCGGAAAGACGACTCCATAAACAGAATTAATTTTACGATGTATAAAGAATTGACCTTACCTGAACACACTTTAATTCACTTGATTCCTATTTGCTGATGAGTCCTTATTGTTTTTGTGTTTTTTTTCCTTAATTCTCATGTAAAGAAAATATCTAAAAGCCCTGAAATAACTACTATAATGCTTTCGACTGTTATATTTCTTTAGGTTCAGCCATTGCAGTTAGTTTTATCGACTTGCCCAAAGTGTAACTTAGATCTAGTAGATTACTCTGCAGCATTGTGCAACCAGTTACGAAAAATAACAAGACCATACATCTCTATGTATTACAAAGTAAGAATTATTTTTAACTTAAGTTGGTACAAAACTGCTGTATTTCAAAGTAGTAAAATATTGTTTACAATTGCAAAGATAGTGGCATTGAAAAAAAAATTATTTAATTAACTTTAATAAGATCATTTACATCTAAAATTATTCGATTTTCGGAGATTTCATCTAAAATCCCCCAGTGTTTTTTAAAATGCTGATTTTTTTTAAAAAAATTAAATACCTATTTTTCTTGATGCATGTTTATTTAAATTTTTGCGCATATGTGCATATTTAATAATAAATATGCATAAATAAATGCAAATATCGGTAAAAACACCAGAAAAATTCGTCTGCCGTTGATGGCACATGCGTGGCGTGACGTGGAATTTTAGCTCCAGCTATGACGTAGAGTGATGCCCCTGCACAACGAAATCATGCATCTGTATTTGTAGTTGTTGGGGAAGGCAAGAAAGAATGCGCTACACCGTTAAGGTT
The DNA here is from genome assembly GCA_006491805.2 of Dysdera silvatica. Taxonomy (NCBI): domain Eukaryota; kingdom Metazoa; phylum Arthropoda; class Arachnida; order Araneae; family Dysderidae; genus Dysdera; species Dysdera silvatica. Next base: position 153,963,822 of record QLNU02014176.1, read on the forward strand.
TTGGTCAAGCATGTGACTCTTTATAGGGAAGCCATGTGTTAGACATATCTGGTATTTCTTTGCTCCGGAAAGAAAGTTTTGTTTTTAGGTGTTTTTGAAAACAACGTTAACGATGTCGACCGTTAATAAAAGGTACTACCAAACGTTTAAAGCCAAATATATGAAGATGTTTAATTTTATTCAAAAATCAAGACTGGGGCCAAAATATGCTTTCTGCATGTGTTACAGTAAAGACATAAGCATTACTCACGGTGGTAAACGCGATATTACTTTGCATTCTGAGACTGTTAAACATAAGGAGGTGTTCAAGGCTGTAGAGTCTAATCATAGTATCAAGCCTTCATTTTTTGCATTTAACGATACCTCCATGATTAAAGCTGAATGTTTATTTACATTGTTTTTGATCGAACATAATTTGCCAATGAATTGCAGCGATCACACGGGGATGCTCTTTCGGAAAATGTTTCCTGACAGCAGTATTGCAAAACAATATGGATCTGCAAGGACCAAAACTTCTGCAATTATGAAAGAAATGTCTGCAAAGGAATCCTCATCACTTGTTGAAAATTTAAGGTGCTATCCATTTTCAATTGCAACTGATGGAAGCAACGATGTTGATTCAAAGCTGTATCCAATAGTGGTAACTTTCTTCGATACTTTATGTGAAAAAATTGTGAATTGTCTTTTATCTGTGCCAACTTTGAAAGAAGATGCTACTGGGTTAAATATTGGAAATCTTCTGGTAAGTGCTTTACAATCTGAAAACTTTCCAATTTCTAATTGTGTTGCCTTTAGCTGTGATAATGCACCTGTTATGATAGGAAAAAAAGCAGGTGTAGCAGCGGTGTTAAAGAATCATCACCAAAATATTGAAATTATGGGCTGTTCCTGCCACCTTATTAACTTAGCAGCTGAAAAGAGTGCTGCATGTTTGCCATTTAAAATCGATGAAATTTTGGTAGACATTTACTATTACTTACAAAAGAGTTCGAAAAGAAAAGATAGGTTGAAAATTCTTCAAGAATTTCATGAGACTGATATAAAAAAGGTACTAAAACACGTTAGCACTCGTTGGTTGTCTGTTGGAAAGTGCTTAGAGCGTATAATCCAGCAGTGGCAACCTTTGATCAGTTTTTTTAAGGAAGAGGCCATGAAAAGGAATCAAATCACCCCACTTTCTTTCTTTACTATTCCCTCTATCAAAGTTTCGGTTGAAAATGCAGATAAAGTGAAAGAACGTAACAGCAAAAAAGCATCACAGAAATTAAAAAGGAAAGCTCAAAATTATGTGGATATTTCTAAGAAACAAAAAACTGAAAACTCCATGTCTCGTGAAGAAAGGTTGTTTTATTTTCTGTCGGAAGATATCAATAAGGCTTTCTGTTTATTTTTATCTTATACTGTGCCTGTATTTAAAAAAGCAAATGCTCAACTTCAGTCTGCGGAACCACATATTCATATGCTAAAATCTCTTCTCTTAAAATTGTACAGAGAAATGCTAGTGAAATTTGTAAAACCAAGCATCATAAAATTATGTAGTGATATTTTGAAAGTCCACTATCATGAGAGGAGTAATCAAAAAGATGATGTTGATATCTTAATTGGAAATGGAACACTGAAAGTAATCCAAGATTTTAACATCCATGATAAAAATGAATTTTATGAAAACGTCAGAAGCTATTTCATAGCAGCATGTGACTACATGCACAATAAATTTCCTTTTGAGTTAGAAGTGTTACATCATGCAGAGGTTACACAAATATCGAATTTTGAAAATGCATCATTTTCCAGCTTAAAATATTTTACAGAAAAATTTCCTGTTCTTTTGTTCAATAATACAGAAGATGAAGCTGTTGATGCTTTACAAACAGAATTCAGTGAGTTCCAGGCTTTCGAAGTTCCACAAACTGTGAGTAATGAAGGTAGCATTGATGCACAATGGGCAGCCATAGGTAAAATAAAAAATGATACTTGTGAATTAAAATTTAAACGACTTTCTCAGGTTATGCTGTCAATACTTACGATCCCTCACAGTAATGCAGCATGCGAGAGAGTCTTCAGTCAAGTGAAGAAAATTAGAACTGACTTCAGGTCAACCATGTCTGATGACACATTAGAAAATTTACTAATAGTTAAATGCAGACAACATGTGAAATGTTACGAGAATGTATTTGACAAAAAATTTCTCAAATGCAAAATCTTGCACTACAGCATTTGTAAATTCTAAGAATTAATATTGCGTTTAATACAGTTTAATCCTCTATTATTATTAATTTAATAAATACTTAATTTCCTCATTGTGCCCTTTTTTCATAAATTATGTATGATTTTGTTTAATTAAAAAATGGTGGCCTGCCCACATGTGCAATTGACTACAGATTTTTCACTTCTAGAAGTTGGCACCTATGTTATATATATACACACACACACATCTCCTACAGAACGTTTTTGATCAGCTAAAGGCTTGTTGCAAAACATTCTGCTTTGAGAGTACTGTCATATGTATAATAAAATGTAAGCTTTTATTGTATTTATTTTGTAATATATGTTAAGTTTTGTAAGTGTATTAATAATAATAATATTGCTCATTATCTAGTTTATATTCTGCTAATTTTTTATTTGTTTTTAGAAAACTCTTATTTGTGAGGATGTTGGCTGCGCATATCAAACTAGAAAAGTTCCCCTGATATTCTCCAATGGTGGGCCAGTATGTCCCTTATGTAAAAAAGCCAACTTGCTTTCCCAGGTATGTTTGAATTTGATGTTTTCTTCTTTGTATTCATATTTTCAACAAAACTGAAAATAATGTCAATGTTAAAAATATTTCCATCTCTTCTGAATGTTTAAAGTCTGAATACTCATTTCAAAGATATAATGCAAGTCTCCCATTATTTGTAAGGGCTGTCCATTTTAAAAATTCACCATCTGAAATCATTATTACCAGTGGTCTGTCAAATTTTCTCTATACTTGACCTTACTTTGTCTGGGACGGAATGGCCTTTGCACTATAAAAATACCATCAACCAACCTGTACTTATTGTCAAGCAGCGTTACCTTATTTCTAATTATCTTCCCTCGATTTCCAGCTCCTTTACCTTCTATTTATCATTTATCTTACTGATGCCCAAAAGAAGTGCCATGTGTTGCCAACTGATATAAAACTGCTTTTTAGTTATGGCTACTGCCTTTGGTTAGCTGGGCTGAATTTGGTTTCTAGTAAAGCATGGTTGAATAATGTATCCTGGTTCAGAG
>QLNU02014176.1:153972013-153993619 GCA_006491805.2 Dysdera silvatica
AAAAGAATTTTATTTTAAAGTAAAATAGGTGTAGTTACAATGTGTATAGTATTTATTCAAAGGTTACATCATAGCAAATTCACTAGCATTTAAGTTCAGGCTGATCTTTTCGATAAAGCAGTCTATAGCAAAAGATCAGTTTTCCTGCTATTTCCTAATTCAAATAATTTCTTAATTTATTAGGAATAGATCAATAGCTTAAGAAAAATATTCTTCCAAGCCCATCAGTACTGTAGGCAATATCACTGCATACTAGAGCTACAAACCTTCATTTATAGTTGTTTCCTTTAAACTAGACCACCATATAGAAACTGGGACATTTTCCAAGATTTTACTATAGTAATATGTTTCAGGAAAAGGAATTGATTTTGCTCAAAAAGCTATAACGTAAATAAAAAAAAAATCTGGAATAATGGATGCTAAAATTTTCTAGGAATAGAAGATACTAGACATTTCCTAGTATTTTCTTCCTGCTCATGTGACAATTTAGATCACATGTACTTTGGATGAAGCATATAAACTGGCATATATATGATGTTGAGTTATTGCCTGATTAAGTTTACTTTTTACCCTTTTTTGATTCATTTCCATGAGATTATTATCATTCCTCAGGGTCAATTAATTCCACAAGCATTTGCAATAGAAAAGTCACCTTTTCAAATCTTATAAAGGGCAACAGCAATAGGTTTTAAGAGCTGCAACAAGTCTTTTTACGTCTTTATTAATCATCTGATTATTTATAACTTGAACAGCACCTTTATATATCATCCATATAATTTTCATGATCTGCGAGTAATACGGATGATTCTTTATGAACGATTCCAAGAAATCTACCTAACTTTTCCACCTTATATTGCTGGGTGTTTGTGGCTTTACAGTGTTTATGTATTCCTTTAGCCAAGCACCTTGTCTGTACCGATTTCTCAAATATTTTTGAGCAGATACCACATGCTTTATAACGGACTTAAAAAATATGTGGTTCATTAATACAGCTTAACCGATTGGTTATAAACCACTAAGGCTTTTTCTTACAGCCAATCTGTCTCCCACCATTGGGCCTCCGTGCAGCCTGTGTGTCTCCAGTGTCAGGAAGGTGCTGACGAAACACTGGAACACATTCTTTTGCGGTGTCCGGCCCTGACCTCCAGGAGGAGCTCAGCTACCCCGGCAGCTGGTTTGATTGACATGTTGAATGGCGACCCAGCGTGGAGGCGTGCATATTTGAATGCGACGATGCGACCAACCGGCATGCCCCTCAGCGCCTGGCCGGCTGATTGCTATTCAAGTCCTGCCTGGGATCCTGGCGCCCGTCACAGCCCGGTGACCACCATTCCCATACTGCCGCAAGAGACAGGAGCAACCAATCTGTCAATGTTGTTGCTTTTTATTTTATAGCCAAAAGTCTAATGAGATAAATAAGATGAAATAGACCAAGTAAGTTAAATAATATGGCCTGCGAAAGATGGTTTTTGTAACAAATCTTTGATTTACTCTTGAATATTTTTTAATTATTTTAAAATATTTTAATTATTAAAATTATTAATATAAAGCTTTATAATATATTAAATTATTGTAATAAACATATATATTTGTAATCTTTCATTTACTAAATGATACAAAACTGTATTGAGTACTTTTATAAGTTTCTACCAGTTGCTCCCACTTTCTGCCTGTTAAAACCAGTTATAACCAGTTCTGCCACTGGCATGGCAAAAACTAGTTTCTGCCGGCAGAAAATCAACCCTGGTGTAAAACCTCTCTTAGTGGACACCCCTCAGATACACTCATCCATATTTATGATCAGGTGAAAATTAGTTCTGAGAATTTGATGTCTCATCGTTTGTTACAGTTTAAGTTACGGTACATGTACAAAACTACCTAGATTTAGGAGATGTTGGTTTTTATGGCCACTGTGCTTTAGTGATGGCCAAAGTCGGTCATCATTGACTTGGACTAGTGGATAAAATCCACCAAACATCAGCCCCTTCATTCTTTTCCAAGACAAATAAATTTTAATATTTAACGTTTTGTTGTAAATTTACTTGGTTTGTTCAACAAATGTTTATTTGTTATCTTAATTTTACCTTACATGCTCAAAAACGTTTGTTTCAAAATGAAGTATTTAAATGATTGAAATATAATATTTCGGCTATTTCAGAATGAACCCCTCTCTTTTACGGACAATTTTTTCTGTCTGGCGAGTGTCTGCTCATAAGGGGGTTTTACAGTATATATATTTTGCATGTATGGAACATTTTTCTTTTATAAAGTATATAAGGTGGTCAAAAAGAAACGTTACCAACTTAACAGGTTCTGGTAATGGCAGTTATAGTAGAACTTAATTAAAATTTAGGATTCTGATACTACTTGGGGTATGCGTTTGTGATTTCCATAATTGAAATCGCACTAGGTATGATAGTTTTGATTGCTGGATTTTAGAATTTTGTAGCAAAGGAGCAAACAGCATGATGAATTTTGTTTCTGTGCCCAAAAATGACAAGTAGTACGCTGGCGAATCGAAGGGGTTGATCCCCCCCACCCCCGCCGAGGCAGAATTACAGTGGCGGACAAAAAAATTGCATCACCTACTAAAATAAACCTTTTGTAATGTTCAAGAGTTATATTGTTTGCCTAAAGTTAATTTAGTTGATGCAAAGCAAAGTATGAGATCATAGCATGTGACTATTGCATCATATAGGGGTTATGAAATATTGTATCATCCGGTTTTCATATATAGAGCGCAAAAAGGGAGAACGGGCAATTGTTTTCATTCTTTATGCTGTGAACGCATGGTTCCATATCCTCAGTTGACACAGTGGAAAAAAAAAGTGTGGCAATTGCTTTAGCCAAAGGAGGGCTTTTGGCGCTTATTGTCACCCACAAAAATTGGATACCATCAGTCTACAATTTGCAGGATGATTTATTTGAACCATAAAACTGGTGACGCCGAGAGAAGATTCGGCTCAAGACATAAGAGAGTGACTACACTTTCTGGAGATCGATTTCTGAAATAGTTGTCTCCGTAATACTCATTCAAGTGCTGCGGATTTAGAAGTTGAATTTCAGAATGCCTGTGGTATTCATACTAGTGCACGGACTATCCAATGACGTCTTACAGCTTTTATTATATAATTATTTATAATAATAATATATACATTATTTATATATAATTATTTGTGATTTGATAGAATGCTACAGTCATGGTAAAAAAGCATCATGTGGTGCCTGTCACACAACAAAACACACGTGTCTGTAACGTCTGCGATTTTGCATATGTGTTAATGCAAAATCGCAGACGTTACAGAATTGTGTAGCAAATTGGGTAGAATGTTTAAAGTTTTACGATATTTTTGTTTGCCACCCACGTATTAATTAGCTCAAACTAGAGCTTATTTGTTTTGGAGAAAAAGAGACGCTTTCCCCATCCTGGATTCGAACCAGGGTCCCTCCGTTTAGCCCGGAGTGTCTTGGACCGCTAGACGAATGAGGACAGGAAACAACGCTCTCTTTCTCCGTATGTAAAGATGTTAAGGTATTATTACCCTCCGCAGGGATAACACAATTGCCAAATATGGTCAACACAAGAAAGCCTCCGGGGCGAGATTTTTGTGAGTTTTCGTGGGGGAATTTATTATACTATAATTTTTGCCACCCACGTTTTAATTACAGCTCAAACTAGAGCTTGTGTAATTTTGGAGAAAAAGAGACGCTTTCCCCATCCTGGATTCGAACCAGGGTCCCTCCGTTTAGCCCGGAGTGTCTTGGACCGCTAGACGAATGAGGACAGGAAACAACCTTCTCTTCTCCATATGTATATAAAGATGTTAAAGTATTATTAATCGCGGGGATAACACAATTGCCAAATATGGTCAATTTGAATTGAAAAATTGACTGGTTCGAGTCCAGGATGGGGAAAGCGTCTCTTTTTCTCCAAAATCAATAAGCTCTAGTTTGAGCTAATTAATACGTGGGTGGCAAAAATTATTGTATAATAAATTCCCCCACGAAAAACTCACAAAAATCTCGCCCCGGAGGCTTTTCTGTGTTGACCATATTTGGCAATTGTGTTATCCCTGCGGAGGGTAATAATACCTTAACAAATGTTTAAAGTACTGTGTTTTAATGTGTACTTTAAGTGATAGTACTTGAAACCATCTGCTATGTAATTTTATGACAAATTCAGAAGTTTTGGGAAAAAATTCCAGTGCTGTTTATCGATTCTCATTGTTTTTGTTACTTCGACATTAAACAGTTTGTGTGTCATCGTTCAAAAATTCTGAAATTTAGCAGTTTTCATCGTACTTCAATAGTCTCGTTCAATTTTGATTATACACATTGTGGGTGACGTATAAACACCAAGATTCTAAATTCCAATTAAACCGTACTATAGCTGCTGTTCATGGAACTCTTTAAGGTGATAAACTTCTTACTGTTCTTACTTCTTACTTGTGTATGTATATGGTTTGTTTTTTTTCAGATAAATGTCGAAGAAGCACTCCAAAAGCTGCGTTATAAAAGATTGTAAGTTTGTTTGAATAATAGAAATTAAATGGAAAACGTTTTAATTTAGATGACCATGTAATTATTGCATTTTATGTCCTGCAGTATCATAGTAATTAACGTTTTGTCTGCAATACAGGAAACCCGTTTTTTTTTTTTTAATTTCAAATAGTACCAGGTGCATACTGCTACCAGGTGTCTACTGGTCTGTAATTTAGTACTTGATTCCCGGACCAGTGTTCCTTAAACTCCTGTTGTTCATGGCCTATTTGAAATATTCTTTCACTTATATCTGGCGCAGTATAGCCTAGATGCTCTTGCGCCATAAAAAATTCAAACAAACAAAACCTTCACTTACATCGCCGACTATTAAAGAGGAAGAAACCTTTGGACTTCCTCTGAGAAAAATCAAAAAATATAATATCTGAAACACAACAATAGTTACAAACTCTTGTTAATGGTGGTAGATCTTACTAACCACCATCTATTGCAAGACAAATAATTTTGCCATATTCAGTGTTATTGCAACATTAAAAGCCTCCGATATCGGGTTTTTACAATCTCAAATGGATTTCTCAAAATATTTAGACATCCGTGATGGCGTTTCTCTAAGAAATTTTACCGTCAACGTGGATTTTTGTTTTACTTATCACTGGCAGATACTTTTTGAGCCTTGATATTAAATGCACGATTCCATTTTTTGTTTTTCCCGTGAAGTTTTCGAAACACCTTTTGGCTCAGTTCTTGAGAAATATACTTCCTTACTTAATAGAAGTTCGGGACATTCTGCAAGTCCTGGTGAAACATGATTCTAGTTATCTTTGTGCTATAAAATAAACATTTTCTTACATTGCAATCTAGGTAACTGTGGCATGTCATTTATTATGTGCTGTATTATATAATGGTCCCATATATATTTTGTTACGTGACAGTGTGTAATCACACCATGTCTATGTTGTTACATGACAATCTATGCACATAGGTTTTACACCTACTTTATTACATGATAATCTTCGTAATTGTGAACTGTATCTGCTTTGTTACATAAATAACACGTTGCCTTTGCATTTCTAGGAAAAAAAGAACCATGCGTCGGTTGCAAGGTATGGAATACTTTTTCTTTAACTTGCAGAAATATGTTTTATCTTTCACTGACGGTTTTATCTTCCCCCTTTCATGTGATTACTTAATCACATGAAATTATGAATTACTTACATGAATTACTTAATCATGTGATTACTTAATCTGTTGATTATCAGAACTATTCTTCAAGTAATTAATGTCGAATGAAAAAGAACAAAAATGCCACTGAAAAAAAAAAATTAAATCCTCGAAAAAATTACACTAAATGTGTATTTGCAATAAGAAATGAGTAAATAACATATTTGTTTTTATTAGACTTTATGTTTATATTACCTAGCATCTGTTGAATTGTTTAATTTAATGAATTTCGAATTATTCTTCCACAATCTGAACATCCACTTAGATGTTTTCAGTGGATAGATGCTCAGCAGTTTTAGTGCTTAAACGTTGTGCCAACTGGGCTGGATTTTACTCTTTGTGTGCATATTATGGTTTATAACATCTAGTTAAGCTAAGACTTAATATCTACATACAAAAGGTTAAACACTAGTAAAATGGCAAATGAAAAAGATCACTTAAGCTTTTGGATGCATCAGTGGCAGTCTTTCATCAGGAGTAATGACGATGTTATGTTTCTGTCCCTTTTTATACTTGAAATTTTTGGAAAAACCCTTCACCAGAGCAGTCCCGTAGAATGGAAAAACCCAGTGGGAACCAATGGGAGGCCATCAATAGAAATCGTGGAAAAACCCAATGGGAACCAATGAGAAACCCACACTGCGGGTTACCTAATGTTGGGAAATCCCATACATTTCAGAGTAAGAGTTGTTTATAAGTTTCTGGAAGTGGTTGTGATGTATTAATGGCTTTCCCGTGTAGTTTGTAAGTTTCCCAAGATTCTAAGAAGAGTCTACTATTCTTGTTTGTGATGTGACGGTGTAGTATTTTTGTTGAGTCCCAGTCGGGTTCGTGTCCGTGTTGTAAAGCGTGTTCTGCCAGACGTGAGGCTATGTCTCCTTTCGCGAGTGCTTGTTTGTGTTCTTTTTTTCTTGTTTTGATCATTCTTTTTGTTTGTCCTATGTAATGTTTGTTGCAGTCTTTGCATGGTATTTGGTATATGGTGTCTGTGAGATCTTCTGGTGGAACTGGGTCTTTAACTTTTGTAAGTTGTTTGCGAAGTGTTGTGACAGGGGAATAGAATGTTTTGATATTTGCTTCCTTGAGGATGCGAGAGATTGTTTCTCAATCTCTTGCATCCTCAAGGAAGCAAATATCAAAACATTCTATTCCCCTGTCACAACACTTCGCAAACAACTTACAAAAGTTAAAGACTCAGTTCCACCAGAAGATCTCACAGGCGCCATATACCAAATACCATGCAAAGACTGCAACAAACATTACATAGGACAAACAAAAAGAATGATCAAAACAAGAAGAAAAGAACACAAACAAGCACTCGCGAAAGGAGACATAGCCTCACGTCTGGCAGAACACGCTTTACAACACGGACACGAACCCGACTGGGACTTAACAAAAATACTACACCGGCACATCACAAACAAGAATAGTAGACTCTTCTTGGAATCTTGGGAAACTTACAAACTACATGGGAAAGCCATTAATACATCACAACCACTTCCAGAAACTTACAAACAACTCTTACTTTGAAATGAATGGGACTTCCCCAACATTAGGTGCCCCGCAGTACAGGTTTCTCATTGGTTCCCATTGGGTTTTTCCATGATTCCTATTGGAGGCCTCTCATTAGTTCCCACTGGGTTTTCCCATTCTGCGGGACTACTCTGATGAAGGGTTTTTCCAGAAATTTCAAGTATAAAAAGAGACAGAAACATAACATCGTCATTACTCCTGATGAAGAACTGCTGCTGACGCGTCCGAAAGCTTGGGTGATCTTTTTCATTGCTATTTTAACAGTGTTTAACTTTTTGTATGTATATTTCCTCCCTGGTTCCTTGTATTTTATTTCTACTTAATATCTAATTGTTTATAATAGGAATAAACCTTATATACTTTTATCTGGATATTAATTTATAAACAAGATGTCAAGTAACGAGAGAGAGAGAGGTTAGGGGGCCGTGTGTGTGTGTGTTAAACCATTGATCATATGCAAAATGGCCTATAATGCAGTCCTGTTATTTGAAATATAGAAATACAGTGGAACCTGGTAAAGTGATCACCTTTATAAACCCAGCACCTGGATAAAATGACTGCTTTTTATGAGAGAAAACTAGTGAGGACTTGGTCTTGCCTATGCCAAAGTCTGTTGTGTGTATAGTGATAGCCTGTGTATGGTGACCAATGCAGTCCAGTCCCAAAGGTGGTCACTGTAGGCAAGTTGTACTGTAGATGCAAGGATGGGTCTTATAAATTTTGATTCTGTAAGTGTAGTTTGGAGGTTGTCATCTCGTTATACCCCGCAGTGGCATAGTGATATCATGTTTGTCTTTTATTCCATTAATCCAAGTTTGATTCCAATAGTACTGTAGAATGTTTGCGTTTTTTTTTTTTCTTTTGCTCATCGTAGTCCGCGATTTGGTTCCCTAGTCAATACAGCTTTGGATTGCTTTGAGCACTTAGATCCCGACACAGCGCAACCTTAGCTGTCCTTTCACCATAAATACAAAGAAACTGCAGTGTTAGCTCCTGTAAGGGACACCTCAGAATAAAGGACGATTCCTCTTGTCCCCAGTATGTGCATGTATCAGCAGGTGTACCTCCAAAGAAGGAACACCTATTTAAGGAACAAAATGTTCCATCCCATGATTGTCCCTTATTGGAAGGTAACACTGTATTTTTATTACTTAACTGATTTTCAAAATACCTTCATAGAGCTGCAGTTGGAGTTGCAGAGAACGAGAAGACGAATAGAAGACTTACTGAGCAAGGTGAATGAGAGAGAGAGGGAATTGGAAGAGGAGGAGGAATTGTTAGAGGTAATTTTTTTTTCCATATACAGTCAATCCAACTTAAAATGACACTGCATGTAGTAAGTTTCTGGATTTAATGAAGAAAATATGGATTTTGTTTTTTGTAGTGGTTAAGTTCAACGTGTGTAATTTAATCGCTTTTACCGAACAAGAATTTCTTCCCTTACGAGCATATATAAGGCTTTCTATGGACAAGTACGCTATTAGTGTTGAGGTGCTGTGACTACTTTGTAACCGAAGCAAAAAATGCACAATAGGATGAACTAGAATTAATAGTATTAAATCAACAATTTTTTTTTTTATAATAGCCGATGATGTGGAAACAATAGATGTTAAATTGCTCAAAGAAAAGTCATTTTCTGGTGACTGATGGGACCCGAAACCACGACCACTTGACTGCCAGTCAAGTACTCTACCAACTTAACTACGGGCCTTAATCATTTCCTCCCGTATGAGCGTATATACGGCTTTCTATGGACAAGTCCACCTCATCGGTTGTTATGAAAAAATTGATTTAATAATATTTCTTTGACTTTTGTCGCTTCAGTAAAAGAGCAGTGCCACACTAATAGCGCACTTGTAAATAGAAAGCTTTATATATGCTCGTAAGGGAGGAAATGATTGACGCCTGCAGCTTAGTTGGTAGAGCACTTACCTGGTAATTAAGTGGTTGTGGGTTCTGGTCCCAACAGGCGCCGGAAAATCATTCTTTTCTTTACGAGTAATTTAACATCTATTGTTGACATATTATCGCTATTACGAAAAAATTGTTGATTTAGTAATATTAAAATGTTATAGTGCTGATTTAAAAACTATGACGAAATTTAAAAGAAAAAAAAATGAAATAAGCCAAGAAGACAGTCATAACGCGAATTGAGTAAAGCAGGATCACTTAAGAGGAAATCGCTTGTAAATTTGTAATGCATTATTTTTAAACATAGTGTGCGCATACAGTCAAGAATGTCTAATTTCGAATCTCACTGAAAAGAAAAAAAAATTTGAGATAGAGAGGTTTCTAGATATACGGATCTTATTGAAGGTATTTTATTAATAATAACAAGTATGTAGACATAGGTAAAATATTTTTGACACACCTTAACAAAAATAGTGTGCTAATAGCTTCTGACACCTGACTTTCTTTGACTGGACAATTTTCTGAAGGTTAGAAATAGCCATCTTGGCCCATATCTTCCCGAGATTCAAGAAAAGTTATTAACATTTCAATTACCTTCTTCACTTCCTTTGTGGTATCTTTAGGTCGATCTGCTTTTCTCCGATAATTCGGCAGCTCCTCTCACTTTGTCTATGATCTTTGCATCTGTGAATGTTCCGCATGTCGCCAGGGAATCATCGATGTCCAAAAAGGCTTTGAATGAAGTGTGTAGATTCAGTCTGTTCTTTACTATCATCCACTTTTCCGAATTTACTTCATACACGGTCTCTTGTAGTTCTTCCTCGTTACCCCTTTTTGTTTAAATCCTGCATTTAGGAGGCCGTTCTTGATCATCTTTTCTGTGACATTCCTCCATTCATAGTCTTTCATCCTCAATGCATCCAAAGCGTTGATGGTAGGAGGAATATCGCCTCTGTCGATAGCAGCTAGAAATTTTAGAATCAGTTCTCGTCTATATCCCATTTTGAAGCTTCAAATTATCCCTTGAGTGGTTACAGCTTGCATGTAGTGTTAGGAGGCAAACACTTTATATTAACATTTTTTTTTTATAGTAGGGAGGTTGGTAGGAGCAGTGCAATTATGTAATCAAAGAAGCATTTTCCTTTTTTGTAAAATGCATAGATTTGTTAACTCCGTTCAGCCAGTCACTAAAGAATCCATTTGTCATCCAGGCTTTATTTGCTTTATAGGCTATAGGAGATGGTTTTACTTTTGAGAAACACTTGGGCTTTGCAAAACGACTGATCATCAATGGAGGAAGTTTTTCACTTCCATCTTGATTAGCTGCTAAGAGTATAGTCACACACACACACCTTATCATGTTTATTATCTTGGCACCCTGTTCCCTCGAAGGTTCCTGTTCTGTTGGGTAAACATTGGGGAAAAGCCCTGTTTCATTGGTGTTGAAGACATCTACTTGTTCATAGTCTTGCATGAAAGAAAGAAGATCCTTGATAAACTTTTTGAAAACGTTTTATTATACAGATTTCGCTTTCGCCGCAAAGTTCTATGATGACGTGTGTACTTTTAAAGATGTCGAGCCCTTTTCCTTTGGCTAGCTTTAAATTTGATACTGTGGCTAAGTTCTTTCACAAATTCATCAGCTGCTCTCTGTAACGTCATTCCGCTGATAGGAACTCCTTGGTCATGACATTGCCTGAGCCATTTTTTTTATGCACTCGTCAGTATCTGGAAAAGTATATTTTAATTTTTTTTTTCATTTCCTTGTTGCTGTTTTCAAAGTTTCTCTCTTCTGAATCTTTCTTTTTTATGATCGTTGAAAGAGTACTAGACAGAATGCTAAACTTTGTTGCAACTTCATTCTTTTTCATCAGGGGGTTTCCGTCCAAAAATTTTTAAATTTAAATTTTTACTTCAATCGAAAGAATATTAAATTTTCTTTTTTCATGCTCACATCTGTTAACCACATGAAACTAAATTTGTGCACAGAATATGTACAAAACAATATGACTTTGTATTCTCGGTCATTTAAATTTTGCAAGCTAAGTGAAACAGTTTTCGAGAAAAGAAGGGTAAAACTGACCAGTTGTTTAATCCCTCCCCCACCCCAACTACCCATTTTCCGAAGGAAGTGCTGAACAGAGTCGTAGTCCCTTTGTAGATTTCTGAGAAATTTGTGACTTGCACCTGTTATTCTACTGTTCTACCACCCACAAGACATCGCTAGTTTTGGATTTATATTCAGTCTGTAATTTAAGATATACAGGTTTTGGGAGAAAGCTGTTTGAGATAATTGTGGAAATATTCATTGAATTTAGGCTGAAAATGCATGGGAATTATAGATGATTCAATATATACAGGTTTTTGTGATAGACAGGTTCGACTATAATATGTGATTGGGTATATATTTAATAGGCATAACCCTTTGTCTATAAATTTCTTCCCTGGTACTTTGTTATTTTTATTCCAATTACGCAGTATATGATTGTGCGCATAGTGTGTACATAAAAAGCCCTCATATTTTGTTATTTGTCGGTTTTTGTCCAGTAAATGTACCACAGTGTAGTTGTATAGGTTTTGAGTCTATACTTATATACTTTGTATGTAAAAATTCTGTATTTCAGTATGTTACGTGTGAAAGTGGTTCTCCACCCCATTTGTTTTGTAATTATTTTTTATATTTTGCGTCTTATTTAGTTGGAGGCTGGACGTCCTGGTGCATATTGCTTGAAGCTGACCAAGCCATCAAAGTAATCTTCCTGTTAGCACATTAACGAGAAAATTAATGTAAAATTGGGTCAAAAAGTAATGTACAATCATTCATGAACGTTCGCTAATATCCATGAATATTCGCTACACATAGTAAGCTATTCTTTATGAATAGGTGTGGTTCAAGATATCCATCTTCGCATTCTATACATTTCACTCAGTGTTGTTGTTGGTTCACAAAAGTACCTTGGTAAAATACAGGTTCCCGTTCTTTTAATTATTGCTATAAGGGGGGGCGTTACACATACTGTTTTACTATTGGCGTATGCAGGCGGGGAGTGTTGATGGGGGTTGTAACCCCCATTGCAATGAAATTTTGTATACTTAACATAGGAATATGTGAGTTGTAGCTCTGTAACCCCCTTATGGACTTTTTGCATGTGCCTATGTGCCTTTCATATGTTTTTCCTGACTTGGGTCTTGCGGATGCAACTTGTTGAGTCAGGTATAATCACTATAAAAACCCTGTAGAGAAATTAACAAAAATTAACACTAATTAAAATTAGTGGGTTTCAGTTTGAATATCCAATTGGCTTGATATTTTTTAGACATATGGTGATGTTATGTGGCACATATCATTTTATCAACTCGTGGATTTGCTACACTTCACCTACCTGTTGCCATTGCTTTCATCTCATTTGCATCATAAATCATCAGCTTTATAATTGTTGTTTCATGTGCCACTTTAATTATATTTGCCTTACAGTGCTCTACAGAAGAATCAGTTTATGCTAAAATTAAGATACCTAAATTATGTGCCTACTTATCAAGTAACGTAATACTTTAATTTAGATACCCAAGAATACTTTTTGAATGTATTTTCATGACTTTTTTGTAACACATTTGAGATTGCTTGGCAAGTTTCTGGTATAATAATACAAATTGATTATTAATTGATGGAATTGTCAATTAGGAGATTAGTTAAAAGATGACTGAGAAATCGTTGCAGAATACTCCAAGTCACAGTATCTTTGTTTCCTTTTTTTTTTTACCGGCTTAAACTTTATATATACCATACAGGTCTTATAACTAAAAATAAATACATCTGCATCATTTTCATGGTTAGACATCTTGTTAAAAAATGGTAAACAATGAGGTTGCTGGCCTTCTGATAGTTCAGTGATAATGTGTTCATCTGGATGCTGTTAACCACAGAGTTCATTTTTATCGATGCTGAGAAAGGGCACTTACTGATGACTGTGGTCTAAGGGTTGGTTCCATAGGCCTTAAGAGGTTCAGATCCCTCTGAGAACTGCAGGCTTTGGCACATGCTGAAAAAACATAAACAAGCAAGACAGCTTTGCCCCTTCATTGCAGGAAGAAAAAATTGTGAATAAGTTGATGCCAAAGGAAATTCATCTATATTTATATTTGTTTTTATAATCTGTTGTGCATTACTTTTTGACCATTTTTTGTTCGTTTTTGTAATTATCTTTTGTACCATAATTTTGTGTCATGCCAAAATATTATAGTATACGAAAACTAATTTTTTGTAGAGTACTGAAATGTAAAATATTCCATATTATATTATGTCTCTTTTTTTTCCTTCTTCTAGTGAGGAAAGGCATATTTGAAAACCCGGAGTTAGTAAGTGAATGTAATGTATTTTTTATGCTTTAACTTATACTGTGCAATATAATCAGGACAAACATTTTGCAAATTTTAGATTCAGGTTTTGCAACAACGAATCCCTCCCCACTTTCGCTAAGCTTCTTGCATTGTTGGTGACCATTGTGTCAGCCTTGGCACTCACATTTTGAAACAATATGAAGACATTGTGCTAGGTTAATTAAAAAGTTTGGTATTCCCATAAACAATGCTAGGTTGAAATAGAAAGTACACCACAAAGGGGTGCTATTGCTGGCAACTAATCGCTGTAATTACCATTTGGAAAATCAGGGTTTAAATCCTTCTAGTACTGAGTGAACATTTGCTATTTTTTTTATGAATCCATATTCCAGGATTGGACTCTGTAAGTCACAGAGATTTATATTCCCTGGAAAAATAGGGGCGGGGGGGAACAACATGACTTTAGCTATTCTTGCTTAATTCTATCTTGATTTTAGCTATCTTTTCTTAATTCTAGCTTGATTTTAGCTATTCTTGTTTAATTCTAGCTTGATTTTAGCTGTTCTTGTTTAATTCTAGCTTGATTCTAGCTATCCTTGCTTATTTCCAGTTTAATTTTAGCTATCCTTGCTTATTTCCAGTTTAATTTTAGCTATCCTTGCTTATTTCCAGTTTAATTTTAGCTATCCCTGTTTAATTCTAGCTTGATTCTAGCTAGCCTTGCTTAATTTTAGCTATGCTTGCTCTACATTAAAAAAATCCGTGCAGTGGTATGGTGGTAACACGACCATCTAGTGTGCTGTTATCCCAGGTTCGACTCCCAACAGTGCAAAAAAAAAAGAAAAAAAAAGAACGCTTACTAATCAGCTGTTCACTGTAATCTGGCCGTTGGTTCCCTAGGCCGTAACAAGTTTGGATTCCTCGGAAAATGGTAGGTCTCGGTGCAGCATGACCTTTGCAGTTCTTGCATCGTAAAACTCATAAACATTGGGGTTTTTTGTGGGGGGGGCAGGGAAGTTATTATTCTTAACAATTTTGACAGCCATGCTTTAGCTCAGAGTATAGTTTTTTTAGGTATATGAGAAAGATAACATTGAGCCCCGAGTGTCTTAACCGCTAGGCCATGGATGACAGGAATAATGCTCCTCTTCCCCATATATAAGGTATCACATAAGGTTTTCACCTTGTATACAAAGAAAAGGCGCTTCGTTCCTGTCCTCGATAGCCTAACAATGAAGGTGCTCTGGAAGAGACCCTAGTTCAAATCTAGGTCGGGATATCTTTTTTTTTCTCTTATACCTAAAAAAGCTCTAGTTAGAGCTAAAGTGTGGATGTCAAAATTATTAAGAAAAACAAACAATCCATTAAAAAAGGTGAGGAATCATTTGTGCCTATGATTAAATTTTAAGTTCACATTTTTATCTCGATGTAGGGATTAGGGATTTTCCCGTAAACTTGTGAACAGAGTGATTCAAGAAAAAAAGGTGTTGAAGATTGCATTTGAAGTAGAATATGATATAAAATAAGCCAATCAAAGCTGAGTTTAGAAATTCAACGTCTTACAGAGTAATGATAATAGTGTTTCGTTGGGCATTTCCCTAGTCTGTTGCGTTAGTCGTCTGCTGCTACAGATCCAGAAGGTTGGTTGGATGCCAGTTTTATATTTAGCTTGTTGCCAATAAGGGGCCTTAGCCCAGTACAGTGCTTATCCTTGTCATTCTAAAGCAGTGTTTTGTAACCTGGGGGTCGTGACCTCCTTGAAGGTCATGAACTGATTTCTTGGCGGTCGCCGTAACTGTTTTTAATTGCAATTATATTTATAAGAAATTTCGTATTAAATGTTTCTAATGCTTTTATATTTCAACATGATTACATTACAGTATCCTATTAATGGTTGTTAACTTTCTATTTATGATATAGATTAACGTATATTCTTAACATAATTTTATTAACATGATATATATGTCCTAATTTTATATTTAATGTGTTTTCTTTACTCTGTTAAAAATGCTTTTATTATGCAAATGTGACTGTGACTGACAGAGGGGGGTCACAGACTATTTTGTTACGATAAAAGGGGGGTTGCGTATTACTTGTCTACTATAAAAGGTGATCGTGACTTGAAGAAGGTTGGGAAACTGTGTGCTAGAGTATACTCTTCCAAGCTGCCTTTGATATGCTTCGATGGTTATGATCAGGTCATTAAGACTGGGCTTGAATGTTGTCGCACACAAATATAACATGGTTCATAGGTCACATTAAGTTATTGATTCTGTTCAAGATGACCCCGTAAGTCTTAAGAAGTAAAATATACAAAGATAACCTTTGACACATCTTAATCCCCTTATGTTTATGTAACAGTAAGAAGCAATGAGTCCTCTTCGTTGGTTCATTTGTGTGTTTTAGAACCTGCTTTGCTGGGAAATACAATACCATTACCTACAGCTAGTCTTTCTGTATTAATATGCAGAATACTCTTCTTTTTCAATTCAATTTACTACTACATCTGCACTCAAAATAAGATAAATAGGCTGTATTATAACCCCGTCTGATGTACTTCAAAGCTTTTTGTCGCATTAATTAATATTAAGAAAGTCTTGTTGTAAATGCCATCTTGCTTATGTTTTGTAGAGTATGATGAAAAAAGGTTGTAGCCAGTTGAAATCTACTGCTGGGAAGGATTTGAGCTATGAGAAAAGAACTTGAGGATTGCTTTTCTTTTTTTTATTATATATATAAATATATGAACTCATTTATTTTTTTTTAAACATCAAAAATTGTGGTCAACTTGTAAAAAATGTTTTCTCAACATTTTTTTCCATATGTGTAATACTTCATGTACTTATTGTTTCATTGTTCTTATATCTGTGGGAATAAATGTACTTTTGTAAATCTGTAAAGTTTCTAAGTTTGCCATTATTTTTCAATGTTTTCTTGATTCGGTAACTACTATAGCAGTATCTAGAACCCAGAGCATCAGTGACAGGCATGGAAAAGGTATTTAATATGCACTTTAAAATCTTCGTAAATTCTAGATCAAATTGAATATGGAGGTCATCGTATAAACAGGAAATATATATATGATATTTTTCTCTAATAGTTTTTATCTTTAACCCTTAAATGACGATGTCCGATCTTGAAATACAGATTACTTTTACATACAGACATACTTTTATATATTCTGTATATTCTACATACAATGTATTTCCCATTAACTTTGGAATTCATCAGTAATTTAAATAGTTTTGGCAAATCTATTCTTTTTGTAGAAATTTAGCACAAAAGAACACAATGTGCAAGTTGGGAAGATCGATTATAAAATACATTCAATGCTGTGAATCACCACCCTTCCCCAAAGGAAATCGACACAATAGTGTCATCAAATTAAAAAACATGGGAAAATAAAAGCCTAACATAGTTATAATAAAAGCAATCGGACAACTTTGAGCGGTCTGTTAGTTGTCTGATTGCTTTTATTATATTTATGTCAAGCGGTGTTACCTACTCAACACCTGACATAGTTTTTAAAATACCTAGTGAAATAGTGCAAGTCGTCTTGTAGGTGTGAAGAAAAATTCTTCTCCTATGATTTCAGCTTGCTTGACAAGATTTGAATTGCGGAAGTTAACATGGGATATTTAAAATAGCTTTAGCCAATAATTTCGTTAGTTGAATGACGGTTGTTATTATTAAATCAAAGATTTAAAATATGATATAAGTAAGTTCCTTTCTGATATTTCAAAAGCTGAGAGTGCAATGTTGTTGCTAAATAAATGCTCAATTTAAGTCCATTGTTTATGTTTTGCACACACACACATTATCCGATTTTATGTAGGGAAACTTTTGTTTATATCTAGGTGGTTTGTGCTTAGTATGAGGGTGGTGCAGGTTATCTGAAAGCCGGTGGAGCTGGGGGGGCGCAATTTGAATGATAAAGGTTGAGGAAAAACAAATCTAAAGCAAGTGCGTGATCAGACGTAAATGCACTGACGAACTTCCCCGGATTTCATTTGTATCCACTGTAATAATTGATTCACTTTTATTTTTAATGAGACCATGGATCAGAGAATGGTCCAGCAATTATGATGACTGCCTGTTGGATTGTGTTTGACTCCCTTAAGCTACGTAAATGCATCTTATTTTTTATAGATTTCCACTATATGAGCGTTTTTTGCAAAAAAAATAAATAAAATTAATCACTGAATGAGTGTCTACTTAAAAAATAGAACAAAAAGTCACTTCGGTTACGCGAAGTTCGGATGACCGGGATTCGTTATAAACGATTTCCACTGTATGAACGTTTTTGCCAAAAAACATTGAACGAGTGTCCACTTAAAAAAAATAATTAAAAAAAAAATTGTATAAGAGGTCATGTCGGTTAAGCGAAATTCGAACGACCGGGATTCGCTATAAACGATTTTCACTCTAGGAGCATTTTTGCCAAAGAACATTGAACGAGTGTCCATTTAAAAAATAATGAAAAAATAGTATAGAAGCTCATTTCGGTTAAGTGAAGTTCGAATGACCGGGGTTCTACTGTTGCAAAATTAGGTGTATTATTTACATTTTTGTAACCTGATCATTATTTACAGGGGAACATTTGGGTTCACTTTTCCGTAAGTCATTATAAATATTGGGTTGTCCGGAAAGTTCTTGCCGATTTTTGGTCGGTGGCGTAAGGACAGGTCTGAATATATCAGAACGATTAAAAACAAATGGCATGCGTAAACATCGTAAAAGAAGGTACTTCAGGCATATTTGGCAAAAAAATTGTTTACGATACGTTAATTTTTGTCATATTTATATACCTCCTTTGAATATGGGAGAAAACAAAGTGCATTTTAGGCATTTAATGATTTTCTTTTACCGGAAAGGCAAAAATGCCACACAAGCGGCAAACAAGATATGCGCTGTTTTTGGCGAAGGTGCTGTAGCTGAAAGAACTGGGCAGAAGTGGTTTGCTAGGTTTAAAGCTGGTGATTTCAACCTTAAAGATCAAGATCGCCCGGGTAGGCCCTCCACCCCAAATGAAGATAAGATTAAAACACTGATCGAGAATAATCCACGCTATACGACACGTAAATTAGCAGAAATGTTAAATATGTCAAAATCCACCAAATTTAATAAATGTGTACTAAAATTTAAATCTTCTGCGTTTCAATTTTCCTTCAAAATCGGCACGAACTTTCCGGACAACCCAATACAACAAAAAGAAAGAAAGAAATGATTGAAAATATGGGTTATTAAACCACTTTCCGGCGAAACTTCATTTTGCTTCGATTGCAGTTTTGTTCAAAATGATTTGTATATCCATAAGCTGAGCAGGAAATGACAATTATTTTAGCCGCTAAAATTTAATTAAATGCAAATCATAAAATAAATTGATGGCTAAAGTGAAAATTAACGCTATGCGTTCACCTGTTACCTACAAGTTTCAGTGCGGGTTCACAGATTGTTTGCCGAACTCGCTTACGAAGTGTATCTTTCCGCAGCATAAAACTGGTTCAGGTACCACTGAATAGAAAGTCTGCACTGCAGTCCTAATTTAGCTAAGTGCATTTTAGTGATTGTTTTACAAAAACCAGTAAGAACTGAAAAACGATAAAGAGCCCACCGTATTCCCAACACGCGAAAGTTGTATAGCCAGTTTTCCACTATGTTATTGATTCACTGAGTCCATCTAAACGAATGCTAATGCAAATGCAGAAAACAGAAACACTTTTTTATTTATTCCCATGTCTCAAAAATGTACAATAAAAGGAAAACTTTATACAGTAAATAATTACGGCAGTTTACATTCTCTGGAATCTTTATTGATATATCCCTAATAAAATGTAAAGAGGGCACAATAACGCTATTTCAAAAATGTAGAACTGCTCATCAAAATAAAATAATTTTCACTCTAATACATAGTACGTAATAAAACAGCATGTCACACGAAAACATCCAAGTAGAAAAAAACGTGTAGAAGGAAACACTCGCCAAAACGAGGTTTTGGCGCCTGTAACGTATAGTAAAATAGCGCCATTGTTTTCATTAGATATTATAACTTAAAAGGATTAAATGTAGAGTAATAAGTACTTTTTAAATTACTGATTCTAATAAGAAGGACTATGCTTGCTGGGATTGGAAACTGCCCATACTCCCAACTGAGGTTTTGATGAAATATTTTGAATTATAAAATAAAGGAAATTTTAAAAATAAATTTGTGCAATTCACAGACGTATCTCGCTCATATGGTGCCCGGTGTGAACCCGAAATTTGACGCCCCCCTAATGTAGCAGACATTGATTGTGATAAAAAATGAGAGCTAAATGCAGTTCTACAGTAACACAAACTGGAACGGGACTCAAAAATTTTAAGTATTCAAGATAATTGGTTGCCGCTTGTTGCTATCTGCAAGAATATTGACATTACCTTCAAGATTATAATAAAATTAATAGATTTTAAAACATATATTTCCAAGGAACAAAAGCTCAAAAAAAAAAAAAATCGTTTCTTCAACTACATACAACCAACATATATTTTTCAAATAGATGAAAACATTAAATGTGCATATATAGCTTTGATGTTGGATGAACCTAAAACAATTAATGCACCTTAGCTTGGCTACTACAGAGTAAAATTATAAAGGGAAACAAATTACCTTTACGTAAGATAGTTGCAATCCGAAGGTTTTCTTTACTTCGAAACTCGTGGAATGACACATTACTTTTTTCCTGATTGCGATTTAGGAAATGGAAGACAACAATATGCCATGGTTAACACGACAAAATATTATGTAAAAATTACGGAAAACTCTGAAACGTTTTAAACTTGTTCGGTAAACTGTAAACATACGAAAGTATGTGGCATGTTTACCCATATCATTTGGCGTCCCCTATGAACAACCCTAGTAATTACTGCAACAGAAAGTGGGGACACCCTTAAAATTCAAGTGAGCGGGCCTGTAGTAATCTAGTTGGTTGTGTTCTGGCACTGTTTCCTGTCTCTTATTCCGAATTTGTAGAGGACATTCACTGTACTTGTCGATAGGTATGTTTAGTCTCATTTACCTATTTGTTGTGTAATTAAAGTTGATAGATTATTAAGCTACGCATTATTGCTACTAATTATTATTATTACTACCTAGGGGAAGGTTTTAGGATTAGACGACGCATGCCCCAATTGGTGAGGCCACCAACATTTAAATGTTAATAAGGTATCAGAATTCGAATCCTTTGGCGACTTCTTAATTTCTTTCAATATGGCCGATGTATAGAACGCACGTGCGTCCGCCATCTTGGAAAAATTGAAAAGGCTAGAACAGGGGAGTCGTAACACATTCCGAGGCCCTGGGTTTGATCATAGTTTGAGGCTACTTTGAACACTAACTTTAAATTTTTCAACAAGAAATGTAAATATTTAATAAACACAAATTGCCAGTTTGGGGCTCCATTAGCCCATCTGTTAAGATGCCAGGTAAAAATGTATATTAGATCCTCATCGATGGCCTTTTTTTTCAACATCGCCAAAACGAACGCCAACGGGAGTATCCGCAAAGGCAAAATGTTAGTTTTCAGAAAGAAAAGTGTGTAATAGATCTACCTTGGCGACTTTTTTCCACGTGGCCAAAACGGGCGCTAATGGTTACTATTCGAGGGGAGGGAAGAGGCCAACGAAGCCCTGGATTAGACCCAGGTCGAAGGTTTTACAGAACCGAAAGTGGTAAAACTCCAGATATGCTATTTTCTCTTCTGGTCAGATGTTAGTTTTCTAGCCAAGTACATATTAATGTGGGGAAACACTGATACCAATTTTGGCCAAGTCCATGCACATGCGCAGAAGGATCGCTCTCCAGCCGATCTGCTTTCCCGCTATGGGCTAGTAACTCTGTTGCGTTACAAATCCATCTAGTGCAATTTTTAGCGGTTTCTAACGTAAAGTGATTTACGTCAAAAATTCATCTAGTGCAATTTTTAGTGATTTCTAGTGAAAAGTGAAGTAAGTGGGTGATGTCTCGTGCAGTGACGCCACTAGTGCTTTTTAGCGGAAAGTGTTTCCAACACACATGCCAACAGTGACTCACTTGCCGCCATGTTGTTTACCTTATCTTAACAACAT